>CM065125.1:12990000-13365000 GCA_033026305.1 Cirrhinus molitorella
AGTTGGAGGAGAAAATGAGAGATGAAGATCTAACCACGCATGACCTTTCCAACAAATTTAAATTCCTACAATTTAATGTCTGAAGTCGCACATGCGCATCGCAGAGGTAGTGCAAACTGAACGTTTGTGATTATAAGTATACGATTTTTATTCTTTTTCAGAAAATGACCAATCTTTTAGTAGAGAACACCCTTATTCTTCAGCTGGGATCATGACCCCTTTGAAGCTGCATTGAAACTGTAATTTGGGCCTTCAACCTATTGGCTCCCACTGAAGTCCATTTTTTACATTCCAAATCCTGGAATGTTTCCTCAAAAACCTTAATTTCTTTTTGACCAAAGAAAGAAAGACATGAACACACACAATCAGGAAATTTTTATTCTGGAAGTGAACTAATCCTTTAAGAAAAGGAGACTTTAACCATTTTCAGGTTAAGGACCTATCAAATAGACATGGCTTTAACTTCACACAAAACAAGTTTTTTTGTATTAGATAACAGTAGGACTATGCAAAGACAACAATACAGTATGTAAAGAAACCCATGTTCACTAGTTGAACATGGTTACATAGTTACTTATGTCTGTCGAGAGGCGCTAAATCGTTAAAGCTTTTTCGTGTTTGAAAGGTACAGTAAAACCTACCTGAAATCTAACTGACAGCGTGAAAAGCACTCGTGAGATGAAAACACATTGGCAGAAGCAACCATGCCAATTTAGCTTGCAAGTTTGAGCTCATGCACTATGGCAAAAGTGTCATGATGTCATAACACAACCACAAAAATAAGTCTATTAATCGATTATCTGCCTCTGTACTCAATTTGTGTAAGAAGGAATAAACGCAGCTGGTGTTTTACTGCCACTAATGATCATTTTAGCTGTGAATTGTATTATATAAATATATATATACAGTTGTTGCTACCAGATCTCATTATAAAAGCTTACCTGTGGAAACTTTTTCGCAAGACGCGTAATATGTACCAATATATCACTGCAATTTCCAACAGAAATGAACACTAGAGGCAGTACACAAGCACTTGTAATCTTTCATACGCAGTTCTGTTTACAGCTCACATAAGGATGTGGAATCCTTGCGTATGAATACAGTGAAACCAAGGCTCATGATGAAAGAGCTGGAAGATGAGAGATCGAAAAATAAGCTAAAACGGCATGCTTGCATTTGCGTTTTTACATCACATTCGCTTTTGTTCATACTATCGGGTAGGTTTAGGTGTTGTGCAGATGGTTTATTATTTCAAAACGTCACAGAGCATTACAGTTATAACGCCACTCAACGGACATTTCAAGTCAGAACTGTGGTGACACGTACAAAACCAAAGTCACAAGTCAAAAGTACCATATGTATGTTCACCTGTTCCAGGGGAAAAAACGGAACACTCCTTTAGCGCCACTCAGTGGACCTTTCAAATTGAGTACGGAACATACATGGTGGTACATATTTCGCGTAGGTACGTTTTCATCACAAGATCAGGTTTTGCAAAAATGCAAGCACAGTAGAGACATTATTTCCATTTTCAATGAGCCTAGATTGACTTACACAATGCACTTGTGCAAATAAATCCCAGTATGACCGTAAAATAAACCATAGGAATGGAAACTGAACTGTTTCTGCAGCCCTTTCATTTCACCCTTGATTAAAGTGCTGTATTGAAGTACTTTAATCAGCTTAAATCAATGGCAAAGTGGTCACAACAAGGGAAGAGCCCTCTGATTCAAACCAGCAACAATTTCACTCCTATTCAGGAACACATGAATCTTTTTTTGTTCAGCAGCTGAAATGCAAATGTGGTAATTATATGAGAACACGTATGTGGGCACAGTGAGCGAGGGCGTCTGTGTTAAAAGGCACTTCTTCAGGAGATCTTTCTAGCAATAATAACAAGCCTGAACCAAATCCTTTCAACTTTTAACATCACTTAGGATTGACTGATGTTAAGCCTGTTCTGTCTAAAATTTGTATTAATTTTGGAGCTAAAATTAATATTTGGGTCCATAATTTCAGTTACACAATTAGAGTCAACAATATTTTAAATGTTTTAGAGAGGTTTCTAAAGACAGGTCAAGTGACAGGTGATAAAAATCAACAGATCTGCAGCATTCTCTTAAAATATAACGATAACTATATTAGCATCTGCTCGATTATTAAAGTGATTCTAACAATATTGTTCCTCCGTGTTGTTATTGTTATAGCTGTGGACACTACTGTATTCTAACTAAATTATAACAATTATTAAAACTCCATAATGTTATCGTCCTTGGTGTAAACAGGCCTTCACATTAGCACCTTCACTCATTCTGGCTTTCACGTCCATAATTCTGAGCAAACACCATATTTTTCTTAATGTGTTAGGCATTGTTCCGTAGGAAGGGACTCTTAGCTAAATATATTTGTCTTCTAATAAGGAAATGGGAAAATAATTGAGTCGAGCTGCTCTCGCACCACGCAGAGTGCCATTGTTACAACATTAACAAAACCTTTCAGAGTGCTGAACACAAACAGTTTAAGTGGAGTTGTAAATTGCTGGACAGATGGGTCATTACGCATGTGTATCAAGTACTATATCATGACAGAACACACATCATAAATACATCCCACTTATTGGGACTAATTCATTAAAGAATCCAGTGCAACACGTTGTGTACATTGACAGCATTTATACGAATTATGTCTATAAAGCAGGAATATGAAAATATGAGCTAATATTTGTGCAGTAACAGTAGTAGTAGCACAGACAGGTTCTGTACTGGTTGCTACACTGTGCTAAAAATGTATTAACATGAAGGCCAGATGGCTTAGCTTAGTATTAATCATAAAAATAAACAATGATTGTTATGTGGGACCTAGTTAGTTCATTTTTAATGTGGAAATCACTATTTTTGTTGAGTGATTCACTAAAATCAATCTGGCAGAATTAACACTTGAGCTCTCTCTCTCTCTCTTTTACTATAACAGCTAATGACATTTTCAGGGTATCACAAAAAATTTAATGGTGACAGCTGAAATGTACTGTACATGCATGCATACAAACACATCTGCGACTACACATCCAGATGTTTCTGATTTAGGAGTTCATCTATTACAAATATATATTGTTAAAAAGTTTGAGTTAGATTTTTTTTGTTAAATATTAAATAATTAATAATTAAGTAACTTATGCTCACAAAGTCTGCAATTATTTGACCAAAAATGCGGTAAAATAGTAACATTATGTAGGGCCCTATGAAATCTGTTGTTGTTGTTTTTTTACCCCAAATTTCGTTTTATTTTGTTACAGAAGCACATGGTGCAAAAAAAGGAGAAAAAATATGTTGGAGAAAGAAAGAAAACGAGTTATCAACATAACTCATTATTTTGAGATATAAGGTCGCTATTTTGACATAACTTGTTATTTCAACATAACTTATTTCTACATAATATCTCGTTATTTCAACATAAAAACTTGTTATTTCAACATAATATCTTATTTCGACACAATATCTTGAAATAATGAGTTATGTCGAAATAAGATATTATGTTGAAATAAGTTATGTCGAAATAATGAGTTAAGATTTCAAGATAAGATTTCTTTTTTTCAGTTCAGGGATTCTGAAATTTTGTTCTACATTCTGTGTTTTCCATTTTATTTTTAAAATGGTTAAATGAAATTTTATTAATCAAAAAGCATGTCTAATTATTTAAAATAGTGAAACTTATAACAGCAATTTATTTAAAAAAAATTAAGGGCTTATGAAATATTGAGAAATATTTTTCTCAAATGTATTTTTATTTTTACAAATTCTGTGTTTTCCATTAATTTTCTGGATTTCATTTTACTGTTTTCATTTAATTATAATCATCAAAATCATCTCTAAATAATTGATTTTATATATAATTATTTTTTGAGAAATACTGGGTTGTGTATTTACATTTTTCTGGTAAATAAATTCTGGTCAATCATTTTTTATGGCAAATATTCCTTAAAAATAATGTTTTAATAATAATTTTATTAGTACTAGTAGTAATATCAATACATTAAGTCATATATTTCTATCACAGTTTCTTCAAGTTAAACCGAAATGGTCGGTTGACTCTCAGAGCAGTTCTAGCAATTATGTTCTTGTGTTCATGCATTTATATATTAGACACTGAAAACACCAGAAGCGTCACATGCGCTTCAGTATATGTGTAGTAAACGAACATGTTATGATTTAAGTGTACTGACCTACTTTCCTAATTTCTGTGACATTCTGCATTATACAGTAAATTCAATTTTTATGACTGGATTCTGTGATTGCATCTATGTTTTCTGCATAGAGGAAATCATAAGACCCTAATTGTGAAATATTATTACAATTTCAAACTTTTTTCTGTTTATATAATATGCTGATTTGGTGCTTGAAACAGTCTTCTTTATATAGAAAGTTCAAATATAAGTCTTTACTGCCACATTTGATTAATGTTACTGAACCTAAACTTTTGACCTTTTGAGTGTATGTATGTGTAAGAGACAGAGAAATAGAAAAGAGGAGGGTCAAAGAGAGAACGTGTTGCTCGTGTCTTTGAGCGTTCACTTGGACCAGCTGCTCGCTACAGCAGCCTCTAGCTCATTTAGCATTTAGTAACACCTCACAAAGACATTTACCCATAGTGCAGCTGTCACATTCCAGACCACCTGTATGAACATACCCTATTGTTTCACATTTAAGTTTCCATGGAAAATAATTCAAGCTTCCCATAACTGTCACACAAGAAAAAACATTGCCAACATAAAGCAGGAAGACTCAAAATATAGAATAAAGGATAAATATAAACTCTCCAGCATTCAAGTCCTCAGGGGAGGTGTGTTAATGCTAGTCCCCGAACCTGAATCCCTAGGACTGGATAAATTATCACTCACTTTCCATAGCTTGAACTTAAACATAAACATTTTTACAAAAACATAACACCGAAATCATCATCCTGTAGTTAAACAATAGGAATCGGTGCTACTGTAGAAACAACAAGGTCAATAGTTGCATTAATGAATACAATGTATACAGTACCTTGAATATTATGTACAGTTGAGGTCAAAAGTTTACATACTCCTTGCAGAATCTGCACAATGTTAATTATTTTACCAAAATAAGAGGAATCATGCAAAATGCATGTTTTTTTTAATTCAATATCGACCTGAATAAGATATTTCACATAAAAGATGTTTACTTATAGTCCACAAGAGAAAATAATAGTTGAATTTATAAAAATGACCCCGTTCAAAAGTGATTCTTAATACTGTGTTGTTACCTGAATGATTCACAGCTGTGTTGTTTTTTTATTTAGTGATAGTTGCTCATGAGTAACAGTTAAACTGCATGCTTTTCTTCAGAAAAATCCTTCAGGTCTCACAAATTCTTTGGTTTTTCAGCATTTTTGTGTATTTGAACCCTTTCCAACAATGACTGTATGATTTTGAGATCCATCTTTTCACGCTGAGGACAAATGAGGGACTCATATGCAACTATTACAGCAATACTCACTGATGCTTCAGAAGGAAACCCAATGCATTAAGAGCCAGGAGGTGAAAACTTCTTGAATTTGAAATCAGGGCAAATGTAACTTGTTTTGTCGTCTGGGGAACATGTATCTTCTGTAGCTTCTGAAGGGAAGTACTAAATGGAAAAAAAAAAGTACAAATCCGCATTCCATTCAAAAGTTCACACCCCCAGCTCTTAATGCATAGTTTTCCCTTTTGAAGCATCAGTGAGCGTTTGAACCTTCTGTAATAGTTGCATATGAGTCCCTCAGTTGTTGCAAGTGTTCAAATACACAAAAATGCTGAAAAACCAAAGGACCTGAAGGACTTTTCCGAAGAACAGTGGGTGGTTTCAGTAACTGTTCAGAACAAACAAGGATTACTAAACAAAATAAAACAGCTGTGGATTATTCAGGTAACAACACTATAAAGTGTATGTAAACTTTTTGATAAAAAAAAAATAACATGCATTTTATATGACCCCTTTTATTTTGGTAAAACAATTAACATTTTGCAGATTCTGCAAGGTGAATGTAACTGTATGTTGCTGTGGATAAAAGTGCCACATATTATTTATATACCTTATATATTCTACACCTTACATATTCAAACTTACCAGGTCAACATAAGAGCTCAACATAGAGGCATAACAAAGGTTTTTCAATAAATAAATATCTTTAAAAATACACTATAATACTTTAGATATGAGAGGTGAACCATGACATCAGCTTTGACTGACAAGAACCATATTCCCTCCTTCCTTTATAATGTTCCTAAGCAGCAGGCTGTAGAGAACCAAAGCAATCGCATACACCAGGGATGAATTAAGTCACTATTATTTTGTCTGTCATATAACTCCGAGTCCAGAGCCAGAAGCCCATGGAGTTGTTGTGCCAAATATTTCTCTAGAGACTCCAAAGACTGTCTTTTCTCTGCATGAACAACAGTGTTTGTGCATTTGGTACATTTCACTGCACTGGCTTTTGTGTGTACATTTACGAATGCTCATTTCTGAGAACAAGAACGCTAAAAGACTAAAGTCAAGGCCATTTTCACTGCACCATGTGTCACAGCAGTAACATACCAGGGCAAAAAGCACTTGGGTCAGGGTCAGATAAACCACTGCCCAGGAATGAAAGTGGTGAATAATTTAAATTGTGAATTAAGCTGTTCTGCGCTTGGCCTCCTTGACCTTGAGCTTGTATTTCTTCAGTGTAAAAAAGTCTGTCACTGTGGAAAATAATTGTGAAAACAATTCAGGAACAAAAGGTTTTGTTGGATTTCATCAAAAACATCTTAATTTGTGTTCTGAGGATGAACGAAGGTCTTACAGGTTTGGAACGACATGAGGGTGAATAATTAATGACAGGCTTTTCATTTTTGGGTGAACTATCCCTTTAACAAAACGTAACAAATGTAAAATAAATAATTGCTTTTATCTTTATTCTTCATTGTAATAAATAACAAATATAAATTTTTGTGCCCCAACATTACAAACATCACTGCAGTGAACGTGTTATGGCAGCAAGTTGTGCATACATGTCTGTGAGTGAGTTTAGCCTATTGAATGATATCTACATTTTGGTTTATCTAAACACCAAATGGTTTACCCCACTTCTAAACAAACAAAGCCAACCTGTTCATACTCTGTTGCACATAACTATGAAAGTGCTAGAGACATAAGTCCATTATTTACACACTGTCATTGTGTTCATATAAGGCTCAGATTGCAGACCACTGCACAAAGCATTCCTGGACCAACTTGTGCAGGTATAAATTTGGTGTGAGTTTTATTAGGAAGATACGTGCAGCAATGAATACGTGCTTGAGTCTTCTGTTTAAATGTTCATTGTGTCTGTTCATATTTACGGCCTATTTTATGACTTGATTCGTGCACACAGTTTACATGATTTCAAGATTACATAATTACAATAAACAGAGGGTTCTTTAAATTTAGCACCTTGCCAAAAACTGATGTAGCCTAACTGTTCAGTGTGTAAGCCACTGTTTAAGACCCATTGCACCTGTAAAGTTTCCATTTGCTTTCTATCTATATATTGTATGGTACCTGTCATACTAATAATTGTTAATAAAAACATTGTGAATTTGGCTGGCTGCAGTCAGTCAGAATCTAACAATAAAAATGGACTAAGATCATTGAATACATTCTTTGTTATTGCATTAATGAAGACAAATCATAACAGTTTTTTAAATGTTATAAATATCACTTTTTTAGACAGTGGAGGATGGGGAAATCAACAGGTTGTACATTATTTCCACTAAACTGTCTCATATCTTGAAAATCATTAACTCCTTTAAAGGATTAGCTCACTTCCAGAACAAAAAAAATCACTTACTCACCTCCATGTCATCCAAGATTCATCTCTTTCTTTCTTCAGTTGAAAAGAAATTAAGGTTTTTGAAGAAAACATTCCAGGATTTTTCTTATATGGTGGCCAGTGGTTTAAAGGTCTAAATTGAAGTTTCAATGCAGCTTCAAAGAGCTCTACACAATCCCAGCCGAGGACTAAGGGTCACGGATTCTGTCATCACATTGGAAAGGTCATGCGTGGTTAGTTTTTTATCTGTATACTCCGGTTCAAAAAGGTAGGGTAGGGCTTAAAACTAAATCTTATTGACTTTCTTTGCACGTTCACTTTGTAAACACTGGGCAAGAGGTCGAGCTACTGCAAGACGAGCATTTGTGGTTAAAAAGTATATTATTTATTTATTTATTTTTATTAGAAAATGACGCTACATTGAAACTTAATTTCAAACTGTCAGCCACCATTGAAGTCCACTATATGTTGAGAAATCCTGGAATGTTTTCCTCAGAAACCATAATTTCTTTTCGACTGAAAAAAGAAAGACATGACCATCTTGGTTGAACAACGGTCAGGGCAAAGAAACAACACCTTTTTACTCTCACAGTGTGTGTGTGTGAGAGAGAGAGAGAGAGAGAGAGAGAGAGAGAGAGAGAGAGAGAGAGATGTAAAATCAACCAAACCACAACAGAATAACTGTCTAATTGATAAGCAAGAGCTTAATTTGCACTCATTTCATTCCTAGTCATTCCTTTCATTTCTCAAGTTCAGTGAAGTGTTCAGAATCTAGAGCAATTTAATCATCTGTGTTATGTTATTCAAAAAATAAAACAGTTATTGCAATGATTCACATTCTGTTAGAGGCGATTGTTTACGCCTTTATAAATTTAGATCTTCGACAGCACAAGGCTTGAATACCTAAGCAGATGCATATTTTATATTATTCTAAACAGCAGACGAAATTCCATTAAACATTAAGGATAAAGTGCTTAGAAAAATAATAATACACTTCAATGCTGAATTTGCTATTCGATTAAATCAGAGAACTGGTCTCAATACTTTTGCAAAGCCATGTGTAACTGCATTATAGCTCAGCAATATATAGGCCTATCAAATATTTACATATTTTGGTGGCAATATTGCAACACAATGGCAACATTGTGATTTTGACAAATTTTACTTAAACATTAAAATTTTAAATATACCTGGCTACAGCATTTTTGGCCAAATTGTGCAGCCGTACAAACAAGCACAATAAACCTGGTGCAAACAGATTTTTAACCAGAAAAATCACAATTCGATTTTTCCTCTAAATTGTGCAGCCTTATTACAATCCATAATTTCTCTACCAGAGCCCCTTTAAAACCCAAGAGCAGTTCTAAAGGCTTTTGTAATAGCACACAACCATTCAAAATCTTGCTACCAGAATGCCTAAGCACGACACACATCCAGACAGCGTCTGCCCTCGGTCAATTACCCAGCGAGTGATTAATTACCATGACGGTGAGAACGTAATGCTGTAATTATGAGTGTGCAAACACACACAAAAACCAAGAAAAACAATCAAGAAATATCCAGCAAATTTCAGCTGCTAGAGGACAGATTAAAGGGACAGTCTCTACATTTGGGTGAAATTATTATTTTTAATAGGGTAAGAAAACTTTTAAAACAAATTTATTTTCTTACATAGATATAATTATATAGATAGTTCACCCAAAAATGAAACTTCTGTCATTAATTACTCACCCTCATTTAGTTCCAAACCCGTAAGACCTTCGTTCATCTTCAGAACACAAGTTAAGATATTTTTGATGAAATCCAAGAGCTTTCTGACACTGCATAGACAGCAAGGGTACTAGCACGGTCAAGGCACAGTAAAGTTAAGACGTCATTAAAATCATCTACATGACATCAGTGGTTCAACCGTAATTTTATGAAGCTACAAGAATACTTTCTGTGGGCAAAGAAAACAAAAATAATGACTTTTCTCCCAGGACAGTGCGTATAGTGCTTAAATAATGGCGGCGACATTTTGAAATTGATTAATAAAATCAGTATTTTTGTTTTCTTTGCGCAGAAAAAACGTTTTGCGCACAAAGGTCTTACAGGTTTGGAATGACATTAGGGTGAGTAATTAAGGACAGAATTTTCATTTTTGGGTGAACTATCCCTTTAAGTACATTTTTATTGGCAAACAAGAGGAAAAAACTGTATAGAAATGTATTTTTTTCTTGCCCTGTTTCGATTGCTTTCTGTCTCTCGTTTGCCATTTGGATCCCATAATTATTAAAGGCCCTTATGTGATTAATAAAACCCCAGATGGCTTTTCCTCCTTTCTAACTATATTAGCTGGCCTGAGCAGCCGTCAGTATATGGTAACATGAGCCCTGCAGCCCATAATACTCTGCAGGCAGAGATAATTGAGAGAGCCGAAGAGTAGCAGGGTCTAAAAAGCCCAACCATTTGCTCCTTGTCATTTCTTAGCGATTGGAATATAATGACATCTTCTTTGTTCTGACAGGTTTATTCTATAGAAGGTTTCTGTTTCCCTCTTTTTCCCTTATTAATGGTTTCTCCATTTAGTCTGTCAGGCCTTTATGCTGGAAACCACCTAAATTAATTAGGAAAACAAACAGCTAGTTTAATAATGATAAAGAAGTGATAGACCTCAAGGCAATGGCTCAGCTGTGTGTGGATGTTAACAATCAAAGCAGCTCAGCTGTGACAAACACACTGCATATCAATGAAACCTGATGTCTGTTTTGCACCCTGAAGAAAAGGAACACATTGTATGACAGCATTTTTAAAGTGGCCTCTGTGCCAAGCAACCAAAGCAATTAATCACCTCTAAATTTCTCTAAAGGAAAGAAATTGATTTCTCGGTCAAAATAAAGGAGCTAAATGTCCAGGGTTGAATACTGTAACAGAGATTCAGCCCTACAATAAAAAGCTTTCACATTACCGATTTAAACAGCTCATTACAGCAGAGACTGTATGCTCTGCCAAGGGTGTTCTTGCTTGGGATGTAATTACAACTGAATTCAACCTTGAAATGCACCTCCAAACACAGATATGAAAGATATGATTAGCTATAAAATGCACTCGCAAAATGGGTGTCATAACAAAATCCCTGGGTGAGTCTGAGTATGAAATTAATACTTATTTGACACTATTGTTGTACTTTTATTCAGCATTAAAGCGATCAAAGGTGACAGTAAAGAAAACTTTCTTCAATGTTTATTATAATATGAAAGTTTCTTGAGCACAAAATCATAACAGAAAGATTTCTGATTGATCATGTGATACTGAAGACTAGAGTATTGGCTCCTGAAAATTAAACTTTGTCATCAGAGGAATAAGTTATGAACGCTGTCATATTGCTCTTGTATTACTTTTGTACAGAATAATGCACATCTTTATATAACCCCGCCCCCCAAAACCACAAACCCAGGGGAAACACTGTATGTTTTAACATATATTAAAATAGAAAACGGTTGTTTTTTTATTCTAATATTTCACAATACTACAGCTTTTGCTGTATTATTGATTAAGTAAATGCAGCACTGGTGAGCAGCAATTCATGACTGTCTAATGTGAGAAAGCACAGAGCACATTATAACACAAATAAATCAAACCAACCAGCTGAAAGACTGTGAGTGGAAATAAAACACTTTATTCTAATAGCACTGTGGTAATACTTGCTGAGAGCTCATCCTGCCCATCATCCCATCATCATTTGATGGACATGAAACTGACATATAGACATTTTGAAAGCACTATGCTGTCTTGCTCTGCCCTCTTTTATTTTCTCTCTTACACACACAGATCTTGTCTAAAACTGAGTCTCAAATGGTAAAGATCACTCTGACACAGGCCTCAATACACATCTACAGGTTTAGGGCTGGTTTAAGGCAATTCTAGTGCTATTACCAACCTATGATACAGTAATACTTCTGATAAATGGGCATATACAGAATGAGTTTTAATGAAACATAAATCATTCTGTCTCTGAAGCATCACAGAAAGTTCTCTGAGTGACATTCATCCATCACAGCAAGAAAGGATTTCACACGTTTGACATCAGAGTGTGACACATTAACACTAGAGCAGGTGGCATCTGGGTGAGTGTATGTTTGCCACGGTGTGAGACAGGTGCAGTTCAACAGACAGTTGGAGCTGATTGCGTTTCCACTGGTAACCACAGAGTAAGGATGCTCTGATCATGACATTTATTCAAAGCTAACTTACAGATTGAAAGTAAAAGCTCTAAAGGCCATAATGCAACACCTGTTAGAAGTGCGTAAATGAAACTAAATACTGCAACATGCAACTTAAATGTCAATCATTTTAAAATGGTTTCTAATTTAGATGTGCACATTATAATTAGAATGAATATGGTACACTTTAGTGTCCCATTTTTACTTTTTTTAAAAGTACTTAAGTGCACTTTAAAGGCGTAAATAAAGTACAAATGTGTACCTTTTGAAAGGGTACTGCCCCAGTGAATTTTTGCACCAATTTTCCCCCAACTTACAGTCTGGATAAGTTGACACTAGTTGCTGAAAGTCATAGCCAATTAGCAGATTTGGGTTGACAGATTTCACAGAAAAACAGGTAGTTTATGATGGACACAGACTACGATTTTTTAGCTGCTGACTTTGATTACAAATACTACTTCTACTGCTATTATTAGGCTACTAGTTTTGCCCTTCTTTGAAATAAAGGTTAAATTTGACATAAGGTACACTTTCTTTGTATTAAGAACTGTTTTTGGACATTAAAACAGATCTGAAAGTTTTAATATATGTTCTTCAAAAAATTCTCCTGGTTTCTGAGTTCTTTCAGGCAATTGTCATGTATGGTTTCTCATGTCATTTATTGTAATGTTTTTGTTTTTTTCAAAACAGTTATATGTGACCCTGGACCACAAAACCAGTTATAAGTAGCACAAGTATGTTTGTAGCAAACACATTGTATGGGTCAAAATAATAAATTTTTCTTTTATGCCTAAAATCTTTAGGATATTAAGTAAAGATCATGTTCCATGAAGATATTTCGTACATTTCCTACCATAAATATGATTTTCAAATGGTTCAGCCAAATTTTGTCCTATCCTAACAAACCATACATCAATGGAAAGCTTATTTTATAAGCTTTATAAGCTTTCAGAAAATGTTTTGACTCTTTGAACCTTATGACTGGTTTTGTGGTCCAGAAATGGTCCACAAATGATATGCCTGTCCAGAGGTCTTGACCTTTGCAAATGTATTCAACAATTTTTTTTACACAATGTGTTGTTATTACTCAAGTCCCTTGACTATTTTAATGATCAACTACTTTTAATTACCAAATAATATATTACATATTGGTGTTTTAAAGTTTATGAGTTCTTTAAAACACCAATATGTAGGCAATGTTTTGTTTTCAAAACAATCACGAATCAATAGTGAACAATGCACGTTTAATGCTGTCTAGCCTGTGATGATACGATGAATAAAAATGCTTAGGTAATTTTCTGTTTGACTTCTGATAAAGGTTAAGAATCTCCTCCTCGACCATTTATTGAAAAAGAAAAGAAAATATAAAGGTCTTATTTCCCCCTATTAGTGTTATGTGCATTCTAATCTCTTACCCGGGCTGCACGCGAAGAATATGGATCTTCAAAAAGCGCCCATAATTTTGGTTGCCAAACTTCACAGCATCCCCTGGAGCGGTCAGGGCTGTCCTCGATGCCGAACCGTCTGGGCATGTCCTGGTCATCCTCCGCATCATCCGGGTCAGGCGGTTCGAAAATCTCCAGTGCCTCTTCTGCGTCTCTGTGCTGGCGGTAGGTCATCCAGCAACAGGGCTCCACGTCAGTCTCATCGATGCCCCAAAATGCCAACTCCTCCTCGAAAAGAGGGCCACACACATCCGCCGGGCAGTGGAGCTTGCCAGTCCTGTAGTAGTTCAGCACATAGCCGAATATGCCCGGGTGTCGGTCAAAAAAGAATTCGCTGGAGGGCGTCTGTCCCGTGCCTGCGTCCGCGTTCACCTGCTGGTCCGTGTCGGCGAGCCAGGCGAGTCTCGTGCCCGGTATGGTCCTAAGGGTGCTCCTGTAGGTTTCGTGGCGAGTGCCGCCAACGTTGATGATGATTTTTTCCGAGTTTTCGCCTCTGGCCATCTCTTCCTTCAGACATGATTTGGAAGGAGGTTTGTTGCCTGACTTGCGCCCGCGGTACGACGAAACACACACCGAGCTGATCATAGATTTAGATAGAGAGGCTTTCACCTTAGTAACTCTCTTGGCTTTCTAAACCTGCGCAGCTGTCGTCAGTTACGAAAGTCGAACAACTGTAGAGAGTTTCCGCCGTCAACATGACCATCAGATGCGCGAGGAACCACCTGTTAACGGAGAAACTCTTCTTGTTTCTCAGTCTATGGGTGGATGCTTGCGTTGTTCCTCATTCATGGGCACTTTGACACAATAGTAAACACCAAAACACGAGCGAACCATCAGCGTCTCACGACCGAATTGAACGCTCATGCATTTCTCATTAGGCTATATTTACAAAGAAAAACAGATTAGTTCAAATAAAAGTCAAACTACTCTAAGAATGACTCTCCATTTCAACTCTACTAAAACTCTCGTCACCTTGACGTTGAATTAGTAAATCACACCCGGCTGTCACCTGTGCGCGCATTATTATTCCTTAACCACAACCTGTGAGTTCAAAATAAAAATGCGACCTTGCCGAAAAGCTACTGCGACGTTAACTTCGATTGTACGTCAATATCAGACCAAATCATCTGTTGCCGAAGGATGAGCTGGTATCATCAGTTTGTTGGAAAAGATCTGTTGCATCTTGTGACAGTCAGACGACACAGCCCATGGGAGGATGATGATGATGATGATGATGCTCCAGCGCCTCAGTAACCCTTACAGCGCTGCATTACGTATGAATGTGAGCTCAATTTGATTAGTGCAGGGGAAAGCTTCGGTTTATCAGATTATAGACCATTTTTCACGGTCTAATGATGACGCATTTCCGCATTAATTTACATCGTAAATCTTAGTTAATTTATATTTGAATTAAATTTTTGTGTGCATTTGTAACACGATATTTTGTGTTTTACTAAACACTGCTGCTGATATATTGATTTATTTCTATAATATGACAGCCTTTTTTCGCTAACGGAGCGAAAACAATATTACTATAATTTATTAGGCTTATAGTTCACCCTGATAGTTTCCTAACTCAGAAATGTGAAAGGGCCCATTGAGTCAAAAGTCCACGTCCAGTGAAGTGCAGGAGAATTGTAAGTCCAAGGCAATTTTTATTTAAATATATTTAAGGATTATTATTAATATATACGCTCCTAGTCAGACATTTTTAACAGTAAGATTTGTAACGTTTTTTAAAGAAGTCTGTTCTTCTCACCAAGCCTGCATTTATTTTATTTTTATTATTTATTTGATCCAATGTACAGCAAAAAATAAAAATAAATAATAATAATAATAATATATATATATATATATATATATATATATATATATATATGTGTGTGTGTGTTTACTAATTAAAATAACTGTTTTCTATTTGAATATATTTTAAAATGTAATTTATTCCTGTGATTTCACAGCTGAATTTTCAGCATCATTACTCATCACATAATCCTTTAGAAATCATTCTCTGATTTGCTGCTCAAAAAACATTATTATTATTATGTTGAAAATAGCTGGGCAGATTTTGTATATTAGAAATGCTACAAAAGCTTTTTTATTTCAGATAAATGCTGATTTTTGGATCTTTCTATTCATCAAAAATCCTGAACTCAACTGCTTTAAATATTGAATTTCTGTAGGATGATGTGACACTGAAGACTGGAGTAATGATGCTGAAAATTTAGATTTGATCACAGGAATAAATTACATTTTAAAATATATTCAAATAGAAAGGAGTTATTTTAAATAGTTAAAATATTTCACAATATTACTGCGTTTGCTGTATTTTGGATAATAAATAAATGCACGCTTGGTAAGCAGAAGAGAATTCTTTAAAAAATCTAACTGTTCAAAAACTTTTGACTGTTATATTTTTTTTACAATTAAAGACTAAAGAATGTAAAGAACCTGATGTTTTACATTTGTGGTAAATTCCAAGTTAGTTCCAGTCTGTCTTACAACGTCACCTAGTGTACATGTGAAGTAGAGCAGGTTTAACATCATGCATTTTTAATTACGTTTTTATTTGAAAAAAAAAAAAAAAGACTGGATTCGTTGGTTTAATTTCTTTTTAAATTTCCATTTATTTTTTTATTCTTGTAAATAATAAATACATGTAATAAATCATAATACAACATTCCATATTAATTTATTCTCCATTCATTCATTTATCAGCTGACACAGCTGAAAGACAGTTGTCTTGCAACATTTAAATTCAGGCACATTTGACAAACAAGATATTAAACAATTTAGCTCTTATCCACCATTTTCATCTTGTAAGAGTGGGTGCAGCCATTTATAAATTTTATGGGTCTGGCTTCCAGTCTCATCCGTGTCCAGCTATTTTTAGCTGTATAAAACAGCTGGTTTTGATGCATGATGTTGCAAATTGTTGTGTTTTACCATATTATTTTAATGTATTATCTAAATTCTGAACATACTGGTTTGTAGTGCAAGCAGTTTTACTGTTTACGGCATGCTGTTATTTCCTTGTAACGGATAATGAACTGGAGGTCTCACCCATAGGCTTACTACCACGTTGATGAAAAAGGTGGATAAATCTGGAAGTATCATAAAGTAGGGCTACTATATTTTATTTAACACTTTAAGTAATATTGCACTAGAGTAAGGCAAATTTTCTCTTCTTTAGTCCACCTCTTCAATGGTGGGGCCCTGAGAATCAGGCTGGGCTTGGAATCCACAGCCACCTGCGGGAGGAACTCCTCCTTGATACAGCCGAGTGATGATTGGATTACACACACTTTCCAGTTCCTTCTGATGATGCTCATACTCTTCTTTTTCAGCCATCTGATTGTTCTCCAACCAAGTGATAACCTCCTTACACTTATCAATGACCACCTTCTTTTCTTCTTCACTGATCTTCCCTTTCAGCTTTTCATCCTCAACGCTATTCTTCATGTTGAAGGCGTAAGACTCCAAGGCGTTCTTCGCTGCAATCTTCTCTCTCTGGACCTCATCCTCGGCTTTGTACTTTTCTGCATCTTGGACCATCCGTTCAATCTCTTCTTTGCTCAGTCGACCTTTGTCGTTGGTGATGGTGATTTTGTTCTCTTTCCCCGTGCTCTTGTCCACGGCGGATACGTTCAGGATGCCATTGGCGTCGATGTCAAAGGTCACCTCAATTTGGGGTACGCCTCGTGGAGCTGGTGGGATGCCTGTGAGCTCAAACTTGCCAAGCAAATTGTTGTCTTTGGTCATGGCCCTCTCACCTTCAAACACCTGGATCAGGACGCCTGGCTGGTTATCAGAATATGTGGAGAAGATTTGCGTCTGCTTGGTGGGGATGGTGGTGTTGCGTTTGATGAGAGCGGTCATGACTCCACCTGCGGTCTCGATACCTAAGGACAAAGGAGCCACGTCCAGAAGCAACAAGTCTTGAACGTTTTCCGAGGTGTCGCCCATTAGGATTGCAGCCTGCACCGCTGCTCCATATGCCACCGCCTCATCTGGATTGATGCTCTTGTTGAGATCCCTGCCATTGAAGAAGTCCTGCAAAAGCTTCTGGATCTTAGGGATCCTGGTGGAGCCGCCAACCAGAACAATATCGTGGATCTGAGACTTGTCCATTTTAGCATCTCTCAAAGCCTTCTCGACCGGTTCCAGTGTGCCTCTGAAGAGCTCAGCGTTAAGCTCTTCAAAGCGAGCCCTTGTGATGGAAGTATAGAAATCGATGCCTTCAAACAGGGAATCGATCTCGATGCTGGCCTGAGTGCTAGATGAGAGGGTCCTTTTAGCTCTTTCGCAGGCCGTGCGAAGCCTTCTCACTGCTCTCTTATTCTGACTGATGTCCTTCTTGTGCTTCCTCTTAAACTCTTCAACAAAGTGCTTCACCATCCGGTTGTCGAAGTCCTCCCCACCCAGGTGAGTGTCTCCAGCTGTGGCTTTCACTTCAAAGATCCCGTCCTCAATGGTCAGGATGGAGACATCAAAGGTGCCTCCACCCAGGTCGAAGATCAGGACGTTCCTCTCTCCTCTCCTGCCCTTGTCCAGCCCGTAGGCGATGGCGGCCGCTGTGGGCTCATTGATAATTCGCAGCACGTTCAATCCGGCGATCACCCCTGCATCTTTGGTCGCTTGCCTCTGGGAATCATTAAAGTACGCCGGGACCGTGATGACGGCGTTATTGATTCTCTGACCCAGGTAGGCCTCGGCGATCTCCCTCATTTTGACTAGGACCATGGATGAGATCTCCTCAGGGTAGAATGTTTTGGTTTCTGCTTTGTACTCGACTTGAACTTTTGGTTTGCCGTCTTCGGAGATGACCTTGAAGGGCCAAAGCTTCATGTCAGACTGCACCACCGGATCATTAAACTTTCTACCAATCAGTCGTTTGGCATCGAATATTGTGTTGTTGGGGTTCATGGCGACCTGGTTCTTGGCTGCGTCTCCGATGAGCCTTTCTGTGTCGGTGAAGGCAACGTAGCTTGGAGTGGTTCTGTTTCCTTGATCATTAGCAATGATTTCCACCTTGCCATGCTGGAACACCCCCACACAGGAGTAAGTGGTTCCCAGATCAATGCCAATGGACACACCTTTAGACATCTTGATTATCAATAGTTAAATATCACCTGCAATACAGATTAATAAATCAGTTATTTAATAATAATTAATAAATATATTAAATATAAAATTTTACTCACCCAAATCTCTAATTAATATTGACATCTTGTTTAATAATAAAAATCTATTAAAATTTTTAGTTAATAGCTATATTTTTAACTCTGTTTGTATACACTACTAGTCAAAAGTTTTTGAACAGTAAGACTTACTGAACAGCTTTATCTGAAATAGAAATCTATTGTAACATTATAAATGTCTTTAAATCACTTTTGATCAATTTAAAGCGTCTTTACTAAATAAAATTATTAATTTCTATCATTTTATTTCAGATAAATTCAGATCTTTCTATTCATTACAGAATCCTGAAAAAAATTACGCACCGTTTTTTAAATATCAATAATAACAAAAATGTTTCTTGAACAGAAAATCTGCATATTAGAATGATTTCTAAAGGATCATGCACTGAAGATTGGATAATGATGCTGAAAATTTAGCTTTAGCTCACAGAAATAAATTACATTTTAAAATATACTTAGATAGAAAACAGTTATTTTAAATAGTAATAACATTTCACACTTTTACTGTACTTCAAATAAATCAAATAAATGCAGGCTTGGTGAGGAGAGACCTCTTTAAAAAAAATATAGACTCGTAGTGTATAAAATATACAACATATATAAAATATATGATCATATATTTAAAAAAAAAAAAAAAAAAAATCAGAGTTTTCTCAAAGAGTCACTTACAAGCTTTGGGAGTTTCTTCTAACGCTTCAGAGAGAGACTCTTCAGCTGTTTTGCTTCAGGTTGCTTGAGTTGTCTTGTGTCGACTGCCTCGGCCTGAGCAACACTGAGAGTTTTTATACCTCCCATGCTGCTTCTAGAAAGACCAGACTTCTTTCGACTCTGGCGGTAACTTTAGAGTCTGACTGAGTCCTGAAGCTTCCAGGCGCGCAGTGATGATCTCGTACATACTGCAAAGAAACATCAGCTCTCCAAATATAGAAACAGAATACGCTGGTAAAATCGTGATTACTATGTAACAGGTGGGTGGGGATATTTTTTTTATTCTGTATTTTTATTTAAACTGCTTTTAAAACGGTTAATTACTCTGTTATTATTAGAAAGTAAATGTGTTTTTTGCTGACGACTTTGTCACATGATATCTGTTACATTTCTCAGCGATGACCATGATGGACTAATCAATCATAGTCGTTTGTGAATACTGCATGCGGATTACAACACGTTTGATTAATTTTTGCTATTATGTAAATGATTTGAAATATTTATATATTTAAATGATTGTAATTAAATGGGCTCAAGAGCGAACTGGATTTTAGGTCACCAAATGCTCACTTATTGCCTTATAAAGTCATAAAAAAATAAGTTTTAACATGTTCCCGTCCAGATTCCTTCCTACACACAGTTAATCTCTTACCGTAAAAGCAGTATTGTTGGATTAGTGTTATTATAACATATAATATGCTACCTATACAAAGATAGATACGTTTCTGATATTCATAGCATAAATATGAGTCAAAATGCATGCTGTGACAGCAAGATCTTTAATGCAGGGATTCGATGACATCAAGGCAGAGGGGAACACATCTGACAAATGATGTATGCAAAGTTAAATAACAACGTGCAGATGAGGCAAATATTCAAATGACAGCATTCACAGTGATATTTGCTTAAGACATTAGCAGTCCCTCAGAGATGGTGATCAAGATATGTGTGCTTTTTGTGAGTCTAACTGCAATGTATGGGTATGTTGGGAGTCAATTATATTCTGCAAATCTCTCAGAATATCCCAAAATTTCATTTCAACTGTGGTTACATTTATTTTTATCTAAAACAGGCCTAAATAACATATAATGGTTTATGTTATTTTAGTACAAGAATTCATAAAAGGCCACAGAGATGATGGAAGTGTGTGAGAACGTAAAAGGGAGAGGAATCCCCTGTTGGTGACACAATTCATAAAATCCCCCAAGCGGGGTATATTTAGCAGCATGTGCTGCCGGGTCACGGAAGTTTCTGCACACAGTGGTGTGTATCGTATTGCCAGAACACTCTAGCTTTTAGCAGTAATACACAGTACATTCATTTAAAAACAAAAAAAATGCTATTATATTTCCTTATGCAAGAGCGATAAATCAGTAATATAATGCTGAGACTAACATTTTTATATTAAAAAGCCACAAAGACATTTTTTTTTTGGTCATGAACGATTAAGTGTAGCGTAACCTTGGGTGAATAGAATAACCAGGTAAAAACAAAGCATAGTAATAATGATCAATTATCTTGTTAGATCAGTAACTATAACCAATATTTGGCACATTTTTAGAGCCATAGACAGTGGTCCTTTTTTATATTTTAGGTTAAAAGATGATTTACAACAAATGCTATAATACATGAGTTCTAACAATGCACATAAGCCTAAAAGTGACATGAATGTATATTTTGTCACCGGACATTAGTAACACCATTAAATAAGAATAACATTCAGTAAAATCAAGTTTCGTTTAAGAAATGTATATTAATAGAAAATAAATCTCTTGCTTCACTGGTCTCATACAGGTCTCTCCATCTTTGATGAAGGCAGAATCCATCCAGTCACACTAATATCTGTAAGTAGAACAACAGAAATTTTATTTTTGTCATAAATGTTCAGGATGGACGATGAAGGATGAAGAATATTCATAATGTTTTTTGTGAGCTATACTACCATTCAAAAAATTTGGGTTCAGTAAGATTTATTTATTTTGTATTCAGTAAGAATGCATTTAATTGATCAAAGTGACAGTAAAGAGAATTATAATGTTACAAAAGATTTCAATTTCAAAGAAATTCTGTGCTTTTAAACTTTCTACTCAAAGAATCCTGAAAAATGTATCACAGTTGCCACAAAAATTCAACAGTAATAATGAAAAATATTTATTGAGCATATAAGAATGATTTCTGAAGGATCATGTGACACTAAAGAATGGAGTAATAGCTGCTGAAAATTCAGCTTTACAAGTACAGGTATAAATTATATTTAAAAAAATAATATTGAAAAATCGTACTGTATTTTTGATCAAATAAATACAGCCTTGGTGAGCATATGAGACTTCTTTTTTAAAGAGATAGTTCACCAAAAAATGAACATTCTGTCATTAATTAATCACCCTTATGTTGTTCCAAACCCATAAGATCTTTGTTCATCTTTGGAACACAAATTAAGATTTTTTGTAATGAAATTCAAGAGTTTTCTGACCCTTCTGACACATTCAAGAGAGTAGCACAACATATTTTTGATTTCTTTCTCTCGGATTTCATCAAAAATATCTTAATTTGTGTTCCGAAAATGAACAAAGGTCTTACGGGTTTGTAATAACATGAGGGTGAGTAATGACAGAATTCTCATTGTTTTTCCTTTAAAACAAACATTTTAACAGTAGTAAATGCTTTCCTGAATAATCTTGAAATAATAATTGTTTATTACTATAATAATTATCATTATTATTATTATTAAAATTAGACCAATATTTTTAAGACAGTTCGCAATTTTACTGGTTTTGTGAGACTTTCACTGACAACCAGCAGAGGGCAATAAGTGACCAACATTTTATTCTTGGGTATTGTCAAATAAAGAACACCAGCTTTTCTTTATCAAAATACATAACAGTAAAAATGTGTACATTGTACATAGTATGAGGTAATTATGAGGTGTTTTAGAGTCCCTCTCATACCTGTAGTAATTTGGTTTAAAGGGTCCGTTCTTATTGAGGCCCATATATTTGGCCTGTTCATCTGACAGCTCTGTAAGATGAGCATCGAAATTGGGTAGGTGCAAGCTGGCCACATATTCATCTGAAACACACACACACACACACACACACACACACATATACATGATTTATGACATGAGTTAATGCACTTGCGCTTTTATTTGAGTTGCAGTTGCAGTTTAGATAAGTCTTACCCATTTTCTTGGGCAGCAGGTAGACATCCTGTTTGTAGCGACCTTCTGGTGCATTATACAGCTCTATCAGGGCCAAAGCCTAACATTAAAATAAAGAGCACAACAGCCTGCGATTAGAGATGTTAAATCGGGCATAATAATCATACAGCTGTGCGGCAGCACTCAGAACCACTAACAGAAATGGATAAAATGTCATCTGTACAGAGGGTACAGACGCACTTCGGCTAAAACCCAAATCGAGACAAATTACCTGTGTTGTGGCTGTGATTGATAGCACAAATGAGGGGACTGTCGAGCAGCTCAGGTTCAAGAGCCGGCCCTGAAAAAAAACAGCACAGAAATGATTGAGATTTACTGTGATCCAGCGGGAGAGCACAAAAAAGTACAGGGAAAGTACAGTTTTTTGAGAAAACTGAGGTTTTTTTTACAAATCACTATAAAGCAGGGTCAGAAATTACTGAGGGCTTGTGGCAAAAATGCCTCAAATTAACAAAATGCCCCATAAATTCAAGACAAAGGGGCAAAATGCCCCTGCACAATTAATCAACAAATTACGGCTGTCACGATTAAAATGAAATGTGAAAATGAATGAAAAGTGTCAATATGTGGAAATTCATTTAGATTCAATTACACTGCATCAGACTGTTTTTCGTGCTGTTTTGTGCAGTGTTGAGCCTTATAACCAATTAAATGTGATTTTTTGTTGAACTAAAGCAGCATTTAGATTAGCCAGTGCTGATTAGATTAAAGCTGAAAACGCTTCAGTGATTATAACGAAAGTTTTTGTAAAACTTGTACTAGACTTGGCTAACATCATGTTTGTCTATGAAGCCAGAATGTGACGTGCCACAAACTAAACAAAAATGTTTTATATTGCTTTCTATATCAATGTTAATAATCATTATTACAATATAAAGAGCAATAATGTACAATAATGATTTTTGACATTTTGACAGTTTTAAACAGTCTTATTTTTGACAACAGTTTAAAATATTGATTAAAGTAGTTGGGTTAATTGAAGTATTTGATTTAAGGCAACATATGGGTTTTATAGTAATGTGATTTAAAAAATTTAAAAATACCCCTGGAAATCAAATATTGCCCCTTAATGGAAAAGTTTATTTCTGACCCTGCTATATAGTACTTTTTTTCACAAAAATATAATGGGTTTGACTGACCGTATTGTATTTGATTATTTTCAAAACATATGACTATTCATAGCTGCAGTGCATTAGCACTGTTAAAAATAAGAGTAACAGACTAATATTATATTTTATCAAAATATATGCTCCTGTTCAAAAGTTCAGAGACGGTAAAATTTTTAAAATGTTTCTAATCTCTAATGCTCATTAAGCCTGCATTTATTTGATAAAAAATACAGTAAAAACAGTAACATTGTGAAATATTATTACAATTAAAAAATACAAATAAAAATTATGTGAATATATTTTAAAATTCCTTTCATGGCATTTCGCCAAGATTCAATGTCACATGATCCTTCAGAAATCACTTTAAATCATTTAATGCTGATCTGGTGCTCTAGAAACACTTCTTATGAACAATGTTGAAAAAAGTTGAGTTAAGAAAACAATTTTAACACAATAAATGTCTATAGAGTCACTTTTGATCAATTTAATGCATCCTTGCTGAATAAATAAATTGAAAAATATTTAAAATGTAATTTATTCCTGTGATTTCAAAGCTGATTTTTTTAGCATCATTACTCCAGTCACATGATGAAACTTAATTTAATTTAATTTAATTATACTGACTCCAAGCTTTTGAATGGTATAGTGTATAATGTTACAAAAGCTTTTTATTTCAGATAAATGCTGATCTTTGGATCTTTCTATTCATCTAAAAATCCTGAAAAAAATGTAGGCTACTCAACTGGCTTAAATATTGATAATAATAAAAAAAAACAGATTCTATTCTATTCTATTCTATTCTATTCTTGAACAGCAAATCAGCATATTAGAATGATTTTTGAAGGATCATGTAAAACTGGAGTAGTGAGTAAAGACTGGAGTAATGATGCTGAAAATGTAGCTTTGATCACAGGAATCAATTACATTTGAACAGAAAGCACAGCAGTTATTTTAAATAGTAAAAATATTACTGCTTTTGCTGTATTTCGGATTAAATAAATGCAAGCTTGATGAGCAGAAGAGACTTCTTTAAAAAAAGCATCAATTTCTAATATTCCTCTATAACTATAAAACAACTAAATTCTGCATTGTATTGCACCCAACAACACAGTTTAATAACGAATACTTGCTCATCTTGACTTGTTCAGGACACACACTGCTCTGTTTTGATTCTTTGTGTGTAAATACCATTAAGCAGTCCTGAACACGGACTTCCATGCAAATATGACAAATATGTCTACTGTAGTATAAACAGTAGTCCATCCGTCATACCACTGACATTCATGGAAAAAAAATAGAAGAAGGAAAGACCTCTGCCAGTAAAATCACTCGTTTCCCATCAGGCCAGATGACGTGGTCGACCTGTGAGCGCACCCTCTCCCAGGTGAGCTCTGGAGTCCGCAGACTAGCCTGGAACAGAAAAACAACACCACACATGAGCGCACACAAACACTCGCTTTAACTTCTGTCCAGTACAGGCAGATAAACCTGCAAAGCTAGAACACACACACACATACTCACAAACGCACACAGACATTCACTATGAACATTAACTTTGTTGTCAAAAATATGTCGCTAAGAGGCTTTCAGGTTGATTAAGTGACCCTGCTGCTCATGGAACATGTACAGCTGTTGACGTAAAAAAAAATCTTTCCCTGGACTATCTTCACCAATAAAGTACACTACAGTGAGAGCCTCCTCATAATACAAAAACATTTTCAACAGTTAAAGATATAAATATGAGGACTCACTCACCACATCAATCTCAGTGTTGGAATGGCCCATGTTACAGACAATACAGCCATTCTTCATTCGATCCAAGTGCTCCCTGGTCACAACATTCTTGTTTCCTGTAGAAACAGACAATTCTTCAGGAAACCATAATACACATTATTTGTGCATACTAATTAAAATGTTACTTTTTTTCTTAATAAAATCTGTGAATTTATGAAGTGCAGTAGACAAGTTCCAGAAGTAAAAATCTTGGTAAAACTTTACAATAAGGTGTCATTTGTTAACATTAGTTAATGTATTAACTAACGTGACTGAACAATGAACAAAACATGTATTACACCAGTGGTTCTCAAACTTTTTACACCAAGCACCACCTCAGAAAATATTTGGCTCTCAAAGTACCACCATAATGACCAACATTAAAATACAGTAGTGTAGTAGGCCTAATTTTTCAGCTATAGCTATGCACAGTTCAAAAATGAGAATATTTATTATTGTCAGCCACTTTAAACATTGTAAATACAGTTTGAACATGAACACTGCACTGTGTGTACATACAGGTAAATAAAAAACTTACTGATGAAATTAAAATGTAGCCTACTATACCTAAAAGTTAAATAAAAAATGTACTGTACTCAGAAAAAAAACTGTACTGTACTTAAATGTAAAGTAAAATTACAGTAGCCTATTTGATAAAAAAAACAACAATAACAATAAATATAGCTGCAAGCAGCAATTACGTGGCCAAGCACAAGGCAAGGGAAGCATGAGACTGCAGCAATGAGTAATTAAAGCCATTTTAGGATGATTTTAGACAAAATGGTGGAAAAATCATAAATACAACCTGTAGTAATATGATTTAATGGCTTATCACTTTTGACCAATAGGTGGCACTGTTATCATATTGATGTAGTGTGTTCTGTGTGAGGTAACAATAACACACACATTGACACAGAGACACCAAATTTGCTATGATGACTATGCAGTCTTTCCTCTATCAGTATGCCAAATTTCACAACTTTCCCACAATCGGTTCTATGGGCTGCCAATCAAGCGGCAAAATGAGGAGCTAAGCATGGACTGGCGCATCAGACCAAATGCAACAATGAGTAATAAAAGCAATAATTGGATGATTGTAATTGAAATGGCTGAAAAATTATAAATACAACCTCCAGTAATATGATTAAAAGGCGTATCACTTTTGGCCAGAAGGTGGCGCTGTAATCAAATTATTTTGTTGTGTTCTGTGTGAGGTGACAATGGTACACACAAAGTTTGGTGTAATTGTGTCAAAGCTTGCCTAACATTTGTAGCGGTGCTGTATGAAAACATACACGAAATCCATAACTTTTTATAAGCATGGTCTGAAGATGATATGATTAAATTTTGGTTAAAATCGAACCAAAGGTTAAGGAGGAGTTTGAAAAAGGTTTTCAACATGAATCAAAATGGCGGACAGGAAGTTCAGCTGACTATGGCATAATTGGTATTTATGTTGTCGGCATGACTCAAGGAAAATTTTGAGACCAGTTTTATGACAATAGGCTAATGCAATCAAACGTTATTAGTATTTTTGAAAGTTGCATAATTAATGGTTTATGAATGGTTCATTACTCTTGACCAATAGGTGGCGCTGTTTCCAAAATGATGTGACGCAGTCATTGTGAGGTGACAACGGCACATACAAAGTTTGGTGTAAATATCTCCAACCTTTACAGAGATACAGCCTCTGATGCACTTTGGCATCTTTCCAGCAAATTCGTTGATGCGTTAAAACGAAAACCATTTTGTGTATCAACACAAATTCTATAACTTTTTGCAAGCTTGATCTGAAGATGGTCTGAGCCAAATTTGGTGACAATCAGACAAACGGTCTAGGAGGAGTTCGAAAAAGTAGGTTTTCAACATGAATCAAAATGGCGGACAGGAAGTTTAGCCAATATTGGCATAATTGGTATCGGTGTTCTCGGCATGATCCTAGGAATATAACAAACTTTTAGTACAATAGGCTAATGTAAGCAAAAGTTTTTAGCATTTTTTCTACATTTCGTTATACATCAAGGTGGCGCTGCTCCCAGATTTTTTGTGTACATTCAGGTCATGGAGCCGAACATTTTTGTAATTATTAACTAAATTAACTAAACCTTACGATTTTTGAATTTTGGTGTCCATTTGACTCGGCATGAGCCAAGGATTCAGAGAAAAAAGAATTGCTTCTGTGCCTTATGGTTCAAAAGTTAGCATAACAAAAGTGAAAATTTGGACAAGTGGTGGCACTAGAGAATTTGAGTTAGAGACTTCAAATTTGCTACAGTTCATGTTGAGTCTGTCCTCTATCAGTCTGCCAAATCAAAACAACTTTCCCGCAATCGGTTCTATGGGCTGCCATAGACTTTGGAGTGGAGGAGGAAGAAGAAGCGGAAGAATAATACGAACACTAACAAAAAATATTTTGTCATTGATCACTTACCCCCATTTCGTTCCAAAAGATTCATTTCTTTGGAACACAAATTAAGATATTTTTGATGCATTCTGACAGCAGTGTAATTAACACGATCAACATCCAGAAATGTAGCAAGGAGATTGGTAAAATAATCCATGTGACATCAGGGTTTCAACCGTAATTTTACAAAGCTACGAGAATACTTTTTGCACGCACAGAAAACTAAAATAACAACTTTATTCCACAATCCATCTCCTCCATGTCACCATTTTGGAGCGTATCTAACACAAACAGCGCACGCTGTTCTCTGTCAGCTGCACCACGCTGTTTTTAGTCAAATCAAGCATAAACAGTGTATCCGCATGATGCAGCTGATAGAGAACATTGTATGCTGTTTGCGTTCTATGGATGCGCTCCAAAAATATCTTAATTTGTGTTCCGAATACGAACAAAGCTTTTTACAAGTTTGGAACGACATGGGGTTAAGTAAATAATGGCAAAATTTCTATTTCGGGGTAACCCTTTAATTTACATTTAATTCACGAATCTCTCTGCGTACCACCAGAGGGAGCCCCACATACCACTAGTGGTATGCGTACCACACTTTGAGAACCAGCGTATTACCCAATTTATTAATCTTTATTCATGTTCATTGTCATGTTAGTTCACAGTGCATTAACTAAGATTAACAAATGCTGTAGAAGTGTTGTTCATTTTAGTTCATGTTAACTAATGAACTGTATTATAAAGTGTTAACCAAATTCTCATTTATTTTTTTTTTCATAGGGCAACATATTTTCTACAGTAACTTTATTTAAATCGTTGTTGTTACTAGTTTGATGGTATATGCTTATGTTCATTACTTCTTTTTAGATAAATCATGTTTAAAAGTGGAATTTCACTTTCAAAATTAAATATCTCCTCAAATATTTGTATTTCTAAATACTCTACCAGTCAAAAGTTTTTGAACAGTAAAATGTTTAATGTTTTAAGTCTCTTCAGCTCACTAAGCCTGCATTTATTTAATCCAAAATACAGAAAAAGCAGTAATATTGTAAAATATTTATTCTATTTAAAATAATACCTTTCTATCATTCTAATATGCTGGTTAGCATAATCAATTACACAAAGTAATCAAAAGTGATGATAAAGACATTTCTATTTTAGATAAATGCTGGCTGTTCTTCTGAACTTTCTATTCATCAAAGAAACCTGAAAACATTCTACTCTGCTGTTTTCAACATAATAATAATAAATGTTTTTTGAGCAACAAATCAGAATATTAGAATGATTTCTGAGGGATCATGTGACCAGAGAAATGATGCTACAACTTCAGCTTTGAAACTACAGGAATACATTACATTTGCATTGTCTTCATTTGTAAGTTGCTTTGGATAAAAG
Organism: Cirrhinus molitorella; assembly: GCA_033026305.1. Classification (NCBI taxonomy): domain Eukaryota; kingdom Metazoa; phylum Chordata; class Actinopteri; order Cypriniformes; family Cyprinidae; genus Cirrhinus; species Cirrhinus molitorella. Next base: position 13,019,312 of record CM065125.1, read on the forward strand.
CGTCTGCAAAATGACTAAATGTAAATGTGTTTTCAAATATATATATTAAAATGTTTATTTTAAATAGTAAATAATTCAATATTGTACTATTTTTGCTGTACTTTGGAGCAAATAAATGCAATCCTGGTGAGCAGAAAAGACTTGTTTAAAAATGTTACTGTTCAAAAACTTTTGACTGGTAGTGTATTTATATTTATGCATTTATCCATTATTTTTAATTTGATTATATCATTCAAAATGCTTAATGGAATTGTACTTTTTTCCCTAATTAAAGTGCACAGTCTTTAATGTGTTTCCTTAATGTGTTACATTAATACTTTTTCGCTTTAAATACAAGTTTGTAATGTTGTTAGTCACTACAAAGCTGGTTGGTTAGTTTCATGGCTTATACATCTTTAAAAAAGACTCCCTTTGGGAGGACAAATACTTCTAAAACTACATTACTGAAAAGGTGGATGGGCAATGTTGCACTTAATTAAGAAAATATTACATTTTTGAATAAAGAAAAAAAAAATTAAACAAATCTTTCCATATTTAGAATGAATAATAATAATTTCATATTGAATTAATTTTTTGTTAAATTTCAGGGGATAGTTCACCCAAAAATTAAAATTCTGTCATTAATTACCCAAGTCGTTCCAACCCCGTAAAACCATCTTCAGAACACAAATTAAGATATTTTACAGGTTTGGAACGACATGAGGGTGACTAATTAATGACAGAATTTTAATTTTTTGGCAGAGCCCTTTAATGCAAAGCTGTGCCTTTGACTCATCTAAACCTCAACAGCTGTTTAATATGTTTTTACACAAATACTTTATCACTTGCTGAGCCAACGTTACTTTTCACAGACTATAGACTCTTACAGCTGTCAAAGGGCGAACCGTTTCACGGCAACTCAATGCAAGGGCATCTGGGAGGATGTGTTTGTGCTGATAAGAGCTGCATGGAACAGAGGAAATGGATTTGAAAGTGGAAGCGAGCCAACTGTAACCAGACGTACCCGTGCAGGTGATAACCATGTCCATTTGGCGAACCACCTCATTGAGCTTCACCACTTTAAAGCCATCCATACTATGAGGGAGATAAAAACAAATCAAACTGGTATCTCAGGTCCTTACACAGACATTGAGGGAAAACATGTTTAAATATTCTTGATAAATAAGCACTTCAGCTTATTCACAGACTTCCTGTGTAAAGACTTCCCACGGCCATGTGTTTAGCTAATATGGGGAGCTTATATTATTTGTGGAAGTCTCTGACAGACACAAATTGTTTGTTACAAAACTGCTCTGTTAATACTGAGGAACAATGAAACCATTCAGGTAACAACATAGTATTAAAAATCAAGTGTATCATCTTTGTAAAGTCAACTATTGTTCGTTAACTATATGTAAACGTCTCTTATGTGAAATATTTAATTCAGGTCAGTACTAAATAAAAAATAACATGCATTTTTGTATGATCCATCTTATTTTGGTAAAATAATTAATATTTTGCAGATTCTTTTTCTTCTGCATATGATGTTTGATTTAAATTTAGCTCATTTTTGTGGGTGTGTTTGTCTTACCAAGCTTGAAGAGCACAAATAGGGTCAATCTCTGTCACACACACAATGGCTCCCAGTGCTTTCAGAGCTGAACAGCAACCTTTTCCCACCTACACCGGAATCAATACAAGAATGAAATTAAAGCACACCAAAATGTTCTTCAAATTCTGTGCTTGTAGTAAATAAGGTCTGGCAATTTAGAGATTATTTTTGCATTATGCGATTATCTTTAGGGCATTTTGCAAAAGCGCAGATGTTGACTGACCTCTCCGTAACCACAAACCACCACCTGCTTCCCACCAAACATCACATCTGTCGTTCTCTTCAGACTAAGAAGAAAGAAGAAGTCAAGCGTGATTATACTCTTCCTTAGATAAGCTTTATTCATGCCTGTTAAGAGGAAGATATACTATATATATATATATATAAACACATCTCAGAATTGCAGGTGTCTTACCCATCCAAGATGGACTCCCTGCAGCAGTAAAGATTATCAAACTTCTGCTTGGTGACAGAATCATTGACATTCATAGCAGGGACGCAAAGCTTGCCAGCTTTTGAGAGTTGGTACAGCCTAACAGAATAAATATAAAAAGACACATTTGATTCAAACATAAATGCGTGCTGTCAATTTATTTAAAATATACAATCGTGATTAATCTATTTTATTCATTTACAGATTAATATTAAAATGCACATAATGTAAAAGATATGTGTCATTGTGTTAAAAGTTTACATACACCTTGCAGAATCTGCAAAATTGTAAATATTTTACCAAAATAAGTTTGTTTTTAGTACTGACCTGAATAAGATATTTTACAAAAAAGACGTTTACATAAAATCCACAAGAAATAATAGTTGAATTTATAAAAATTCACCATATTCAAAAGTGTTGTTACCTGAATTATCCACAGCTGTTTTTTAGTGATTGTTCCTTGTTTGTCCTGAAGAGTTAAACTGCCCACTGCTCTTCAGAAAAATCCTCCAGCTCCCACAAATTCTTTGGTTTTTCAGCATTTTTGTGTATTTGAACCCTTTCCAACAAAGACTGTATGATTTTGAGATCCATCTTTTCACACTTAGGGAAACAGAGAGTCTCATATGCAACTATTACAGAAGGTTCAAACGCTCACTGATGCTCCAAAAGGAAACACAATACATTAAGAGCCGGGGGTGAAAATGTTTGAATTTGAATATAAGAGTAAATAAAAATTACAATTAATGTAGTTCTGTAGTATTTTCTGGCTCTTAATGCATTGTGTTTCCCTCTGGAGAAACAGTGAGTGTTTGAACCTTCTGTAATAGTTGCATATGAGTCCCTCAGTTATTCTCAGTGTGAAAAGATGGATCTCAAAATCATACAGTCATTGTTGGAAAGGGTTCAAATACACAAAAATGCAGAGAAACCAAATTATTTATGAGCTGAAGGATTTTTCTTAAGAACAGCGAGCAGTTTAACTGTTCAGAACTCATGATCAACTATCACTAAACAGAAAAACACATTCAGGTAACAACACAGTATTAAGAATCAAGTGTATGTAAACTTTTGAACTAGAATTAGAAATGTCCCACAGTTCTCCCTCACCTGTGTACACCAGTAACGCTCTCCTCAACAATCCCACGTACTTTCTTGAAGACACTGGGATACTTCTTATACACCCAGTGGGTCAGATCGCCCCCATCATCTAGGATCTGTGAGAAAATGTATGATGATTACTAGTTTGCAAACATGCAAAGTCCCTGATAATTGTTTTGAAGATTAAATAAATACTGATTTGACAGTGGCGAATGAGGTTTGACAGAAGCAGTGTGCTAAATAGTGTAAATAGTGGTAGCTATGTTTTCACAAAGTGTAAATAGCAACAGTTAGCATCCTGCTTACACTACATACAAAACAGCAATAGATGTTATTCACATAAAGTGTAAATAGACGTCATATGCCGTAATACAGACGTAGTTTGTACAATGGGTAAATGTTGGGTAAATTACTGAAAATAATCTTTGTCAGATACAGGTCCTTCTCAAAAAATTAGCATATTGTGATAAAGTTCATTATTTTCTGTAATGTACTGATAAACATTAGACTTTCATATATTTTAGATTCATTACACACAACTCGAAGTAGTTCAAGCCTTTTATTGTTTTAATATTGATGATTTTGGCATACAGCTCATGAAAACCCAAAATTCCTATCTCAAAAAATTAGCATATCATGAAAAGGTTCTCTAAACGAGCTATTAACCTAATCATCTGAATCAACTAATTAACTCTAAACACCTGCAAAAGATTCCTGAGGCTTTTAAAAACTCCCAGCCTGGTTCATTACTCAAAACCGCAATCATGGGTAAGACTGCCGACTTGACTGCTGTCCAGAAGGCCATCATTGACACCCTCAAGCAAGAGGTCTGTGGGAAGGAAAAAGTGTGGCAGAAAACGCTGCACAACGAGAAGAGGTGACCGGACCCTGAGGAAGATTGTGGAGAAGGACCGATTCCAGACCTTGGGGGACCTGCGGAAGCAGTGGACTGAGTCTGGAGTAGAAACATCCAGAGCCACCGTGTACAGGCGTGTGCAGGAAATGGGCTACAGGTGCCTCATTCCCCAGGTCAAGCCACTTTTGAACCAGAAACAGCGGCAGAAGCGCCTGACCTGGGCTACAGAGAAGCAGCACTGGACTGTTGCTCAGTGGTCCAAAGTACTTTTTTCGGATGAAAGCAAATTTTGCATGTCATTCGGAAATCAAGGTGCCAGAGTCTGGAGGAAGACTGGGGAGAGGGAAATGCCAAAATGCCTGAAGTCCAGTGTCAAGTACCCACAGTTAGTGATGGTCTGGGGTGCCATGTCAGCTGCTGGTGTTGGTCCACTGTGTTTTATCAAGGGCAGGGTCAATGCAGCACTTCATGCTTCCATCTGCTGAAAAGCTTTATGGAGATGAAGATTTCATTTTTCAGCACGACCTGGCACCTGCTCACAGTGCCAAAACCACTGGTAAATGGTTTACTGACCATGGTATTACTGTGCTCAATTGGCCTGCCAACTCTCCTGACCTGAACCCCATAGAGAATCTGTGGGATATTGTGAAGAGAAAGTTGAGAGACGTAAGACCCAACACTCTGGATGAGCTTAAGGCCGCTATCGAAGCATCCTGGGCCTCCATAACACCTCAGCAGTGCCACAGGCTGATTGCCTCCATGCCACGCCGCATTGAAGCAGTCATTTCTGCAAAAGGATTCCCGACCAAGTATTGAGTGCATAACTGAACATAATTATTTGAAGGTTGACTTTTTTTGTATTAAAAACACTTTTCTTTTATTGGTCGGATGAAATATGCTAATTTTTTGAGATAGGAATTTTGGGTTTTCATGAGCTGTATGCCAAAATCATCAATATTAAAACAATAGGCTTGAACTACTTCAAAAAGGCTTGAACTACTTCGAGTTGTGTGTAATGAATCTAAAATATATGAAAGTCTAATGTTTATCAGTACATTACAGAAAATAATGAACTTTATCACAATATGCTAATTTTTTGAGAAGGACCTGTATTTGCACTGAACAGACGCTGCCCACCGATTTAGGTTGTTTAAGTATCACTAGATATTAAGCGCAGAACCTTATACCATGTTTGCCTGCCAGCCTTCCACGTTGACACAGCGATCAATGCACCACCAGAAGTCGTCTTCTGATTCACCTTTCCAGGCAAAAACTGAAACACCTTTAAAGGGCACAAAATAAATAAGAAGCGAGAATCAGACGAGGTTGGAATTGGTAATACAGACAACAGTATAAGTTTAGAGGGCTGTATACCAATCTCTGCCAAAGCTGCAGCCACTTCATTTTGAGTGGAGTAAATGTTGCAGGCAGTCCAGCGACACTGCGCACCCAGTGCCACAAGTGTCTCGATCAGGACCTGAAAGAAACCAGTAAAACAAATCAAAAAGCAGGGAAGGCAAACAAAACAGTTCACACTTGGCATCTTTTTGGAAAAGAAAAAGTTAACAAGGGCGCCTTTTTAGTAGCCGAGGGCATCTTTTGTTGCTAAAACAGCAGCTGCAACAGTATGAATGTGGAGAAATGTGGAGAAAAGCAAAAGCTCGCTCTTGTATTGGCTTTTTTATTTTTTGGCATTTTTGCCTTTTATTTGATAGCACAGCATTTAAACATGTCGACCCACTCTGCATTAGGCTATCGGCGCCGCACGTTGGATTTGGAAGTATATTAATTATTAATATTTCAAACTCATGTTTTTCATATTTTCAGTTTTCATTTTTATTATTAGTATTTGTTTTGGTAATTTTATGGTCTTTTGGCCTTTAATAGCAACAAAGCTGGTACAGTGCTATTTTAGTATTATTATGTAATTTTATGGTGTTTATTCATATTTCAAACTCATGTTTTTCATATTTTCAGTTTTTCAGTTTTAATTTAATTTTTATTTTTAGATTTTGTTGTAGTAATTATTTTTTTGGTCTTTTGACTTTTAATAGCAACAAACCTGGTACAGTGTTATTTAAGTATTATTTATATAATTATAATTTTATAGTTTATTAATATTTCAAACTTACTTTTTTCTTTTTTTAATATAATTTTTTATTATTATTTCAGTTTTAGTTAGGTAATTTTAATACTGCACTAACATATTTAATTTGTCAAGGCAACATTTTTATTAAAGTTTATTAAATTTAAGTTTTAATGTAATATTTATTTATATTTTTATTAATTAATAAAATTACAATTAATTAATTAATTAACAATGACAAGACCGAAATCTTAAAAATGTACACCTATAGTGAGTAGGATATCCAGTGAATGGACAATATAAAATAAAATTTATTAAAACCAGTAAAGTTTAGTGTGCACTAAATTTAAAAGCTACAAAATTTGTATCGGTAATAAGCAAGTACATCATGAATACATTTCCCAAACTGTGTTTTTGGCTTCTCCTGAATCACTACAGTACACCTATAATAAGCTTTTATATTCTGACTATTTCAGACTGCAGAGTAGCCCAGCACCTGCATGATTCGTCATAGACATAAACAGAAAGAAGTAGCTCCGGCTACAATGTTCTTCTGCAAGACGCATGCAGTTCTGTTTATTAACCACTAGAGTACAAGGTTACAGACTGCAGCTTTAAATAAACATTGATTTTATAACAATATTTACTCCAAATTCACTAATTGCCCTGGTTGATGTACTGGTCTTGTCAGCTTGTCATTTCAATAAACTAAAATGTCTTGCCAATCAGGCCCTAAAAGTGCTGCGAGTACAGCTAACTTTATTATTCATCCAAACAAACCATAGAAATGTGTAAATATTTTGTAGTAGAGGCAAAGACTCGTTGTACAAGAAGTGTGTGTTTGAATTAGTAGAGCCCTGAGGAGAACCTACTGCAGTCTGCGCAGTGATGTGGGTGCAGCCAACCACTTTAGCCCCGGCGAGGGGTTTCTCCCCCTGAGCTCGCTTCCGCAGGGAGATGAGTGCAGACATATCTGTGGACGTGATACAGACAACAGACAAAATTATTACGGAAGGCAGAGTCTAGAGTTTGAAACCAGGTCCTGGAAAACAGAGACAAAAATCTTAGTATGCATGATAAGTGGGGAAATGTTTAAAGGAATAGCTCAGCCAAAAATGTAACTTCTGTTAGCATTTGCTCACACTTATGTTTTTTCTTCTGTGGAACACAAAATGAGAAGTTCCGAAGACTTAGGTCTAAAACTTAAGACTACAGTTAATGTAGACTGAAGTTTTAATCAAAAAGGACACAAAAGCATCATAAAAGCATAATTAAAATGGCAGATACACTACCAGTCAAACATTTTTGAACAGTAAGATTTTTAATGTTTTTTAAAGAAATCTCTACTGCTCACCAAGCTTATTTATTTGATTCAAAATACAGCAAAAGCAGTAATATTGTGAAATATTTTTACTATTTAAAATAACTACTTGCTATTTAAATATATATTTTATTTCTGTAATCAAAGCTACATTTTCAGGATCATTACTCCAGTCTTCAGTGTCACATGATCCTTCAGAAATAATTCTAATATGCTGATTTGCTGTTCAAGAAACATTCATTAATTTTTATTATTATGAATATTTAAAACAGTTGAGTAAATATTTTCAGGATTCTTTGATGAATAGAAAGATACAAAGATTTATTTTATCTGAAATAAAATGCTTTTGTAACATTGTAAACATCTTTATCATCACTTTTGATCAATTTAAAGCATCCTTGCCAAATAAAAGTATTCATTTCTATCATTTATTTTAATTTATACACTATACCATTCAAAAGTTTGGAGTTCAAAAGTTTGGAGTTCTTGTTTTGCTTGTTTTGAACATAATAATAATAAATTATTTTTAAGCAGCAAATCAGAATGATTTCTGAAGGATCATGTGACTGGAGTTATGATGCTAAAAAATCAGCTTTGAAATCACAGGAATAAATTACATTTTTAAAATATATTCAAATAGAAAACAGTTATTTTAATAGGTAAAAGTATTTCAAAATTTTACTGTTTTTGCTGTACTTTGGATCAAATAAATGCAGGCTCTGTGAGCAGAAGAGACATCTTACTGTTCAAAAACTTTTGACTGGTAGTGTATGAATCATGCACACTATTCCAAGTTGTTTTGTTCTTATTCACCGATTATTTCTGGATCATTGAGTCAGTGAGTTGAACCTGAGACATTTCTATCTTTTTTAAAACAAAGCTTTTTGTATGGCTTCAGGAGGCTTAGCGCTTATGTTATGTAGGCTTATGTTTTATGTTCTGCAAAAGAAAGAATGTCTTATGGACTTTAACTAAAAGATGATATATTTTCCTTTTAGAGTGAAGAATTCCTTTAAGCATGTTTGTAGGTATTGTGTGGCTGGCATTAAGATCTTAACCCATTAAAAAAGGGAAACCATTCAATTAAATGGAGAACAATGGCTGTTCCTGACAACAGCAGCTGTGACCAAACCTTGTTCATTTGACAGCACTTACACACACCTACATTTGTGTTCAACAGTTACAACAGATGTCCAGAGTCAACAATACTTTACTAAACCAATAACATTAATTATCAAAATTTGACAAAACATGACAAACCAGTTGAGAATCAATGCTGAAATTATGTAAGCATTTACAGTGCACCAAGTATAAGAACTGAGTCTTCTAACCTTGCTCAGCGATCTCAATCTCCCGCCGTCCGAACTCGGCCTGCTTGATGTTCTTAACGCAGAAGTCGCTGCTGCCCTTTGAGTTGACCTGGCTTTTCTCACGAGGAGACGTCTCATCATCCGAACTGTCCGTGTACGAGGCCGCTACAAGAGCACGAACGCACATTTTAGTGGAGTTAAATACCATGCATGCATTTATTTCATGTTTGCAGTAGAAAAAAAAAACCTTCTTCTGATCTTATGCAATTATTTTGCAAGTCTGCTTCAGCTGTCTGCTCTTTTGGGGGGCAGAGAGTTGGTCTACAGTCACAAACATGCAGGAATGTTTATCCCTCACTTTTGTTGGTATTACGAATGATTTAGGAATGTGAATTTGACTGATCCAGTGCCAGTGCTACCAAAAAGTCTGTAGTTCTCGCTTTAAGCTGACCTGGGATTACATTACACAACACACAACTTGCATGAACAAGAAATAAGCAGTTTTGGGCCACAAAGATGGGGAGTTTCTGCAGTCAACTTACAGGAATAGTTCATCCAAACATGAAAATTTGCTCAAATATATTCACCATCAGGCTATCCAATATGTAGATGAGTTAATTTGGAGAAATTTTGCGTCCCTTGCTCACTAATAGATCCCCTGGAATGAATTGGTGCCGTCAGAATGAGAGTCCAAACAGCTGATAAAAACATCACAATAATTCACAAATAATCAACACGACTCCAGTCCATCAACTAATGTCTTGTGAAGTGAAAAGCTGCATGTTTTAACCTCTAAGCAAAATGGAGTCCATAAAGCTGTCAGATTCAAGTTTTTCACTCATATTTTAGCTTTTAAACATCTTAATGACGGATTTGTTTCTTACAAACATGTAGCATTTCTCACAAGACATTTACTGACGGACTGGAGTTGCGTGAATTACTTGAATGAGAGTCCAAACAGCTGATTAAAAACATCACAATAATCCCCAAGTAATTCACACGATTCCAGTCCATCAATTAATGTCTTGTGAGAAACGCTAGATGTTTGTAAGACACAAATCCGTCACTAAGATGTTTAAAAGCTAAAATATGAGTGAAAAAACAGCAAGAGGACAATATGTGCTTTATGGACTCCATTTTGCCCGGAGATGATGATTAAAAGTCAAAACATGCAGATTTTCACTTCACAAGACATTAATTGATGGACAGGATATTGATTATTTGTGGATTATTATGATGTTTTTATCAGCTGTTTGGACTCTCACTCTGCCAGCACCCATTCACTGCAAAGAATCCTTTGTTAAGCATGATGTACTGCTAAATCTGCTAAATTTCTCCAAACCTGTTAGTATGAAGAAACAAACTCATCTACATTTTGGAATGCCTGAGGGTGAGTAAATATTCATACATTTTCATTTTTGGATGAACTACTCCTTTAAAATAAAACCATTTAACATTTTAAGTGTTAGACCTAAAACTGTATACATTTGCATGCGTTTAATGCTTCATACCACATGACAACATACTAAACTGTATTGGCATACATACAGGGGTTGGACAATGAAACTGAAACACTGGCCAATATAGTGTTGGAGGTTTCATGGCTATATTTGCGCAGCCTGGTGGCCAATCTTCACTTATCACACATTCCACCAGTAAGAGCAAAGTGTGAAGGTTGACTATGTGCACCCAATGGTTCAGACATTGTACCCTAAACGTGGTGGATGATAATGCACTAATACAAACAGCAAGACTGGTGACAGAGAGGTTTGATGAACATGAAAGTAAAGTTGAACATCTCCCATGACCTGCACAGTCACCAGATCTGAATATTATTGAGGGACTTTGGGATGTTTTGGAGGAGTGAGTCAGGAAACGTTTTCCTACACCAGAATCACATAGTGACCTGGCCACTGTTCTATAAAAGGAATGGCTCAAAATCCCTCTGGCTACTGTGCATGACATGTATTTGTCAATCCCAAGATAAAAATGATGCTGTATTGGCCACAAAAGAACACCCAACACCGTACTAATTGTGGTCTAAAACCAAGTGTTTCAGTTTCATTGTCCAACTCCTGTATGTCTGTGCTTGGCTTGCAGTGAGGGTGGATGAGGGTCTGACCTGAGCTGTAGCTGTCCGTGGAGGACTGAGAGATGGAGCGGGACAGGGAGCGACGGCCGGTCTTTGTAGGGAACTTGCTGAACTCCTGTTTTTCCTCTTGGTTGGCAAACTGAATCTGCTACAGTAAGATGGAGGTATGGAAAAAGAGAGGATGGGGGAGAGACAAAGACATGAAGTTACTTACTAAACTTTTAATGGAGGAATAGAAACCTCTGAGGTTTCATTCAAAATATGTTCATTTGTATTTTTCAAAAATTAACCAAAGTCTTATGGGTTTAGAATGAAATTATGACAGCTAAATAATTACGTAAAGACTAAATGTATATCATACTACAGTTAAGGTCAAAAGTTTACATGCACCTTGCAGAATCTGCAAAATGTTAATCACCAAAATAGGAGGGATCATGCAAAATGCAAAATGTTATTTTTTATTTAGTACTAACCTGAATAAGATATTTCACATAAAAGACGTTTACATATAGGCTGCAAGAGAAAATAATAGTTGAATTTATTTATTTGTTGAATTTAAAAATGACCCTGTTCTTAATACTGTGTGGTTGCCTGGATGATCCACAGCTGTTTTTACTTTTTTGTTATTGTTGTTTACTGATAGTTGTTCATGAGTCCCTTGTTTGTCCCGAACAGTTAAACTGCCTGCTGTTCTTCAAAAAAAATTTCAGGTCTCACAAATTCTTTGGTTTTTCAGCATTTTTGTGTATTTCCAACAATGACTGTATGATTTTGACTGAGGACTGAGGGACTCATATGCAACTATTACAGAAGGTTCAAACGCTCACTGATGCTCCAGAAGGAAAAATGATCCATTAAGAGCCAGGGGTGTAAACTTTTGAGCAGAATGAAGATGTGTACAATTTGTCTAAATATCATATTTTTTCATTTAGCACTGCCCTTCAGAAGCTACTTACATGTTTCCCAGAAGACAAAGTAAGTTAAAACGTTTAAAGTGTTTAAACCTTCTGTAATAGCTGCATATGAGTCCCTCAGTTGTCCTCAGTGTGAAAAGATGGATCTCAAAAATGCAAACAGCACCAATATCTCCTTATTCTTGATGTTTCAGAACTTAAGGCTTGATTTCAAGTAGTTAAAAAAGTAATCAATCAAACTACGAATATATAACTTTGAAACATAACTACTGAACATTAAACACACTAAAATACTCTAAGGAACAGCACAGCTTCAAACATGTAGAGTCTTAATATAGCCAAAAGGACACTATAAATAGCATTCGCTCGCTGCTGTATTGAAATATTTTACAATTACATAACAGATGTGGGGAACGGATCTCATCAGGGGATTTCAGTTCCATTTCAGTCGTTTTAATAATTCAAAACTTTAAATATTCATGGGATATGTGCTTGCAGGCCAGGCTGATGAAAGCTGTGTACTGCTGTTTTCTGCATGTGTGCTGTGTGTGATCTTGTTTTGTGGAGAATACAGATGAACCTGACTGTTAAATTACAGCTTGAGTATAGCTTGAGCACTAAGATCACAAGCGAAAGGCACTATGGAGGTACAAGTGATGGGGGGCTGTGACTGTAGTGTTATTTTCTGCAGTAACCTCAAGCTAGCACTGAAACAAATGCAATTTTCTTTGCTGAAAATTTAGTTTGTTGCCCAGTCAGTCAGTGCTTTGTGTATGAATGCACCTTGTAAGGAAACAAACTTCAAAGGCTCCACAGCGTCATATCTAATGATCTAAAGCAAATTACGAGAGCGTTTGATATAAGCAAGCAAACATTTAGTGACTGCAATGCTTCCCGACTTGAAAGAAAAAGAAAATAATTGACATTTATCAATAAAGTTACTATTAACCACCACTTTAGACACCCTTTTTATTCTTTCCACAAATCACTGAAGCACATGCAGAGCATTTCACACCAGTAAAAGTTTAAAAAACTGACTCAATAATCTCAGTAGACAGAATGTGATGCAGATATTTAATGTGGATGTGCCTTGATGTTTGATATATTAGGTGGACTGGTGTAGAGACATTCTCATTCTATTAAAAAAAAGATATTAGAAAAACGTGGGCTAAATTTATTTACATTTTAATTTCAAGGGTCATTAAAACGACAGTCCACACAGGCTGACAGAAACATTAAAGCTATCATGAATGACAAATGCTTCTGTATAAAAATACCCAATGAAGACAGATTCATCCCTGTTTCACATAACACTTCATGTAGGAGTGATCATATGTCTGAAAAGGAAGGGAGGATGGGGAGGGTTTGGGGCGTCTGGGATGGACTATTAGATTTACACAATAATGTGCAGGTAAATCACAGAGGCAGAGCTCTGGTTCTGACTGCACTCCTTTTTTAGACCTGATTTGTTTCTTTCATAGACAGATGTCTCATCTACAGACATGGATCACCAGCTTCAAAGCAACTGCAGACCCAGATTTACTGGGAACTGCAATATGACTGAGCTGATCATTACAAAATCACTTGGTTTGATATGTAACCACAAGTAGTGCATCTGGCACAAACAAAAAACATGTTTACTGTCACTGTAGATTCACTGCATCATCACAATTATATGCTGAGGTCAGGTGCATTAGAAATGTTTTGATATGGCAAGAGATGACAAAAAGAAAATACTTTACAAAAGGGCACAAAAATGGTTCAGGCTGAAGTTACCTCTAACCTGTGACCTTAACAAGTGAAACTGATCTGATTATGCTTCTGTGTGTGTGCTTGTGTGTGGTTATAAGCAGTCAAATAATGCAAGTATCTAAAATATTTACTATTCAAGCGCACCACAGACAGATAGAGAGGGCAGAGGCTCTATCTTTGTGGTATATGAAAACAGATTTCATTTAATACATCTGATGACAGTCTACCCTTGGAAAGGGTTCTGGACAGTCTGGACAGCACTCATGAATCTGATACTTTTTCCAAGGAAAACAGTGGATCCCTCACCCTTACAAAACACAGCTGCCATCACAATTCCTACTGTGAAATACAGACAATCTGGAAAGCCTTAGAGGAAACCTTTAAAGGCATAGTTCACCCAAAAAGGAAAATTCTGTCATTAATTATTCACCCCTATGTCATTCCAAACCTGTAAGACCTTCATTTATCTTTGGAGCATAAATGAAGATATTTCTGATGAAATCCAAGAGCTTTCTGACCCTGCATAGACAGCAACACACTGATGTCACATGGACTATTTTAACAATGTCCTTAGTACCTTTCTGGGCCTTAAACGTCATAGCTACGGTGCTGTCTATGCAGGGTCTGAAAGTTCTCAGATATCATAAAAAATATCTTAAGTGTGTTCCGATGATGAACAAAGGTCTTACGGGTTTGGAATGAGGGTGAATAATTAATGACAGACTTTTCATTTTTGGGTGAACTAACCCTTTAAGATGCTCTTTCATAGCTTATTTATTTATTTTAAATATTTTATTATTAACTGTAAAATATATATGTAATATTGAATGTTTTTCAAAGAAATCTGTTCTATATGAAATTATATATATATTTTATAAATCTATACAATTTTAAAATGTAAATGATTCCTGTAAAGAAGAAACATTTATCAGTTTATCAAATCATTAATGTTCTTGCTGTCATGTTTATTCAATTTAATGCATCCTTACTGAATAAACGTATTAATTTTTTTAATACATAAAAAAGATGTCATATATAAAGTACCTCTCCCATGTATGTACTTACTTGAACTTTAAAACTTTAAAATGATCTTTAAAATGACTCTACATTTATTTAGATGAATTTTCTGCACTATTTGGCATGAAGTGTTTTGTAATCACATCATGTTCTCATGCAGTGAAAAATACATTACGAACCAAAGAGGACACTGACAACGTGCCGACATACAAGACAGAGCATGTTACTTTTGGTATGAAACAAATTTTGTCCTTTTTTTAAGAAATTCAAACAAATACTTGTGTTTTGTGGCTCTTCAATGTGTTTTGACAGATCACTGTAGCACATGAACTGTGTTTTTTATTGGACAAAAATGACGGATTATATTAATTTTAATATAAATCACGGTCGCACCACATGACATTTTTAAGGCGATGGCCAATTCATCTAAATGAAAAAACACTAAAATCACTTCATTTAAAATTTTAAAATGAATTTATGTGTACACAACATTATTAATGTTTGAACAATTACAATAGATATTAAAAAATATGTATTTCAAAATTGCCATGTTGAAAATCTTTATACGTCAATGACCCTTATATCGAAAAATAAGGACACTTTAAATCATCTGTTGAGATCTTTTAATTTGGGGAGATTTTTCAAAACTGCTCCGTAACATAACTTCACATGACTTCAGATTTCAGTTTGATAAGCAGTGACCCACTACACATTTCGTTTTACTCAAAACACTCAACAATCTACTTTCCAATCCCAGAAATGCTCCACTCCCCCTGTAGCATTGTTTTAATACAATCATAAAACAGTTTATCTGTTATCTTACATGTGATTTGCCAGACAGCATCCAAGTCCTGAGTTAGGTATGTTTGGACACAAAACTGTGGGACATGCCAGTGAAGTTGACACAACACACAGCTGATGTTTCAAGGAAATTGGAGTTGTGAGGCGGTATTGTGACCCCGAGGCAAAGCTTTGAACTGAAAGTGCTTGAAATAACTGGACAGTTATGATCAGAGAATATTGGAGTATAATTCTTCAGCTGAAAGACAGAGATGAAGAGAAAGCTATGGAACGTGTTGAAGCCTTATAAGCATTAGCATTACTTTCAGATCATTTCGCTGATTACGCTGTCAGTTAAATTATTAAATTGCACCATATTCTTTTTTTAACACACTGGCAGTGTGCTGTAATAATCCAAAAGGCTGTGGATTATGTTAAACCAGACTTAAACTGCACTAGCCAGGGTTATGAAGCAGGAAAGTCCAATTTACTGTCAAAAGACATAACTGACTTTAACTAACAATGTATGACTGTGGCAGTTGTAAATATCCCTGTTTGACACAGTCAGACTTATAAATTCACCTTCATATTTTGAGTAATAATTTCTCAAGTCTATTTTAGTCCACCAGTCCTGGAAAACCAGCACATGATGTCTCAAAACTTCCTACTCAGAGAAGAACTAAGAACCTGAATCATTTCCTAGACTCTTTAAGTGTGCTGACCCATTGATTGTGATTTAGCATAACATTCAAAAAATGTTTATCATGTGAAAAAAAGAGAGAGGTGAGGGCTATGTATCAATAAACCTATGCTAATTTAAATGATTTTCATGTGTGATTTCTGCCAAATCAGTTAACTTGATCACAGACAACACATAACTGACCTTTATAAGGTCAATTCAACAATATAAGTGAAAATGTAGCATACATGAGAAAAAATACACATATAAATGTTATGAGGAAAAAAATCTAATTATCTCTTTTCTTTTTTATGTAATTTTAGTGTTTTATTAATGTTAACAATGACATGTATAAGATCAGTTCAACATAATGTAAAAAAACATATAATAACATTTATAAAGATTAAATAATATATTTATATATACATTTCTAAAATATATATATAATTTTATTTCCTACTATATTTATATTTATTATACATGGGGGGGGGAGGACTACTTTTTCTTTATTTTAACCATTTCTTAAAAATTTTCTATTAATATTTTGATATTTTTAAATTTCTTTTTTTCAGAAGTATAGTATATGTGACCCTGAACCAAAAAAAACAGTCATAAGGGTCAATTTGACTAGTTTTGAATAAATAAGCTTTCCATTGATGAATAGTTTGTTAGGATAAGACAATATTTGGTCGAGATACAACAATTTGAAAATCTGGAATCTGAGGGTGCAAAAAAATCTAAATGTTGAGAAAATCGCCTTTAAAGTTGTCCAAATGAAGTTCTTAGCAATGCATATTACTAATCAAAAATTAAGTTTTGATGTATTTATGGTTGTAAATTACAAAATATCTTCATGGAACATGATCTGTACTTAATATCCTAATGATTTTTGGCATAAAAGAAATATTTATAATTTTGACCCATACAATGTATTGTTTGGCTATTGCTACAAATATACCCATGCGACTCACGACTGGTTTTGTGGTCCAGGGTCACATATAGTCTTTCCAGCTCTCAATATTTAGACTTTATGTAAATAAACCATATATACTTAAAAAACCACAAACTGTCACCAAAAAAAAACCTGAGCTCTTTTTGATGTGTGCTGCTGTAAAGGACGGAAAAGTAATGTGGCACTTACCCTGGGAAAGTCATAACCATGGTTCATGGTCCCTGTCTGTGCTGGCTGTCTCTGGCCTGTGTGCCTGTGTATTGTTACAACTGGTGTGTCACCAATGTAGTTTTCCAAACGGGCGGGTGTAAGGGGGAGTTTCTGAGTGAAGTTCTTACAGCGGACATGAGAGTATGGGAGGTGACAAGGGAACCAATAAATCAAGCACTCACAAACCCGGCCAGCCTACTTTTGCTCTCCCTCTCTTTCTGTAATCTACCATTCCCTGCAACCTGTTGGCCCGTCTGTTTGTGGTGACTGAATGTTTCAGGAATACTAAAGGAAGGGTGTACTTGTTGCCCCGGAGTGTTTTAATCCAACTGGTTCTCCCAGTGCCGTCAGAAAGCGACTCTCCTGCAGAGTTCATTCAGAGCAGCTAATAAAACAGGGATCTGGAGGGAATTAAACCATGTTTCTGTAAACCCCTAAAGCATCCACTATAGGTCACGTCGGTCAACTCTATTCCGCGACCTGACTAAAAATAGAAGAAAAAGAAGTCCATCCAGTTCATTGACTTGTTCCGCTTTACAGCTCACAATGATCCATCGTGGTCGAAACAGACAGGCAGTACTAGGCCAGCAGACGCTCAAGCGTTAAGCAGACGCTGTTGAGCCGTTTACCGTGACTCTGCCAATACCTGCTGTAGTCCTAATGTAACCAGTCTGGCTTTCAGCCACAGTCTCTCTAATCCCAGGCCGAGGTCATGCAGTGTACACTCCACTCCACATGATTGACAACAAAAACAAAGAACTCTACTGCACTCTATAGTATTGGGTTTTTGATTTAATAGTGAAAATGCAGGGCTGTCAATCAAATGTATTGAGCTGCTTACATGATATACCTATTAAACAATCAAATGAATCACAATTCATTGCAAATATCAATATTAGCCTATTATAAGATGTCATAACAACCCTGATAACAACCACTGGCCTATAGTCTACACTGAAACAGTCAAAAGTTTACATACACAGGTAAAATGTTAAATATTTTAGCTAAATAAGAGGGATCATACAAAATGCATGTTGTTTTTTTATTTAGTACTGACCTGAATACGATATTTCACATAAAAGACGATTACATATAGTCCACAAGAGAAAATAATAGCTGAAGTTATAAAAATGACCCTGTTCAAAAGTTTACATACGCTTGATTCTTAATAGTGTGTTTCCTGAATGATCAAAATTTGTTGTTGTTGTTGTTGTTTAGTGATAGTTGTTCATGAGTCCCTTGTTTGTCCTGAACAGTTAAACTGCCCGCTGTTGTACAGAAAAGTACTTCAGGTCCCAATTTTTTTTTTTCCTTTTTGAAAGTTTCTTATGCTCACCAAGCATTTGTTAAAAAATACAGTAAAACAATGTAATTGTTTTATGTAATTCATTCCGTTATTGGAAGGCTGAATTTTCAGCAGCCATTACTCTAGTCTTCAGAAATCTTTCTAACAGCTAATATCAGATAATATTCGTTCGTATTATTATTGATATTGAAAATTGTTGTGTATTTCATATTATTGTGGAAACCATGATACATTTTTGTAAAATATTTTTTAAAAAGTCACTTTGGAGTCTTTACTCTCACTTTTTCTTTTTCTTTATATATAATTATATATACTTTTAAATGTCTATACACACAAGCAGACTAAAGTTTTTAACCAATACTCTGATGGCATAAAAATTAAGTTTTGAAAAAATAATAATAAATTACCCTTAATCATTCTATTTTCTTGCATTTTATTTTTTTAAATAATAAATCACAGCGTCAGCATCTATAAATCACAGTAAATTAACCCTACACAGATCATATATACCATAAAGTCCTGACTTTATACACAACTCACAATGTTATTGTGTAATCTATGATGACCAAACTGTGACAGAGTTTTACCATTAACAGGCTGATTAACTAAACAGCTGATTGAGCTGTTTAGTTTTCAACCTTTTTTTTTTAAAGTCAACTGAATTGGCCTAACTTGATTTGAAACCTCTGAAACTCTGTTGAAAGACATATAAACTATCCGCTCAGCCAAGTCAAAAATAATCGCCCTGCTCAAACCACTTGAGAGAATGAAATAATTGGGCTCTGAAGTGCCAATGGTCTAACGTGAATAAATGAAACGCGATCTAAGCTCTCTCAGATGACTGCTCGGTGTAAAGAGACCCTAATGGCATCTCAAGCACTGAAGCAGCAACAACGGTCTAAAACCCTCAATGCACCTATTCAGCAGAACTGGACGTGCAACCAATAGCTTCGCCGAAAATTTCCGGAAATTTGATCTAATCTCCAAAACTATGTGCATTACGTATAACAAGCAAGGAATCAGTAACAACAAAAGGAGTCATTTCATTATGATGGATGTATCACATAGAAACTTTGTGAGTCAAAGTACACATGAGGGGAACAGATCTATTCAGAGATATTAAGTAACTAAACTGTTACTAAAACTCAATGACAGGCTAAATGTTTGAAGAAAAAACACAGAACAATTACAACGAGAAGAACCCAAGGTCACCGCAAGGCTCTCAGCAGGTAGGGCCGGACCGCGGCCCCATGCCAAGTCTCGGTCCGAGAAACAGGAGAAAATGTTCCTGAACGACTCAGTAGACGTGTGTCATATTTCTCAGCTCAATGCAAGTTTCTTTCACAATGTTATCAGAGCCTCCCGCTCACACAGGGACAAAGCTAGCGGAGGTACAGAGAGAGAAACTTTCTCACACCCACAAACTGTGAGGAGAAAAGGATACAATTACACAAAAAACTGTGATTACAAGGGGAAATCACTGCCAGTACATACAAAAGAGGGAATACACAAGATCAGAGGGGAAAATAGATGAATGCATGCTATACTCAAACCATTGAGCATTTCTCAAAAGAGACTTTAGCTCTTATGAGGTAATTTGTGCACTAAAAGGCGAACACATTATGTTAAGGTTGTTATACCAGATAAACACAAAAAACAGAGATCTGCCGGTGAGTCCAAGTAGCTACTACCAGTCAAAAGATTTGTATTGTTTTGTATTTGTATTGGTGTGAAATACTTGTAATGTTTAAAACAACTGCTTTCTATTTGAATGTATTTTCAAATGTAATTTATTCCTGTGATTACTCAATTACTCTAGTCTTCAGTGTCACATGATCCTTCAGAAATGCTGTTCAAGAAACATTTTTTATTTTTATTATTATTATCATTATTTAAAACCGATGAATATATCTTTTTCAGGATTCTTTGATGAACAGAAAGATCTGAAATAAAAAGCTTGTGTAACATTAAACACTGTACCATTCAGTCAGTATAATTTTTTTTAAAGAATTTATAGAAATTAATACTTTTATTTAGTGAGAAGCTTCAAACTGATCAAACGTGATGATATTTGGAATGTTACACAAGATTTCTATTTTAGATAAATGGTGTTCTTCTGAACTTTCTATGCATCAGAGAAACCTGAATTCTACTCAGTTGTTTTCAATAATAATACATGTTTTTTTCTCCATGTGACTGGAGAAATAATGCTAAAAATTCAGCTTTGAAATCACAGGAATAAATTACAATTTAAAATATAGTCAAATAGAAAACACTTATTTTAAATAGTAAAAATATTTCAGAATTTTGGATCAAATAAATGCAGGTTTGGTGAGCAGAAGTGACTTCTTTAAAAACATTAAAAATCTTACTGTTCAAAAACTTTTGACTGGTAGTGTACACACAAAAAAATGACTTCAAAAGACTATTGTATGATTTATAAGAAAATTTTTACTTAAAAATGTGATGTTTAACTGAATGTGTTACTTAGGGTAAATTGTTTCAAAGTAAATCTTACACCATTTTTTTTCAGTACTGCACATGCAGTCTCTTTCTCTAGAGTGCAAAATGTTGCAGTTGAAAGATTTATAAGAATAGTTAATTACACACTATCCAAAATCAGATTTTGAAATAATAAAGAGTAAATGTGAACGTCAGCACTGAATTTGATTTGGCGTTGAGTGTAATGCAGCTGAAGAGAAGCAGCAGAACAGCCCTTGGCTCTGTTGTATAACCAGCTGACAACTCGATGAGCGAGTGGGCAGAGTAGTGTGCCTCTTTTACCACCCACTCACACACACACACACACACACACACACACACACACATTTCAGAGGGCCACAGTGAATACATTTTCACAATCTGGATTGGATCATCTTTCCTTCCAGAGTAAATGACCTACCTACAGTACCTTTCCATCTATGTATGCTGCATCTTCACTCTTTGATCTATGCAGTGAAGTGCTCTGACATTGTCAGTTGTCCTACATGCAATTCTGGGTCGATTTTTTTCTTTTTAGAAAATCTAAAGACATTTATGAAACAGATTTTTCTCCTCATTTCCTTTAGTTTATACGATAGATTCCAGCATTTGACCATTTGTAAACTGCAGTGGACAAAGGTCGGTGGCTCTGACAGATGTGACAGCTCGACAGTCGTACCAGCTCAGGGAAAATTACTGGATGCGGCGAAAAAGAACTATAGAAACGCTTGAATTATGGGTCACGTGACTGTAATAGGCTCCAGCACACCTCTAGTTCAACTCCTGCCGGGGATAATCTTTCCTAATGATCCCCAGTAAACTGAGCAACATGTCCCAAAGTCAAGTGCGATGTTTTCAGGACACACGTAATGTGTGTTTAGCCCTTAAACGGCTAGCTGGAAAAAAAGACACGTCCCCTCTTACCTTTTTCATGGATTTGTGGGTCGGGACCGCAGTGAATGCGGCGGACAGCTCGCCGACGTTCATGTTCATGTCGCTGTTCTTCGTGCTTGTCATCGCGGAGTATTTCTCGGCAACGTTTTCGCTCTCTTTAAACTCTTTGCTGGCCTGTTTCACCTCCAGCTTTGCATCCCCGACACACTCTGTCATGGCAATCTGTATCTACGCGCTTTGCGAGCCGTTGCCGGTGGTTTTACGCGCTAGTCCTTCAGCTGTTACTGTAACCTTTCGATTCGTCCTTACGTTGCTGGAGCGCTTCAAGAGCTCTGACTATCTCAAAAGCGGAAGGGGTGATTGCGCAAAAAACATCTGCAGGAGAGGAACAAGCTGCGGGTAGAAAACGGATGCGAATGCTAGTTTATAAGAATGTAATATCACTTCAAGCCGCAGTGGAGCACAGATTATTATATTTGACTGTCCGGTTGACGGCCAGCAGCAGCATCAGCGGTGGGCGGGGCTTAGAGGCGAGCACCTGCACGCAAAGGAAGTTGCACGAGAACTGTCTTAACGGTACATGTACCGTAATATGTCGTTTTTAAGACGTTATTTCACACAGTTCTTGTCGAAAGCAACTCTTATTTACGATATTATGTTATATTTGAGAGGTTAACCTAGTGAAAATGCACTAAAATTTGTATTTAACATTATAAATCCGAGTTGAATACGTTTTAAAAACGTATTCTTCTCAATTTATTTAAAATGATAACGGAAAATACGAATAGAATGACCTGCATAATATGGGATTTAAACTGACAGTTGAAACACACACACCTCATGTTTTTCCGAGACTTTTTTTCTACTGTGAGAAACAAAATGGTTGCATCTTTTCCATACAATGAGAGAAACCGGCGAATGTGGCTAACATTTTATTTTGTAATCCACTAAAGAAAGTCATGAAACAGCATAAAGATTAGCAAATTATGATAAATGTGTCGGTTTTTTGTAAACTATACCTTTAAATCCCATATTATGTAGTCTTTGCCTGTTGGATCAATTTTCATTTATGGGTGAACTGTCCCTTTAAAACTGTTCTTCTTAAACGGATAGTACACCCAAAAATGAAGATTCTGTCATTAATTACTCACCCTCATGTTGTACCAAACCTGTAAGATCTTCGTTTATCTTTGAAAGACAAATTAAGACATTTTTGATCAATCCGAGAGCTTTCTGACCCTGTATAGACAGCAGTTCAAGGCCCAGAAAGGTAGTAAGGTCATCAGTTCAACCCTAATTTTGTAAAGCTACAAGAACACTTTTTGTGCAAAAGAAAACAAAAATAACTTTATTCAACAATTTCTTCTCGTCTTTAATGCATATTCACAAGAATATGTGTCATGATACTCTTGTCGAAGACTGACATGAAGGAGAAGTTGTTGTTGAATGAAGTCATCATTTTTGTAGCACAAAAAGTATTCTCGTAGCTTCTTAAAATCCATGGTTGAACCACTGATGTTACTACTTTAATGATGTCCTTACTACCTTTCTGGGCCTTGAACATGGGAGTTGCATTGCTGTCTATGCAGGGCTCTGGAATTTAATAAATAATATCTTAATTTGTGTGTTGAAAAGATAAGCAAAGGTCTTATGAGTTTGGAACGACATGAGGGTGAGTAATAAATGACAGAATTATTATTTTTGGGAACTATTCTTTCACCTTCTGGTCCCTTTTTTCCAAGGCAGTATTCCTTTTACCTAAGCTGATATGTAACTCTATTACTTTTGCTGTAAAAATGCATATATATTATTTTTTTAGCAACATTTATATATAAATACATGTAAATAATTATAAGAATTACTGAACCTAAGTCCCATGGTTGAGAGCCACTGCTTTAAAATATCTGATTTCAATCACAGCTAAGCAGATTAAAACACTGCACTGTTTGAATTAGGATCATTTACAGCCTCCTTGTGCTCACACTGGTTATGATAATAAAGACAAGTTCACAATCTTTCACAATGCGTATCACACACAATTTTTATCAAAATACAGGTTAGACGAATTCAGTGTCCAACATAGTAAGAATATTTGCATTTCCAAGTAGGAATCTAGATGACCCAGGAAGACAGTGACTGGACACACAAACCTTACTCAAATTACGAATGTTGTATCAAAACACTAATGTAAAACGACTTTATGTTATGGGCGAAACCTGTGTAAAACCTCGGGAAGCAAGAGAACACTCTATATACCCAGTGTTTCCTTGGAGATGATTGCTGATTTCTGAAAAATGTTGCCCTTTATGCCTTTGCATTGTTTTCCCAATGCTCTTTTCACCATGCCAAACATGTACAATACACAGAAGAACACCACAATTAGCTTGTAAGAGATAAACCTACATCATTTCCATGTAACTTCCCACTTAGAGCAGTCCATAATGCTAAAAAAGTAGAAAATCAAACAGACCACCTGGTCTTCATGCAATTCACTGCCAAAATTCTTGTTTGTTCTACTGTCACCTTTGAAAAACATCACGGTAAATGAGTCATTACTAACTGCATATTATCTTTCTCTCTGTGGGTCAATTTACGCTTTGCTATTTAATTGCTTTTTAAACCGCAAGCTGAATTCATTACGCTGTACATTAACAGTAATGGCTCTATGTGTGTCCTCTGGAGCAATACAAGACCACGAAGAGAAAACAGATGGGCCCCTCCTCTTAGTGGAAGACATGAGACAGGAGGAACACAGGCCATGATGAATTAGGACTGTCTGTTAGTGTTGCGTTGGAGACGGTGATTCACAATGGTGAAAATTTGGGCCTTCAGAGTCACTTAAAAAACACACAGTAGAAGTTCTAGTGCTATGACACCCGGATCATCTGGGCCACGGCTTCGTCTCCGGTCTGGTTATGGTCCTGTTGCTCCTGCAGGGAAACGAGAGAGAAAGAGGGTCAATCATTACCCACACAACTAATTTAGATATGCTTCACTCAGCACCTCTAGAATACATTTTACACACAAGCATTTTCACCAGGGTTGGGGCACCATGATTTATAGAATCTAAAAAAGCACTGAATAACCAAGAAAAAACAGAGGAAGGTTTATGTTTACCAAGCTGCCACATCATTGATTTCAGGGAAAAGGTAGCCATTTAGAGTTCTGTTCTATAGAACTGTTTAACGTTAAATAAAATAAAAATGACTTGACAAGACTTGAAAAACAGGAATATGCATCACAAGGCAGTTCACACTACTGTTCAAAAGTTTGATAAGGAAGGTTGTATTTACAGTTGAAGTCAAAAGTTTAAATGCAGAATCTGCAAAATGTTAATTATACAAAATGCATGTTATTTTTTATTTAGCACCGACCTGAATAAGATATTCCACAAGAGAAAATAATAGTTGAATTTATAAAAAATGACATTTGATAATATCGTGTTGTTATCTGGATGATCCAAAGCTGTTTTTTTGTTTTGTTTTGTTTAGTGATAGTTGTTCATGAGTTTCTTGTTTGTCCTGAACGGTTAAACTGCCTGCTGTTCTTCAGAAAAATCCTTCAGGTCCCACAAATTCTTTGCTTTTTCAATATTTTTGTGTATTTGGACCCTTTACAACAGTGACTGTATGATTTTGAGATCCATCTTTTCACACTGAGGACAACCGAGGGACTCATATGCAACTATTACAGAAGGTTCAAACACTCACTGATGCTCCAGAAGGAAACACAATGCATTAAGAGCCAGGGGGTGAAAACTTTTGGAATTTAAATATCAGGGTAAATGTAACTTATTTTGTCTTCTGGGAAACACGTAAGTATCTTCTGTAGGATCTGAAGGGCAGTACTAAATGAAAAAAGAAGATATTTAGGCAAAATAGGAAAAATGTAATCATCATTCTGTTCAAAAGTTTATACCCCTGGCATTTTATGCATTGTGTTTCCTTCTGGAGCATCAGTGAGCATTTGAACCTTCTGTAATAGTTGCATATGTGTCCCTCAGTTGTCCTCAGTGTGAAATGATGGATCTCAAAATCATACAGTCATTGTTGGAAAGGGTTCAAATACACAAAAATGTTATTTTTCTGATGAACAGCAGGAAGTTTTACTGTTCAGGACAAACAAGGGACTCATGAACAACTATCACTAAACAATAAAAGGTAACAACACACTATTAAGAATCAAATGTATGTAAACTTTTGAACTGGGTCAATTTTATAAATTCAACTATTATTTTCTCTTGTGGACTATACGTAAATATTTTTTATGTGAAATATAAATAAAAAATAGCATGCATTATTGTACGATCCCTCTTATTTTGGTAAAATAATGAACATTTTGCAGATTCTGAAAGGTGTATGTAAAATTTGGACCAACTGTATTTGATCAAAAATACAATGATATATGAAATACAATTAAATAATATCACAATTTAAAACAACGATTTTATATTTGAGACTGCTACATTTTTTAGGATTCTTCTAAAGTTCAAAAGAACAGCATTTATGTGAAATACAATTTGTAACATTTACTTCCAGAATAAAATTCCCTGGTAATTTACTCAAGCCCATGTCATCCATGATGTTCATGTCTTTCTTCAGTCGAAAAGAAATTAAGGGTTTTGAGAAAAACATTTCAGGATTCTTGTCCATATAGTGGACTTCAATGGGGGTCAGCAGGTTGAAGGTTCAAATTGCAGTTTCAATGCTCAAGTGCAAGACGAGTATTTGTGGTTAAAATGTATATGTTTTAAATTCATTTTTAAAATGAGCGATCGTTTCACTAGATTAGACCCTTATTCCTCGGTTGGGATCGTGTAGAGCTCTTTGAAGCTGCACTGAAACTGCAATTTGGCCTTCAACCCATTATCAGGAAATTAAATTTCTGAAAGTGAAATAATCCTTTAATGCATCCTTGAAAAGTAGTGTAATTTGGTTGCAAGCTGTTATTTCTCCTAGTGAACCTTTTGGAAGTCAGTCAGTATGTTTATTCAGAATAAAAATCACAACATGTGACAAAAATGAACACAGTGATGACACTGCATAGGTATGAAAGCCAAGCACAAGGACAAAACCAGATCCAATCCAAATGAGAAAAAACAACAACAGACATGCTTCCTCAAACGAAATGTAGAAAACAACATAAAAATATACATATTCAAACAAATCACGTTTGTTTTAAACTGGCACCTCAAAAATTCATTTTCATATTTTTTAGGCAATCATTTCATAATTGAAACTGACAAAGTTTGCCAATGACAAAGCATTTATGCTGTTAATAATAGCGCTTGGATCAAACAGATAATCACGTGATAAAGTCAGTCACATCGCATTAGCAAATCTCAGTCCTGAGGAGCTGCATCAGTACAATGCAGGGAATATCAGTGTTTTCATCCTGATTACGTCACGAAAGTGAAAGGATTATCTTTGTTCTGTTAAATATGGCAGAACTAGAAATCCAAGTTCAGAAAGACAGCTCATAAAATACAACAGCAGATTTAACAGATCATGCAGTCTGTACGCACGAATGCTTAACTAGCAATAAGACATGATGGGACAGCCAACAAGCACAGGAAAAAGCAGGAGGTGATGCGTGCAAGAGCAGCCAATGACAGCATGTCACAAAGCAAGCAGTGAGAATGAATCTGCTAAGAAGTTCAGTCTATGCGAGGGGCGAAGTATGCTCGGGCAGCCAATGTGCGCTTGCCAGTTCGGTGGCGTTGTGTAGGTCTTCCTGCTTGACATGGCCCTGCGCTCTCACCTGCATGGCCAAGGCCATTTCTTCTTTCTCTTTAGGCGAGAAGAACCGTCCCCCGTCGCCACGCTTCCGCTGCATGGCGTGTTTGTGGCGTGACTCGTGAAGATATTTCTGTTGGAGAGAGTAAGGAATCAGCCTGGATATGAGGCATAATTCACAACAAAATGAATGTTGGCATTTAGAAGAGGAAAACTCACCCTTCTTTCTTTAGGGATCTTGCCCTCTGCCTCTAACTTGGCACGAGCTTGGCGTCGCTTTAAAATACGATGATATTGCTTGGCATTAACATACAGTGGCTCCTCTTCGAGCATCTCGGCCCCTGGCAGAGGGATTCGTTGGATGGCTGGCATGGCACCACTGCCCGGCACCATCTGGCAGAGCGGGCAAAAAAAACGGCCACATAGAATTAATTCAGTCTGCTATGTCCAAACTCAGAAAATGTATTAGCAAATGTAACAACTTCAATCAAATCAAATCCAATTATTTGCAATCCAGTGATCAGTCAGGTGAGAGCTAATGTAATATGGATTGAAATATGACGACACTAGCGTGAGAAAAAGGACACCCACAGAACAGCTGAGTGGATCATTTGTGAAGAGACGACGGGCAGATTTCACCCTAACACTTGAATCAGTGCTAAAGATTAACACACGGCGGATGGAGGTTGCCACTTTTCACATGCTTCTGAGTAAATCATCAAATTCTAGGAAGATTCCTGAAACTGTTATGTATTATTAGAACAGTCTGTCTAAAAATACATATTTTCATTCATTATTTACACTCATGTTGTTCCAAACCTATATGGCTCAAAAGAAAAATAAGGTATCTGTCACTTTTTTTCATGTAATGAATGTAAAACCAGGGATCCAGGCTGACAAATGACAAAGCAAGCACCATTCACATTTCATAAAAGTGGCCAGTTTGAATTTATATTTGATAATGTGTCATTATATTTCAGTTGAAATCTTCTTAAGCCATACAGTAGCTTTTTTGGGATAAAGTGACCCCATTTTAAGTCACTAATCACTAATAAACTTCCCTTTCTCTGTAGTTCTCATGTCTTATTCCTACTTCTGCATATTCCACATCATCATCATCATCATCAGTCAATCTGAATCAAAATCATCTATAATGACTCCTCACATCATTTATCTAAATGTGTCATTTTTGAGTTACAGGGAATTACTTAAATTTAATAACTTTTATGATACTTTGATGGTAAAGTAATTTTTTTTTTGTCATTTTCAAACAGCCTAGATCCCAAATCCAAGTCGTTTTTTTTACAACTTTGTATGTGTAAAAGAAATAAAATAAAATATAGTCAGATGAAAACTTAAATGAAAATTAGAAATGATAACTAACTCAAAGAAATATTTAAGTACTAAAATTGCTAAACGCTAAAATAAAAAATATATGTAAACACTACGGTTCAAAAGTTTGATCTTTAATGTTTTTAACGATTTTTTTATCTTCTGATCAAGGAATAATTTATTCGATCAAAAATACAGAAAAAAACAGTAATAATGTGAAATATTATTACAATTTAAATTAATTAATAACTATTAATAACTATTTTAATATACTGTAAAATATAATTTATTCATGTAATGCAAAGCTGAATTTTCATCATCCATTACTCCAGTCTTCAGTGCCACATGATACTTCAGAAATCTTTGTGATTTATCAATGTTTGTTGCTTAATTTTTTTGGAACCCTTGATATTTTTCAGGACTGTTTGATGGAAAAAAATGTTAGAAAGAACAGCATTTATTTAAAATAAATATTCATATTTTCTTAACAATACAAGTTATTACCATCATATTTAACACATCCTTGCTATATATACACATTTCTATTTTTTTTTAAATATATTATTCAACATTTGAACGGTAGTGTTCTTTAGTTTACTTTTTATTCATCAAAGAATATAAAAAAATTACCACAGGTTATGTGTAAATTTAGATTTGCATCACAAGAATATATTATGTTTAAGTCTATTATAACAGTAATCCACTTTATCACATAACAAAATTACTTACAATTAAAATGATAACTGAAAATATTACAGCTAATTCAAAAGAATAAAAACTATAATAGCTATAACTAATTCTAAAATAAGACAAAAATGAAATTCACGTGGGTTTGCAACAACATTTCTGTTTACTTTCAGTTAGGTTGGGTCTCTGCACGTGAAAAGGCGTGTCCAAAAGCAAGGTGATTGAGATTTAACACAGCATGCAACCACCCCACACCTGTGATGGCAAATGAAAGGGACGGTTTAAGTTTGTTAGATACCTCATCAGGAGGTCTTACCATGACCATTCCCCCAGTGTTCACCATGTTTCCAGATACTGGCAGGGTAACGGTAACTGTGCCCTGCCCACTGTTGGTTGTGGAGGTGTTAGCGGCCCCTGCTGCCTGGACAATCTGAGTGCCTGCCAGGGTGCCTGCTGGGATGGTGATCATGCCTATGGAGGGGAGAGAACAAACAGTTCTGACCTGAATACCCTTCAGTACTTGTGTGCAAAATGGTATAATCACGTTTGCCCTGACAGATTTTATGTTGTTCATGTCGTATTTAAAGGGATAGTTCATTCAAAAATGAAAATTCTGTCATTAATTACTCACCCTCATGTCGTTCCAAACCCGTAAGACCTTCGTTCATCTTCGGAACACGAATTAAGATATTTTTCATTAAATCCGAGAGCTCTCTGACCCTCCATAGACAGCAAGGATCCGTCCACATTCATTGCCCAGTAAGGTACCAAGAACTTCAACAAAATAGTCCATGTGACATCAGTGGTTCAACCGTAATTTTATGAAGCTACGAGAATACTTTTTGTGCACAAAGTAAACAAAAATAACAAATGTAAACAACACATGCTGTGAACGTAGAACACACATCATTATTTTTGTTTTCTTTGTACACAAAAATTATTCTCATAGCTAGCTTCATAAAATTATGACAAATTATGTCGATGCTCTTGGTACCTTCTGGGCTTTGAACATGGTAGTACCCTTGCGGTCTATGGAGGTTCAAAGAGCTCTTGGATTTCATCAAAAATATCTTAATTTGTGTTCCGAAGACAAAGGTCTTATGGGTTTGCAACGGCATGAGGGTGAGTAATTAATGACAGAATTTTCATTTTTAGGTGAACTAACCTTACAATGTACATTAATAGAAGACAGATAAACCAGGTGTAGATATTGTGTGTATTTAAATACCCTGCTGCAGCACTGTGCCATCAGCATTCACAGGCTGGTATACAATGGTCTGTCCTTCAGCTGTTTGGGCAACCTGCTGTCCCTGAACTGTAATCTGCTGCCCCTGTGAAACAACACAATTCATTTACAGTCTATTCAACAAAACCTGTGTGGAGGAATAAAACTGGTCATATCGGCTGCACAAACTCTGGTCATTATAGTTAATAATAAATAAGGCATCTCTTTAAGTACAAGGTTCCCACAATTTTCACAATATTTCCAGGTCCAAGTATAGTTCAACTAAACGAACCAGAGAACAAAATAGAATGTGTTTGAGACCTGGTTCTGGCCCGCGGTAATGGCAGTCTGAGGCTGCTGTATGATGATCTGTTGAGCCTGACCCTGCTGACCCTGCAGCTGCAGAGTTTGACCTCCTTGCAACTGAATCTGACCCGGCTGAACCAACTGGATCTACATATACACAAACAAATCAGAAATAACACAATCAGATATGAATTTCAATAAGTCAAGAGTTACAGAACAAAATCGGATACCCATTTTCCACAAGTTTGTATGATTCTTCAGTGTCTTTATGAAATGTCTGCAAAATACTTTAGTTTAAATTCATCAATGGTCATTTAAAACAACACCCTTTTTATACCTTGTCAAAAACAGCTCTGTTCACAGTGACCTGTTTCAGTGCACATCTGTTTAAATGATAATGAGCAGAATTGTCACAACTTTGCAAATTTATTAAAACAAAACACATTGCATAAGTATTTATACCCTTAACTCAATACTTGACCTTTTCAGCCTTTTTGGCTATAATGCGATAAGTTTTGCACATCTGCATTTGGCAATTATCTGCCATTCTTCTCCTCACATTTTCAGGGTTTCTCCAGAAAAGTTTGATTGGGTTCAAGCCCAGGATGTAACTGGGCCATTAAAGGACATCCACAGAGTTGTCTATAAACCACTCTTGCTGTGTGCTTAGAGTCATTGTCCTGTTGGAAGATAAACATTCTGCCCAGTTTGAGGTTCTGAATGCTCTGGACTAGGTTTTCATTTAAGGCCATCTCAATATTTTGGTGCATTGAGCTTTTCTTTTTCTCTGACAAGTCAACAGCACCACAGCATGAGGCTGCTACCAGCACACTTTACTTTTGGGATGGTACTCTGCAGGTGATGATCAATGCCTGGTTTCCTTCAAACATGATGCTTAGAATTGAGGTTCATCAGACCTGAGATTCTTGTTTTTCACAGTCTGAGGGTCCTTTCACCGAGGAGAGGATTGAGTTTGGCCACACCGCCATAAAGGCCAGATCGGTGGAGTGTTACAGTGATGTCTGCCCTTTGGTAGGTTTCTCCTATTTCCATATATGATCATGGAGCTCAACTAGAGTGACCATCAGGTTCTTGGTCACCACTCTAACCAAAGCCCTTCTCCATCAATTACTCAGTTTGGCCAAGAGGCCAGCTCTAGGAAGAGTCCTGGTTGTTTCACAATTCTTTTATTAGGAGAATGGAGGCTAAATGCTTCTGTGAACCTTCAACGCAGCAGATTTTTCTCTGAACTCTCCTCAGATGTGTGGATTAATGCAATCCTGTTCCTGAGCTCTACAGGAACTTTTTTTGACCTCAGGGCTTGGTTTTTGCTTTGATACACATTTTCAGCTCTTAGACCTTTTATTATGTGTGTGCCTTTCCAAATCATACCCATTCAATTGAATTTGCCACAGGTTAACTCCACTTGAAGTGAAAGTAACAAGCAATATGAATGCTCCTGAGCTACATTTCAACTGTCCCAGATAAGGGTATGAATAGTTATGCAATGGAATCATTTCAGTTTATTTTTAATCCATTTTCCAATGTTAAAAACTTGTTTTTCACTTTGCCATTATGGTATATGGAGTGTAGAATGATGTGGGGGAAAAAATGATTTAAAGCAGTTTAACACAAGGCATCAACATAACAAAATGTGAAAAATTAATACTTTCGTAAGGCACTGTATATGCAAACACCATTTAAAGATCTATTTAAGTAACTTATACTACATTAAGGAGTGTTGACAAGCAGGATTCAATTGCACGTACCTGTTGAAGGCCTTGAGCTCCAGACACAGGCACCTGCATGATCGTCTGGCCCTGAGCTCCAGACATGGCCTGTACCATGATGGGCTGACCTGAGGATGTAATCAGCTGCCCGCCACTCACCTGGACCATCAGCGGCTGACCCTGGACCTGAGCGCACAAATGCACTGAACATTAGCATGGGGCCAATGTGTTAGATAAAGATAATCAACACAATATTAGACCTCCACATGCAGCTCCAGCCATTACACAAGACATATGGCAACATTTATAATGTAACCTGAAAAATTTATTTTTAATAGCTTTTTTTTCCTAATAGATTTCCATTCCATGTTTGTATTTTTACACAAACATGATCATAAAAGACAATCATGCAGTTCATCAGAATCCATACAGTGCTGCCAACTGTGTTTGATCAGTATGAAGTGGTTATAACATGCAACACACACTGAAGTACTGTCTCCACAGCTATTCTACAAGCTCTTCTTTATAAAGTCTGTTCCAGACACATGAAAAGAGGTGAATCCCTTTTCAAAATGTGTCCTGAGCAGATGCTTTGACTCCATGGGCAACATGGAACATGATAGAAAGCTCACTGGCAAAAGCAAGTCATTCTGGACAAGCTCACATCCTCACAGACAATGTGACATGATGCATGCAACATCACAAGCCTGAAGGTCGGAGTTTGCACAACTACCTGGAGCGTCTGCACTTGCTGGCCTGTAGCCGTAGCGACGGGTGCTTCTGTTTGCAGCTGTACTGCTGTTACGGTGCCCTGAGCCTGTGGACAATCCCACATCACACCTTGCTCTGCATCATCTCTTACAGAAATGAACTGCTAATATATGTGTGCCTTATTTTATACTTTCTAATCGAAACTTGTAATTCACAATGTCCATTTCAGACTGATATTCTAGACTCACAACCACAAAAAGGTTTAGTAACTTCCTTAAAGGGAGGAGCAAAGTCTTTAAATATTTATTTTTTAAATGTACACTACAAGTCAAATGTTTTGAACAGTAACATTTTAAATGTTTTTATGCATGTATTTGATCTAAAGTACAGAAAAAAAAGTACAATTGTGATTTTTTTTAACCGTTTTCTATTTGAATAGATTTTAAAATATAACTTATTAATGTAATTTCTAATTCAAAGTTGAATTTTAGCATCATTACTCCAGTCTTCAGTGTCACATGATCCTTCAGAAATCATTCCAATATGCTGATTCGCTGTTCATGAAACATAATTATTATTATTATTATTATTATCATTATTACTACTATCACCATCATCAATATTTAAAACCGTTGAGTACATTTTCTTCAGGATTCTTTGATGAATACAAAGATCCAAAGATCAGCATTTATCTAAAATAAAAAGCTTTTGTAACATTAAACACTATACCATTCAAAAGCTTGGAGTCAGTATAATTTTTTTGTTTGGGAAAGAAATAATAGAAATTAATACTTTTATTTAGCAAGGATGCTTTAAATTGATCAAAAGTGATGATAAAGACAATTGTAATGTTACAAATTATTAATTATTTTTATTTCAGATAAATGTTGTTCTTCTGAACTTTCTATTCATTAAAGAAACCTGAAAAAGCTGTTTTCGACATAATAATAATAAATGTTTTTGAGCAGCAAAGAATATTAGAATGACTTCTGAAGGATCATGTGACTGAAGTAATGATGCCAAAAATTCAGCTTTGGACCACAGGAACAAATTACATTTTAAGTTATTTTAAATAGTACAAATATTTCCAAATTTTAATGTTTTTGCTGTACTTTGGATCAAATAAACGCAGTGGTAGTGTATGTTGTTGTTTTTTTTTTTGTCCATTCAACTTTTTCATACATTTTGGGACATTTGGTCTACCTTTTCAGTGAGAAAGTAAGTTATATTTTAATTCTAAATTAGTTTTCAATAGAATAACATGTACAATAATTTAATTTTCTTCTTTATTTCAATTAATTTCATACTGACCTTTTTGGGGACAATTTTGTTACTTTTGTAGACCAAAACTTTTCAGTCCCAACACTTCATGTCCAGTTTTAAATCCTGAAGCTAAACAGTTCCACAGTAATAATACAGCAGCTCCTTTGTCCAAAAAATAAAATTAAACTATTATATATATATATATATTTTTTTTTTTTTTTTTTCTGACTCAGATTTCTCTATATAAGCATATTGCAAAGTGCACTAAGTGTGCTTGTGTCAAACAATCCTTGTTTTTATCAGGACTGAGAAAGTTTATTTCAAAGGAGAGAGACTGTAGGCCACAACAAGAACTATTTACCCACAGTCCTTTCCTTAAATTGGAAACCACTTCCTGAAGCAGATTACCGTACTGCTATTTAAAAAAAATACTACTGCACCTGATATACATCCGCATACAGGAACATTTACAATTTAGATAAGTTAAAAATGAATGGAAAAACAAATAAAAACCACACTCATGGTATTTTTCCATATTAAAAGTAACTGATTAAACAGCAATCTGTTTACATTGGCTCTTACCTGCTGCTGGATTTGCCCATTGGCAGCTTGCACCACTATCTGATCCCCACTGGTTGTAGCTGTGTATTGCTCCATCTTTCCTTCCTTGCCTAATGTGTGACACAAAGACATAGAAGATAAATTTAATAGTAGTCCAAGGAATGTCACTTATTATTCAGAATAACCTCAACTAGTAGATTTTTATGAAAACAAATGAAGTCTGACGTTGTCCCTAGCTGCAGGTTTGGGCCAGAAGCCAGGTGTATTTTAAGACTGAATGTTTCCTTGTTGAAGGTGCTTAACATTATGCATCTTATATTACCTACTGGGTGTATGTCTGATGTTTTTAGCTCCAGATACACAGTAAAAAGCTGAAAAGTTAGCAAGACATAAGTCTAAATAAGTCACAGATTTTAAGCATTTCACAAACCCTTTCAAGGCGGTTTGTTCCTCATTATAAGCAAACCAAGGTAACTAAAATGGGCTGATATTAAACCTGCTCTTTAATTAGTATAAAAAAGCCCCACAGTTCACGAACATTAGCAGGTGTGTCTTTGTTTTGTACTGCACTAACAGTATCATTCATGTCCTGCGTTTGCTGTCGCGCACGCATCGCGTTCTTCTCTCCCTCTCGCATTAACCGATTTGATTTCTGTATTTTTCAGAATTAGTCATTTGGTTGGTCACTGACAAACCAATCCGTGTTGTCAGCTACCATTTCCCTTAGAGCAAGCGCAACCCTTTACCGTTTCTCCGGTTGTCCGGTACCCTTCTGATTGGCTCCACTACAGATCTCAAAAACCCAATCAACACAGTGGTGCGGACAAAATGGCGCAAAATGAGCCACACAGAGAAGAAAGGGGGCAGGCTTGACGCATGTGATCGGCGAACGGAGCCGAGTTTTGCCGAGTAGAAACGATCCAAGTCGGAAATAATCGAAGGGCTGGTGCGCATGCGCGGTTAAACCATATGCTTCCGGTGTAATGCCGCGGTGAAAGAGGAGCAAGAGGTACATGTGAGTGTTTTACAGGCACTGTTTACAAAATGTCTTCACACCGTATCTGATATTATATGGTTGCGTAAGATTAGAAGTTCGAGTTATGAAAAAGAGTACTGTAAATGAGACCTTCTGTATGTGGTTTACGTATGATAAGTGATGTAGAAATAACGCACATTTTATTAAACTGAAATGGTCTGTTTTACAAATAGGCTTACGTTTGATAAGTGACATAATTTTATATAATGAAATAACATGTTTTTTTTTTATTTTGAAACTACGTATTTAAAAGCCCCACAGATGAATACGGAAAAAAATTACAATAAAAATAAATTATAGATACTTATATGATTTCCCAGCTGATTAGTCACAAGACGATTGTTTTGTTTTCCTGAAGTTTTTTGAAATGTTATGTTTAAATATACACAAGATACATTTATACTACCAGTCAAAAGTTTTGGAACAGCAATAAGATTTTTTATTAAGTGCTCTACTTCTGCTCACCAAGCCTGCATTTATGTGGTCTAAAGTGCAGCTAAAAGAGTAACATTTTTAAATATTTTTTTTTCACTATTTGTAATAACTGTATTCTATTTGAAGATATTACAAAATGTTATTTATTTGTGTGATGGCAAAGCTGAATTTTTAGCATCATTAATTTTTTCATGTTTGTTTGAAGAAAAGAAAGTTCAGAAGAACAGCGTTTATCTGAAATATAAATCTTTTGTAACATTACAAATGGAATAAATTACATTTTGAAATATATTCAAATAGAAAGCAGTAGCAGTAGTAAATAGTACAAATATTTCACAATATTACTGCTTTTGTTGTATTTTGGATCAAATAAATGCAGGCTTGGTGAGCAGGAGAGAGTTCTTTAAAAAAACAAACATTAACAAACAAACTGTTCAAAAACTTTTGACTGGTAGTGTACACAGAAATCTGAACTTTTCTCTTATGTACACTAAGAGAAAATTCTTGTTTTATTTTGCTAAAGCTTTAAAGCTTTTTTACAGAGGGGTTTCTGTCAACAGCCAGTAAAAAATAGCAGAGCACAAAAAATGTAAGTATGTATTGTAATTGACAAAATTTAAAATTGACAAAGTGCACAAAAAACTGTACTTTGTGTACTATTTTCTTCAGACTCTTATTATAGAATTATAGATAATAGATATTGTTTGATAAATATACTTTTTTTTTAAAAACTGGATTCATTTGCAATTTTAGATTTAAGACGTCACTGTTTTGGGTTTTTTTTTGTCTTTGACTGTACAGAATGGCCACACCGTTGAGAATGGCCTGCATGTTGGCCACCAAACTGGCCCCTCTCCCAGGACCTGCTGCTTGCCAGGTTTGTCGCCATGCCAGTCGAGACGCATACGGGTGGATGTCACAGCGGTATTCTGATTCGCATCCAAAACAGAAACAACAGGAAGACATGTTTAAAGACAACCATGATATGGATGCAGTAGAAGCCAAACTGAACTCTATTATTAGGTGAGTCTTTATACAGAAGCACAAAAGTAAATACCACTGTCTTCATCCAATAATATTATTTCCTGTGCAGTGAAGAAAAGAGAATGCGTAAAGCAGCAAAATTTCACATCATCAAGAGGAAAATGAACAATCCTGGAGCCCCAGAGAGAAGACTTAGCTGGGATGCTATTCAGCAGATAAGGTATCAGTATGAATGTCTGTTTGTTTTTTTACAGAACTCTTTGAAATAATTGATCCTGATTGGTCAAACACACAGAAGTTTTTATATAACTATATATTTTGTAGCCAGCGTATCACATTAAATATACATTCCTTTTTAAATGTTTCCGGTCAGTAAGCTTTTTTTAATGTTTATTTGATTAAAATACAGTAAAAACTGTAATATTGTAAAATATTATTAAATTTTAAAACAAACACTTTCTTTCTTAATATATTTTAAAATGTAATTTATTCCTCTGATGGAAAAGCTGAATGTTCAGCAGTCATTATTCCAGTCTTTAGTATCACATGATCCTTCAGAAATCATTCTTATAGAGTGTTTTCACAACGTGTCATCAATCTGCCATATTGGCGGAACTGACCGTAAACAATGCCACTGAACCGAACAAAACTCACATATTTTGCTGATTATTGCTGCTGAAAATGGTCAGATATTGCCATGTTGCTAATCGGTCGAATTGGGAAAAACATTTGGAGTACTATAGACTGCCAAAAGTAACAAATCAAGGAGAAGAGTACAAAAAAACTATCTGAGGAAAAAAGGCATTTGTGGTTGGCCAAACTGGACCAGGATTTCCAGGACAAGATTCTTGACAACATTTATGTTTGTTCTATTCATTTCCGGTCAGGTAGGT
This sequence comes from Cirrhinus molitorella, assembly GCA_033026305.1. Taxonomy (NCBI): domain Eukaryota; kingdom Metazoa; phylum Chordata; class Actinopteri; order Cypriniformes; family Cyprinidae; genus Cirrhinus; species Cirrhinus molitorella. The sequence goes on from CM065125.1 coordinate 13,057,985, forward strand.
AAAATATTAGGCTAATATCTTAATTAATACTGCTCGTACGTAACGTTACCACCTATTACCTTTAGTTTGTCAAAATAGTGCGCCTTTTCCTACTTAAAGGGATAGTTCACTTTGAAATTAAATTTTGATATGTTTTAGCTTACCCCAAGGTCATCCAAGAAGTAGGTGTCTTTGTTTCCGCAGTAGTTTCAATTTTCAACTTCAGATATTTTTAGGTCCAACCGTTCTTGTCTGTCAGTCATATAATGCATGCCTATGGTCACCTCACAAAAGAAAATGCACAGATTCAAATTAAACAGTCAAAATTAAACAATTCCCCATCGTAAGTACACATTGATCACCTAAGACACGAAACGAGCGGTTTGTGTGAGAAAACGAACAGTATTTATGTCGTTTTTCACCTTTTGTAAATAACCATGCCCAAGTTGAAGTGCGCGCGCCTCCTGCTGTGTGAGCGCGCCGGCGCTACTCCCCGAAAGCTCCGGAAGTGATCTCTCGCGCGTGAACGTCACTCATTGTTTACACAGAACAGAGATTGTAGGTAAGACGGCTAACAGAAATGGTACTCGTTTGCGCTTATCCAGGATGTTTAAACAAGAAATGGTTAAAAAAAGGTATGTTTAGGGATGTTTAAAAAAGAAAATAATTACTTGTGCTCGCGCAATGGATCACGTCCGGCGCTTTCCGGGAGTAGCGCTGGCGCAGCCAGAACGCGCTCACACACCAGATAGCGCGCCCCCTTCAACTTGGACGTGATTGTTTACAAGAGGTAAAAACGATATAAATACTGTTCGTTTTCTCACGCAAACCACTCGTTTCGTGTCTTAGGTCATTAATGTGTACTTACGGTGGGGAATTGTTTAATTTGGACTGTTTAATTTGAATCTGTGCGTTTTCTTTTGATGAGGTGACCATAGGCATGCACTATATGACTGACAGGCAAGAACGGTTGGACCTAAAAATATCAAAATTGAAACTACTGCGGAAACAAAGACACCTACATCTTGGATGCCCTTGGGGTAAGCTAAAACATATCAAAATTTAATTTCAAAGTGAACTATCCCTTTAATAAGTCTGTTTTTCTTAACAAGTTTTCTGTGAGTTAAACAACATAAATTAGCATAACAGTGTACTCAGTAGTACATTATCTGTGCAATCCATGCTGTTGTTTACACAGTATTACCAACACTGACCCTCTGTAACATTTTATGCTGACCAATCATATGTCTTTTCTCACAGATACTTAAAGCAGGAGTCACCAGAGGAATGGACACTACAAAGATTAGCAGAGGGGTTCTCTGTAAGCCCTGATGTCATTTCCAGAGTCCTCCGCAGCAAATTCATCCCGTCAGCAGTTCGGAAGCTGAAGCAGGACTCGAAAGTCTTAACTAGTGCAGGGCCACAGTCTCTCAGTGATGGAAAAACTGAACAATCCAGATTGCCAAAGACTCTGACACCAGCCATACTGCCCTCTGGAAACACAGGTGCCCTAACAGCACTGAGTGCAGGAGCGCTTGCATTGAGGGAAACTGAGACGGGACTTGTGCCCTCTAGTGGTAACATAGTAGCATCACAGCTATCAGCTGAACAGAAAGTGACACCTGCTTTACAAGAGCAGCCTGACTTTACAGTTGATGATATAGAGTTAGAGGAGAAATGGGATGGAGTGATTCTAACAGAGGAAGAACTGGAAGACATCGCACAAACACTGAAGGAAAAGCCCAGTCCAGTGGAACAGAAGGGAAGAGAGTTTTTTGATAGTGAAGGCAACTTCCTGTATAGAATTTGAGTGGCTGTCATCCGGTGTTTAGCAAAACACTTGTTGCTCAAGTCTAGACCTGTTTTATTATGAAATTCAAAGGGATGGTTCACCCAAAAATGAAAATTCTGTCATTAATTACTCATTAGAATTTGTTCATCTTCGGAACTCAAATGAAAATATTTTTGATAAAATCCGAGAGCTTTCTGAGTCTGACCCTCCACAGACAACAAGGGTCCTACCATTGTCGAGGCACAGAAACCTAGTAAGGATGTTGTTAAATGTTCATGTAACATCAGTGGCTCAACCGTAATTTTACAAAGCTACGAGAATACTTTCTGTGTGTGAAAAAAATCCAAAATAACGACTTTATTCAGCAATTCTTCTCCTCTGTGCATGCGTTGTGATACTCTTCAATATGGTGCTAGGGTGATGCTAAGAAGAATTGTTGAATAAAGTTATTTAATTTTTATGTAGCTTCATAACATTACAGTTGAACCTCTGATGTCACATGGACTACTTTGTCAATGTTCTTAGTGCTTTTCTGGTCCTTGCTGTCTATGGAGGGTCAAAGAGCTCTGGGATTTCGTAAAGAAAACCTTTATTTGTGTAGAAAGATGAACAAATGTCTTATGGAATTGGAATAACATAAGTGTGAGTAATTAATGACAGAATTTTCATTTTTTGGTGAACTAAAACTTTACATTTTGACATTTTCCTTTACATTTTTTTTGTTTTTCTGTCGCTTTTGCTTTTTTTGCTCTTGTGTACAAGCTAGAAAGCAGAGAAATACAAAATCAATGGGACAAATCAGTTTATTTCTCAAACGAACAGTTCTGTATCAAATATACAGAGCAAAAAAAAGATACAAAGTTGCTGTATATGTACAGAGCTTCACAACTAATATGTACATTGATTTTGCACAGCAAGAAAAGTATAACACCTCTCATAAATAAAATCACTGTCACAATGGAAATCATTTAGCTTTATATTTCATTTGCACTGCATTTATTATTATTACCCTAAGCATGGAGAGCAACTCAATTTAGTAACGAGTCTTAAGTAATTTAGGGGCATAATTTGATGTATATTCACATATAACTTGTCAAATGAAAGAATAATACATTTGTTGTTTCTCGTTTTAGAATTATTGAAGATGAGATCTACATTTCATGGGAAGGCACAAGCTATGCCTCCAAGCTAGGCACTTGAATCAAAATATACACTAGGATATTTCTACCTATTAAACACTATTAACTCATAATCTGAGTCTTCACGAAGAGATTCTCTTCAAGAAAATATGAGACTTTTGTTTTGAGAATTACACTTTTGAAAATGGGTCCAAATTAACTGTAGAACTGATAATTAAATACACACTTAATAGGAAACTCACTGCATCAGACATTAAACATCAAACAGGAAGTACCAATGGAAAGATTCTAAAAATGCTCAATGGAATTTGAATATTCAAAATGAAATCACATGGTCAAAGACTGATGTTTAATGTCTCACTGAAGTTTGCCGCACATGAAAATAATTAACGCATGCAAAGTTATTGCCACTAATGGTTTGTCATACAAACTTAGTCAGGTTTTAGGCGTTTCTGTGTGCAGTGGTTAAAAACAACAGTCACACTTTTTTCTGGTTGATAACATGGGGCTTTCCTGCTGTTGAGACAAGAACCAAAAACAGCACACGTTGAAAGCTACAAAACTATTTTAACTACAAAATCTGATTCGGGCAAAATGTGCAAGGTTGTACACAAACTACAACTGTATTCTATTTTACATGCATTTGCATCATTGTTTCTTTCATAAAAATATTTATTATAATACAAAAAGTCACAGACATGACTACATTTGAAGCGTGACAGTTGCTCACAAATTAGTTGTGTAATATGTGAAAATGTTTTCTGTGTTTTATAGTTATTTGTCCCCCTTTATCAAACTCACAGCCTATAACATAGCTACACAGCTTAGGTAAATAATGTTCCTCTTAAATTATAAATATTTCCCTTTTTCTGAAGCCAAATCTATTGCTCATTTTATTATCATTTTATTGCTATATTCATTAACACACCTGATTACTTACAGCAAAGTGTGGACAATGACAGCAGTTCTGATCACATTCTAGTGATAAACACAGTCAGGGTTCAGTAGCACAGTATTTATACCTGGGATGCTTGCATCACATGCGTCTGACACGATTCATTGTATTCTTGTTTTCTGAATGAAATTTCTGCTGAAATAAGCCATTTCAAAATCTGCTATCACCATGAGGATAAACAACACCTCTAGATCTGTACATAAAAAGAAAGCAAGTATTTTACAAGTACCCCATTGACAGTCTCATCAAACCAAGGTTTGATTATTAAAATCGCACCCAGAAAGACCCCAATGTCAAAAGAAAGAATTGTGAAACTCCCAAAAAACAGCATTTTATACACTTCTTCACTGCTTTCAGCAGTGTTACATTCACAAGACTCTTCACTCATGAGAGCAGCTTCCTATTGGTGGAGAAGCAACCAGGTTCCCTCCCATTGGTCAAAAGCAAGGAAGTGCATGACTTTAGCTGGTAGATAAGTCTGAGAAAGCTGACAGCTGGTTTGTGCTTAGGAAGATAGAGACAGCAGCAGTAATGCCTCAATGACAGGAAATGTAGCTGCTTCTGCTCACATAATGCTCTTTACTCAAGCAGGTCCTGCCAAAACAAATACAGTCGTTTAGAAAGATAAGTACAATTATTTGAAATGTGAATACTAAATACAGTCAAAAATACACCTTGCAGAATCTGCAAAATGTTAATTATTTTACCAAAATAAGAGGGGTCATACAAAATGCAGTGTTATTTTTTCAAACTTCAGCTGAAAAAAATAATACTTGAATTTATAAAAATGACCCTGTTAAAAAGTTTACATACACTTCATTCTTAAAACTGTGTTGTTACCTGAATGATCCACAGCTGTTTTTTTTATTATTTTTTTTTTTTTGGTGATAGTTGTTCATGAGTCCCTTGTTTGTCCTTAACAGTTAAACTGCCCACTGTTCTTCAAAAAAAATCCTTTACTTCCAACAAATTCTTTGGTTGTTCTGCCATTTTTTCTGTTTGAACCCTTTCCAACAATGACTATGATTTTGAGATCATCTTCTTACACTGAGGACAACTGAGAGACTCATAAGCAACTATTACAGAAGGTTCAAATGCTCACTGATGCTTCAGAAGGAAAAACAATGCATTAAGAGCTGGGGGGTGTAAACTTTTGAACAGAATGAAGATGTGTACATTTTTCTAAATATTTTTTCTTCTTTTTTTTTAGTACTGCCCTTCAGGAGCTAGAGAACAGCTACAGCTACTTACATTTTTCCCAGAAGACAAAATAAGTTCAATTTACCCTGATCTTTAAATTCAAATAGCTTTCACCCCCAGCTCTTAATGCTCAGTGTTTCCTTCTGCCTCAGTTGCCTATGAGTCCCTCTGCTGTCCTCAGTGTGAAAAGATGGATCTCAAAATCATACAGTCATTGTTGGAAAGGGTTCAAATACACAAAAATGAAGGAAAAAAAAAAAAACAACTAAAGGAACCTAAAGGACTTTTCTGAAGAACAGCAGGCAGTTTAATTGTTCAGGACAAACAAGGGACTCAGGACAACAACTATCACTAAACAAAAAAGAAAGTTCAGGTTTTGGCTTCTCTATTTTTTTTATACTTGCTGAAGGAAATGACTCAAAAGTAGTTTCCTATACCAATAGCATGCAGACATTGTAAAACAACAACAACAACAACAACAAAAATTGGGTGTCTGGTCAGCTTGTAAATAATTAAGACAAACATTTAGGTGAATTGATTAGTGTACCTCATCTGAGTCATCGTGGAAATCATTCTTGGGTGCTCCTGCAACATCTGTCTCTAGTGGATCATCTATGCCGTTGGCTTCCGCATTATGTTGCAAGACAGAGTATCTGTGTACAAGGAACCTGTAAAATATAGAGAGTTAGGTTTATTTTATTTGATATGATGAAATAGATTCTATGTGAAACACCTAAAATATTTGGAGAATAGACTGACCTTCCACCACAGACGTACTTCTTTACAAACAGAGCCGCAAACACTACACCGATCAGCAGGACGGCTATGACGAGCGCAATGACAGGGGCGGTATGTGAGGTAGGTTTATCTGTCTGTAGATTACAAAGATACAAGGTAAATTCAAGAGTTCAAATTCATCTATTTTCTAAATGCATCTAATTGTGGATAATTCATCCATGTGTATGTTTGAGTTTTTACATTTTGTTGTGACCTCATAATTTTTATTCAAAATGTCATAAATGGATCTTCAAGTGAAAACTACTTCTATTTTTTCAATGCTGTCAAATTATATATATAAAAAAAATTAATCACAATTAAAAATATACTTTTATATTGCAATAATGTCACATTCAATCTTCAAATTCATGTAGAAACAGCATAAACAGTATTGATACCAATATTACTGATGTCTCTAGGAAATTTTTCTTTTTTTCCTAGTTGACTATAGCCATTTAACATTACTGTATAACTGAGAGCTATCAACTGTAACATTTATTAGACTTTAAAGAATATAACAACTTCTAATTTAAGTGAACTTAAAACAATCTTCACATAAACCCATTATTTACCTGTGCCCTTCAGCAAGTAGGAAATATACAGAAATTGAAAAAAGTTATCAAACACTATATACTAAATTAGATATAGATAGATCCTTAAAGCTACAAAAGTTATTGATTTCCACTTTTTTCCTTTTGTTCTTTGATTAATAGACATCACAGCAGTTGGGTTATTTGGCTGCTATTACTTTAAGAGCTGCTGCTGTTGAATGTGACATGATATGCATGCTCGTATTTTCATCCACACTTTAATATGAAATGATACAGGCTACAACGTGCGCCACCGCATTTGTGTGTGCAATTGTTTTTGGGTCATTCGTGGGATTTGGTTCATTTTCAACTTGGAATATACATGTTTTTCAACTACATTTGATTCAACTTCTAAATACCCTACATCATTAGGCACATATCAAACCTCCTCATATTTTCCTACTTCAGACCTTTTATTATTTTCCTATTTTTCCTCAACCCCATAATGGACAAAATGAGATTTAAAAACAAACTAAAAAATTAAAACAAATAAAAAATGTAATATTTATCATAATTTTCACATATTTATAGGACTGAAGCTAAAATGATTTACAAATTGTGTGTCTACAGTCTCTCTATTATTATACATTGGACATGTTTCATCATAAATTCTATTTAAAGATTTTGAAGTATATATTTTTACTGAAACATGACCATTTGATATTTTTTCATTAAAATTATTAATAAATGAAGCAAATAACTCAACCCTGTCACAAGTTAACAACCCCGTAACAATGAGAAATACATATATTTGTGACGGGGCTGTGGTTTTTCACTCAAAATGGCCACTGCTCCTCATGTAGTGTAGCAATAAAATAAGTACATTGCATACTTATGGATTAAAATAAAATGTTGAAAAAGTAACAATTTTCCATCTTAATTTTATGTGACTTTTATGTGATTATTTTCTGCTAAAAAATATTAAAATGCAATCATTATTTTATTCATTAAAATGGGCATCCCAATCTTTTGTGAAAAGCTTCTAACAATTCATTTTGGTGAACCACCACTTTAGAAACTCTGGGGGACTAAAATATTACCGAATCCCAGAAATGTCCCTTTTAGTGACATATGGCCTGACAAATTCTCATCCTTGTCATCTGTACCTTTCCTGTGCTCGTTTGACTAGCATCTTGCGCTGAGACAAAATTGGAGTGCGTGTCTAAAAAGTCTCCTGTTTGATGTGGTCATAAAAACATTCTGTGACTAAATAAATGCATTTCTTTAAAAAAAAAACAAGAAAGAAAGAAGCAGCAGTTGTGAGTCCCTGAGTTAACTGCGTTAAATATTTTTAACGCCATTAAACTGAAAAAATTAATTGCCTGCAGTAACATGCAAATTTCTACAGAATTAATAATTTTATATTATACAATTTAAGGGTATTCTTTAAAAAATATATAATTTTTAGGGTAACCTGTATACATACTGTATAAATGACTGAGGTTAAAACAAATTTGAACTCCTGTCTGAATGATTAAACTAGCAGGCTAAATGCATTCTTACCTGCGGTTGAGGCTTCACTCGGTCACTAACGCATCTCTTGCTCATGTCAATCATTTTTCTTTCTGGTTGTTCCCCTCCTTCACATTTATCACCTGGAATCTTTCGGTACCTATTTAGGAATAAGAACCATAAAACAATTTACATGTTGTTTCTAGAGCTTTCCTAATTAGTCAGAGACATGTATGTGCTAACCAGATGCAAGATTATAGAGAATCAAGTGAAAACTACTCACTAATGCTAGGACAAACCATTATTCCTCAAGCAACGGAAAACAATAAAGAGGGCATTACCCACTGGTCTGTAGCTGTTCCTTTTCCCCATTGATGCAAATCTCCAAATCGTGGCCTGTGAGATCAGCCTGTTCAATACATTTTGAGCTGTTCTCTTTGCGGTAGTATCCAAAGTCACTAAGGAGGGCAAAGAATATTTGACATACTTGAAAACGTAATGTCTTTATTTGTAATTTGTAACAATATGAAACAAATCATAATTTAAGGTGCAAGTTTATAAACATTTTAACATGATAAATGACTGTAAATGTGTGTGGGATACGACTAGAAACTAGTATTTTCACCAGCTAAAAAATAGTTTGAAGTCAGTTATTTTTCTTTTGCTGTAGTGTGTCAGTAGGAAATATTAGTTTACATTTTCAAACATTCATTTTGCCATTAATTGTAATAATCCTGTGAGATTTTTGTTTGCACAAGAAGTCTGAAAACAGCCAGTGCTACACCCAGAGGTCTGATCTCATCATCATCCAGTCTGTCTGGAATGACATAAAGAAACAGAACAAACTGAGACAGACTAAATTCAGAAGAACTGTGGCAATGTCTCCAACATGCTTCAAAAATGCTTGGCATTAGGGTTGTGGGGGGTCGTTTGAGTTTTCACTTTTAAATTAGCAGCAATTCAGTGTATAGCAACTGTTTGTTTTTAGTTGAAGTTTTTCCTCTTTTCCTCACTTTCCTTCGCTTTTAAATAGCTTGTAAATGCACAATGGCATTTTGCTTTCATTTTTAAATTTGCAGCATTAACGTAACCTAAAGAACTTTTATTAACAAAACGAATATAAATACACCATGTTACATGTCTAATATAAAATAACAAATAGCTTACACAAAGTTTAAATAGGTATACAAGTAAATCCAAATAAATAAGATCCAAATAAATAGCAAAACGAATAAGAACGCTTGGAGGCACAGCATACACCTTGATGTAATATAAAATAAAAAACAAACAGTTTTAATAATTAAAAATCAGCAAACTGTGGAACCAAATAAATATGAAAATTCCACTTTCACCTTAGATAAAGGACAGAAGTCAACATGCTTTTTAAAATCCAAAATATATTTAAAACAAATGCTTTTGCATTTAGCTTTGAAACTCTTCTGCCACCCTCTTGTTCTTCTCACCTCTCTCTTTTTGTCAGTCAGCTGGACTCACTCTCTTCATCTGATCTGTGATGCGACTGTCGTTTGGCACACTGCATTGAGCAGCCACGAACTAAATGGTTTTTATTACTATAAAAATAAAAACAACGGTGGGGGCAGTGCCGCAGTGAACAAGTGACTAAACCGGTGTTGCGGACTCACACCGTAATCACCGTCAACACTGACTATCGCAGCAAGCCTAGTAGGCAGCTTGGAGATGTTGCCATGGTTCTTTTGGATTTAGTCTGTCTCAGTTTGTTCTGTTTCTTCATGTCATTCCAGACAGACTGGATGATGATGAGATCAGATCCCTGTGTGGAGCACTGGCTTTTGTCGGACTCTTTGTGCAAACAAAAATCTCACTAGATTATTACAATTAATGGCAAAATGCATGTTTCCTACTGACTAGGGCTGTGTATTGGCAAAGGCCTCATGATACGATACATATCACGATACACAGGTCACGATACAATAAATCATGATATATTGCGATACAATAAATACTGTGATATATTGCAATAGTTTGTATTAGTATGTGTATCACATTATATTGATAACTTAAGTCGGCAGACAAATACAAATTTCAATTCCAATTTATTTGCCATCCATTCCAATTTATTAGAACTGCACAGTGTCAGTGAACAGAGAACTCAGTGAAATGTATTAAGTGCATATTGTTGAACACTTAACTAAAATGTATATGCCACTAAAGTCACATATAAATTAAATAAACAATTCAGTCGTGGAACTTAAAAATTGGGTCACCAGGATGATTTAAGGAAGACGTATATGTATGTAACAAAGTTCAAGACTCAGGGAGAAGGATGCGGGAAGCGGCAAACGTCACTTTAATAACAAAATAAACATTAACAAAATGAAAGTAAGCGGCAGCCTCCTCACACCAGACTCCAGTGCATATTTGTGTTTGCGTTTATCAGAATCCACTCACCGCTCAAAACGCTGGACATTTTGTTCAGTTCTGAGTCTTGCAGGCTATTTAATCCTGTCATTATAACAAAGCCTGTAGACGCGTATGTAGAATGCACATTCAGTACCGCCGAGAGTTTCACGCGACCGTTAAAATGAAACCGAAAGTAAAGGCTCACACGCATTCAGAAACAATTTTAATACCCTGCGTTTCAACCACAACAGCATTTGTTTTGTCTAATTCAGTACTCCCTGGTATACTGTTAAAACAAAAGTGCACCCACAGCTCTGAAAGCTTTATATTTTCCGCCATGCTCACTCTTGCTTACTTCGAACACCGTTCTGCTTTGCGTGGTTAGCTTTGTTGATAGTGAGTTAGCGACATCTACTGGAGCGGAGGAGGAGGTCGTTTGGCATGACTTGGATCGATACTTGAAGTTGAACTATCAAACACTATCGTGAAAGAAATTATCGCGATAGTTAGATGTATCGATATTTTTGCACAGCCCTACGACTGACACACTTCAGCAAAAGATAATAGAAATATAAAAAGATAATAGAAAATAGAAATAACTTTCTATTATAAAAAGATAATAGAAAATAGAAATAACTAGCTGGTGAAAATACTAGTGTTCTAATCATTTTGGAAGCCAATGTAACTTTGGTTCCCACTCACCACAGGAAGTCATCCAGTGTACACCTGCATGGCGTGGGCTGCTTTGTGACTACGTAATCTCTGCCAATCCAACACACCGAGTCCTTTCTCACACGTAGGAAACGTTCCTTATAACCCAGCATGCAACCATCATCTGGGTCGCTGATGTCATCAGAGTGTGCCAGCCATTGGATGTAATCTTTCTCCTCGCCTGGGAAACAGACAGAAAGATTAGTTCGTGCTAAAATGAATTATATAAGTGCAACGTGCCTTGGATTTTGTGTGGTACAAACAGAACTGGTCACTCACAGTTACGTGTCAGCAGGTCTTTAAAGTCAATGGTGTAAGTTACCCAGTGGCTGATCAGAGCATCTTCATAACCCCACAGACTGACATTCACTGAGCGGGCACCAGGCTCAGAGGCCAGCCCTGTGAAGAACATCGGCGTCTGGGTGAACTTATGAACATGCCAGCATTGCCCCTCATCAGTGGAGAACCTGAGATACACGCAAGCAGACAGTTTAACCGATATACCTTCAGCTGGGCATTTAAACGGCAATCATAAACTCATTATTTTTGTATTATTTATATATTCTCCAAGCTTCATAAAATTATTACTGAACTACTAATGTCACATGGACTATTTTATCAATGTCCTTACTACATTTCTGGGCCTTAAATGTGGTAGTTACATTGTTGTCTATGCAGGGTTAGAAAGCTCTTGGATTTCATTAAATTTATCCTAATTTGTGTTCCGAAGAAGAAGGTCTTACAGGTTTGGAACAACATGATTTTCATTTTTGGGTAAGCTATCCCTTTAATTTTATTATTTCAAATTTTATTTTTATTTCAACTAGATGCCTTTTCATTTAGTTTGACCTGAATTACTAAAATAAAAGACTACAAATATTTCAAAATATTAATAGAAACTATAATAATATCTGATACTTAAATGTCACTGAAGTGAGGATGCTCACTTAATCTCAGAAATGGGTTTGGCTTCGTTGTACTCTACAGCCACCAGCAGGCCTCCTGAGTCCAGGATGGCATAATGGTGCGGTCCCTTCAGAGCCTGCATCCAGGTGTAGCCTCCATCATCAGACACGTACACATCAGGAGTCATCATTGAGATTGCGTCACCTACGCTGCCTGAAAAAGGGTAAGCAGGGTAATTCAAAGTTTCATTAAATGGAAGTCATTGTTTTTGCAATTCTGTTGCAACTTTTGCAAATTACAAATATAATACGTAACCCTGGAACACAAAACGAGTCTTAAGCAGCACAGGTATATTTTTTTCTTTTTCATTTTCTTTGCCAAAAATCATTAGGATATTAAGTAAAGATCATGTTCCATGAAAATATTTTGTAAACTTCCTACCGTAAATATATCAAAATTACATTTTTGATTAGTAATATGCATTACTCAGAACTTCATTTGGACAACTTTAAAAGGCTATTTTCTTAATATTTAGATTTTTTTTTGAACCTCCAGATTTTCAAATAGTTGTATATATTGTCCTATCATAACAACCATACATCAGCGGAAAGCTTATTTATTCATTCATGATGTACAAATCTCAGAAATTGACCCTTATGACTGGTTTTGTGGTCTAGGGTCACAAATTTCAATTAGTTACAGAAAGGAATTGGACTTTAGACTGTTTCTAATAATGTGCGTGCATTACCATGAGCCAAAATAAGTCCCACAGCATTAGGTTCACTCAGAGGCAGCACGGGAACACTCAGCTTCATAGAGGTGCTGTATGCGGCATGAATATGCAGACTACACTGCACAGGAAAAAGACAACACAAGGTAGGTATAAAAAAAAGCTAAACAAAGCCATACTGGTAAGAGGAAGTCTTCTCAAGTAGTTTAATGATTTGGCCACGTCTGCCTAATTATTACAACTTCACTGGTTCTTACCAGTTCTGGATCTTTGGATGTAGAATCGCACTTGGTGTTCTCTGGTTTCTTCAAAGGAACCCATTCTCCTCCCTGATCAAATGATATTACTGTCTGTACTGAGCCGTCTTTAGCAGAAAAAAGAAAAAGAGAGAAACACAAAAACATTAACAAGTCTTAACTAAGGTTAATTTGGTATGGAAGCCCATTTCCACCACTGAATTAAAAATTAAAAGGTTATTGCAGCTTTTTATCTCACAATTCAGACTTTTTTTTCTCAGAAATAAGAAATAAAGTTAGAATTGTAAAGATATAAACTTGCAATTGCGAGAAATAAAGACTTTTTTCCTCACAAATCTGAGTTTGTATCTCGCAATTCTGACTTTTTTTCTTACAATTCGGACTTTTGATTCTCAAAGATTCTTTTTTTCCTCAGAACTGTGAGTTATAAACTCCATTTGATGGGGAAAAAAGACTAATACGATCTCAAAACATAAACTCACAATTCTGACTTTTTCAGAATTGCATGATATAAACTTAAAATTGCAAGTTATGTCAGAACTGTGTGATATAAATAAACTCAGTTGCGTGTTATAACGTCAGAATTGCAATACAAACTCTCAATTCTAAAAAAAAAAAGTCAGAACTGTGAGTTTATATCTTGCAATTCTGACTATTTCTTAGAATTGCGCTTTATATCTCACAATTCTGACTTTATAACTCGCAATTGCGAGTTTGTATCTCACAATTCTGCCTATAATACTCACAATTGTGAGTTTATATCTCACAGTTCTGAGAAAAAAGTCAGAATTGTGAGTTTGTTTCACCTAATTTTGGGAAAAAAAATTCTGAATTACGAGATGTAACCATTTTTTATTCAGTGGCGGAAATGGGCTTCTATAATTTGGTCATATGAAGTAACTGATTTAGTTGGTTATCTGTTATTTATATATGTAATTATCCATACACTATTAAAAAATTGGTTCAGTAAGTTTTTTTACGACAGTAAAGACATTTATAATGTTACAATATATTTCTATTTCAAATAAATCTTTTGAACTTTTTATTCATCAAAGAAAAAAAATATATATATGCACCACAGCTATTTTTAACATTGATAATAATAATAAATGTTTCTTAAACACCAAATCAGCATATTAGAATGATTTCTGAAGTAACGTTTTGCCAAGGTTATCATAGTTAACTAAAATGAAAACCATATAATATAATTTTTGTCACTAATGAAACTACTAAAAAATATGATTAAAAACTATAACAGCATCTTAATGATACTAAAATAACACTGCTTTGCCATCACAGAAATAAACTGCATTTTAAAATATATTCAAATAGAAAATATTACTGTTATACTGCATTTTTAATCATATAAATACAGCCTTGGTGAGTATAAGAGATTTCATTCAAAAACATTAAAAAATCTTATCAACCCCAAACTTCTGAAAAGCGATCTATGCAATATTAAATATCATATGCATTTTCATGCTTATATTTAGAAAGTAACAGCAAGCTAATATTTTGCCACTCCTTTTACCCATATCGATTTAAAGTATACAAAGTGATACAGCATTTAAATATTACGGACAGATTATAAGCATATGTCCATCTTGTGTAGGATGCAGTCATACCCTCAGCCAGCACGCTAGTAGTGTAGACTCCTCTGAGGGAAGTGACGTTCGTGAAGTCTGTCTCACCCCCTGGGGTCGTATACAGATGGCGTTCTAGAGACTTGGAATACACAGTGCCTCTGTCATCTGATACATAGATGGTGCCAAACCCAGTGTCTGAAAAAAAAAACATACACAATACAATTAAAAGGCACACAAACACTGAGGTCTATCAAGCAGTACAAATTAAAATGTAGTTTTTTGGGTTTAACTTGGAAATATATTATCAGTCATTGATGTTACTAAAAGCCAGTGGTTGACCAATAAAAGTTTTCAGTACAATAAATTAAGTGTCTATATAGCACCATAGATGATTTTATGATGGTTTATACAATATGAAATGCTAGATTGTAAGCACATGTATTATAGTTATGGTAAATAAAAAGCAAATACCCACCTCCTGGTTCATCCACATGCATGAAGACCATTTCATCATTGGCTGCCAGTATTGAATAAAACTGCTCATGGCCGACAGGAGGAAGTTGTGCCATGTTCCACGTCTCACCTTTGTCTACCGACACACGTATTGACCGTATCATGTCCTAAAGAACATGCACACACTTAACATATCACATTCATGCATTCATATATGCACACACACATACTTTGGTATACCCTCACACACCTCTGACGCTGACGGCATTATGTTTCCTGATCTAGCCATAACTGAAGCAAACAGGAAGCGTCCGCCGATCCCAAAGGAGTAGATCTTTTCGGAGACTGTCTTAAAGGTAGCACCAAGGTCATCTGACTTTCTCAGAACCAGCATCCCTTTATCAACTGAAAACAAAAAACATCAAACAGCAACATTAATACAAAAATATATGGTTTTGTAAGTTGCTGAAAGTACACGGGCCACAATGGAGGCGTGGTTTTCCATAGAAATAACACAAGGTTTGCTGACTCAAATCCACTGTGGGATGCTGAATTCTAATTCAAAAAGCTTCTAACAACATTTAATCTAAACACTATTAATGAGCTCTTGAAGCAACACCACTCACAGGATGCTGCATCATCCCCTCTGACACTGGTGCAATCACTCAGCAAAAAAGCACACACACTCATTGCCAAATATAGGAAAAGAACTGTAGAAGTGTATGCTTTCGCTTAATTGGGCTCAACAGTAAGGATGACCACTGACAGGACCAGTGTGAGAAAGTATTGGGCCAGGTGACAGGACTGTTAGTGCTGTATCGTCACATCTGTCAATCATGTACTAGTGCTTATGAATGTTTTAAAGTAAAACATTCAGTTTTCAGTCAATTGCTGTTGCAAATTCAGATAAAAATCCAACTGGATAACATAGAT
Source organism: Cirrhinus molitorella (assembly GCA_033026305.1). Taxonomy (NCBI): domain Eukaryota; kingdom Metazoa; phylum Chordata; class Actinopteri; order Cypriniformes; family Cyprinidae; genus Cirrhinus; species Cirrhinus molitorella. The sequence goes on from CM065125.1 coordinate 13,073,827, forward strand.
GAAGTTTTTCTTTAAAATTTCAAGAAATATAAACTTGTGATTGCACTATATGTCACTATACTATATGTGTTTATGACTTGATAGCTGTGAAATTTCCAGCTATTATTGCAAATAATAAAAACTAAGAGTTATTCTAACTCAACTTCAACGCAGTGGCTGATGAACAAGGAAGTAAAATCAGAAACAAACAAAAAAATTACACACACACACACATTTATGTCACCACACCTTTGATCAACAAAGCTATTAATATTACTTACAGCATGATCCGTTAAGGTTGGTGGAGACGTACAGAGTATCCATTCCCCTGCGGAATAGAGGAAGAAAGAATTGATCCGTGAGATTAAACTCAAGAGACCTCATAAAACAACAGCAGTCAGATCAGTTCACTTCAGATCAGTCATTTGTTTGCAGCTTAACAAGTACAAACATGCTGCACATTAAAATGTCAAGGAAGGAGACATAGTTTGTGACAATCATCACACAAACCATATTTTTGTATTATAAATAACATATGAACAAGTGCAACAAGAAGCTGGTTACATAGTGATTGATTCTCCATTAAAATTCATGGCATTGTTGTAACAGGATAGCTAGGATCGTCTGAGATCATATGGCATATTGTTAAGACAAGACTTAAGGGAGTGACTCGGGTGGAGTCTTCAGGTTGCCACACTGCTGAAATAATTTATAACAAACCAGGATTGTTAACTAAAACTAAAATGTAAAATGAAATTACTGCAAGTACAGCATTAACAGACATGAAATTAAAAAACATTTTCTTTTTGTAGATGCCAATAGCCTTGTGGGCAGTGCACCACATGCCATTGCGCTTTGGGCGCCCTGAGTTTGAGTCCCAGCTTGTGGACCTTTCCCAAATTTTATTAAAATGTAATGGTTTGAGCAGCTGCTGCCATTTTGCATTGTTCCTGGTTGCTATGCAAAATTTAAAACTAAAAACTAGAATTATTTTTAAAAAGGTGCATCTTAATTTTTCACCTTTCTCTAATCAAAATCTTTTAACTTATAAACATTTCATAGGTTTCTTCTCAGTATCGCTTTTTCATAAGTATCATTTAGCTATCCTCGGTATCATTTTCTATTCTGGTACTCTTTTAATGACTTCATCCTCCAGGAAGTGACACCATTCATGGCAAGAAGATAGCACAAACATCACTTTAGCAAAAGATTCAGATGAATTCTTCATGGTATCACTCTAAATCATTCCAAGCCAATTGAAAAATAACAGAAATCTGCATGATAAATTAAACAATTCTAATTTCCATTCCATATTCAAAATTTCAATCACTTTAGTGTTTTATTTCCATTCTGTTCAGTTTTTTTTATTGCATAAATAATCAAGTTATAATTAAAGGAGACCTTATTATGCCCCTTTTTATAGTATGTAATATAATTCTCAGCTGTCCCCAGAATGTTTCTGTAAAGTTTCAACTCAAAATACCCCACAGATCATTTATTATATAATTTTGAAAATGCCTAATTTGAGTGAAAGCAGCAACACGCTGTATTCGCGCAAGTCTCTTTAAATGCAAATGAGCTGCTGATCCCCGCCCCTTTTCCAGAATAGGACTGTGCCTTTACCGCTCATAAATAAGATACTCTGCCAAAAAACATCTGTTTGGTTTTGATTATCATGCCTGTTGTGCTGAAATCATGCATTTTACACCAACTTTAGGGTTTTCTGAGCACACACATCTGAAGCAGAGGTTAACAGCTGGCCAAAAAATGGCATGTTATATTAGATCTGTGTGGCAGCAGCGTAATATAGACTCTAGATAGTGTTCTGTGCCAAAGACAGAAGACTTAACATGCTTTGCACAAACTTTTGCCATGGTGTTTAAACTAGTACACCATTGTCGCTTGCAAAAAAACAAAACAATGGCACCATGGGTGGAAAAATACAGATTAAGGAGCGGTAATATTATAATAATCTGAGTGGCTCATTTTTTTCACATGCTTTCAGAAAAAGGTTTATCAAAACAAAGTTATTGGGTTGTCCTTTTTCACATTTTCTGGGTTGGTAGATGCACCGGGGACCCAATTATAGCACTCAGACATGGAAAAAGTCATATTTTCATGATGTGTCTCCTGTAATAGAACTGATAAAGAAGTAAAGAAGTGTCCAAACTTAACCAGTCCATTTCTGAAACTGTGCACTTATATCAACACTTCCTTTACTTACAACACAAACATATTTCGAATGTTGTAATTTAAATAAAAACATGATTTCCATTGAAAAGGAACTGCATAACAAAAATAACCCAGTTTTTAATGTAATTTTTCTGGCTTTTGAAGTCATCTGCGACCTTTGCATCCTCTTTTTATGTTTAGTGCCGCACACTGTAGACTCAAGCTTTTAAGATAACGTCTGACTGATCTGACCCAATTTCCTACTGCCGTTTTGATCCTGTCTTTCGAAAAAGGTGGGATACTGTTCTTTTTTTAAAACTAGGTTACTCGGAAGGCTGCAGGGACCACTGAGAATGAAACTAACCTACAGTCAGGAATGCTCAGAGGACAACCAAAGGAACTATACAATATATATATATATATATATATATATATATATAGTTCACAAACAGATCTGTCTCCCTTAGTCAAACATTATATGTGCAAATAAATGATTGGCCTCACTGAACTTCCCTGTCAATATAACTACTTCCCTGTTGAAGTGTATAAATAAAATTCTGTTGAATTCAAGTTTAAACCACTGGAGAATCCAAATGAAGTTTGATGCAGCAGTTTATCTGGAGCAGGCAAGCTTCCTCGGACATTTGAAAGCTGAGCCGTGTGGAAAAACAGGGTGACTCAGCAGAGAATGTCTCGTGTTGCTGCCATGGTGGCCATATTTGCATGTTTGTGTTTTTGTGTGTCCTGGATGTGCGGAACGATCCAGAACACTGGTCACAACACAAAACAAAACAGGCTCTGCTATATAAAGTCAATCATGAAAAGCTTACCATTTGACCACACACACCATCTCATGGATTTTGGTCCATGCTGCACCAAAGTCTTTAGAGATCCAGAGATTGCGCTGAAACAACAGTAATAAGATGATATTAAGTGAATTCGTATGATATCATGCAACATTTAATAAAAACATTACAAGGATAAAAGCACTATGAATGTATATCTTCTTGTTTTGAAAAGGGTCATGACATGAGAAACCAAATTTCCCTTGATCTTTTGACATAGAAGAGGTCCTTGTATGCTTAATACATCCAGCAAGCTCCATAAATGAAAATGTCCTCATCATCAATAAAAAAGCATTTAATAATAATGTAATAACCCTCAGATGGCTCATTTGGTTTCGAGGTGCATAGTGACATCACCTGGGCGCAGTCGTTTGCATAAACACTGCCTCCAGAGCAACACATTGATAAATGGTCTTCTTTTCACCATAGGCCTTGCGCATTTGATTACTCTGAAGTTGCGAGTGTCATGTCACATCAAAAGCAAACAGAAATTACAACCACTGCCGCTATCTTGTCTACACTGGATTCAGTATACAGATGCACATTCTTTTTCTGACATAGTCCATGTGCTTGAGTCTGTCGTCAATAGGACAAATGGAGTGAAAGAACTTTAAACAAGTTTAAATAGCTAGTTCACGTCTTTGTACAGATATCAGAAGGATCCCAGCGTAACGACCAAGAGAATAGTTTATTTTAATGGCACTGTGTTTAAAAATGTTGCTGTTGTAAACAAGGCACAGTGTCATGGAGAGTTCACAAAGAAACATTTGTTTATAGATGAAGAGGAACTAGATCTGACTGCAGCTGCATCACAAACAGTAAGTAAATTATTTCATAATGCTTTGTCTGGAAGTAACCATTTTATTTTGAACATGTTGTCAAAACACTCACATACAATAGCGAGGAGGCGCAGATACTGTTTCCTATGCAATTATAACAGTGGCCAACTACTGACAAGGCTTAAAGGACCCACCCCCTTAAAACAGGTCGTTTTAGACAGAGGAGGGTCGGAATGAGTGTGATGCAGCTAAAACAGAACAGCGTACACTGTTTGCGTCCAGCGGATACTCTCCGAAATGGCACTACAACAAAAAATGACAAAAATTTTATTTTGGGGTGGAGCAACCCTTTAACATTATAAGGAAACCTCAAGGAACATTAAAATAATAAAATTCATGTCATGACCCCTTTAAAAACATACTTGAGGAGGAAGTGAATAGCAAATATTTACAATAACTATATTAATTATGCTATCACTTTAGATATCCACAAAACAAGAAGTCTTATCAGTTCAGGAAACCCAATATGTGTTGATGAGTTTAAACTTCACTATGAGATAAACTAAGGGCCTAAATGCAATATGTGGTCATATTGCATGCTTTCTGGAATTAGTGTACAAATTCACACTGATTAAATTCTTAAATGGCTCTTAGTAACTTCCCATTTGATGCCAAAAAGTTTCTATAAGGAACTATAAGAGAGCACATCAACTTTTTTAAAAATGTGAGGAAATAACACAAATATTTTAAAGGCTCTCACCGTTGAGCTGATGGCTACAAGCACATCCGAGTTTTGAGGGTTGTACATTATCTGCATTAGTGGGTGGAAGGGCAATTCTGTGTGTATGAAATTCTTGCCAAAATCTCTTGAACGGAAAATTCTGGCACCACTCCCTCCGGAAGCATCTCCCGTGAGGATCACCTGTGGGAAAGAATATCAGGGCTTTAAAGTGCTGTCACAAATCTGTGCAATTGCATTGAGTATTGATACATCAGCAAACAACAGAAAGGTCTATTTTTACTGTGATTGACATGCTGCATCTACAGGCCAATTCAGCAGTTTGAGAAACATCTTTAACATAACAGCTTCAAAGCTCATGTGGACATATGAGGAGGAGTTACTGAAACGCTGGATTTTCGACATTTTTGTTTTGCCCACCTTGCCTGAGTTTTCCGGACCAATAGCGATCCCAAAGTCAGTGCTGATGAAGGTGTTGTTGATAAGATCTGTGACATCCTCAAACGACTTTCCATAGTTTTCACTGCCACAAAGAGAAGAGGATTGAGAAAGAAATTAAGTAAAGCAAATACTACATCTATATTACAAAAACAAACACATGATTAAAACCAGATCTCACCTCCTGTACAGTTTAGATTGACCAAATCGAAAGAAGGCAAATGGCATCTGAAATGTTGTCAGGGCAAGCACCACCTAAGATTGAGACACGAGGACAGTTAGACACAAATCTTTAAGAAATGTTTCCTGGGCAGAAAAAGCATATTAAAACTGATCAATCAGCTGACAATTCAGCTTTGCAATTGCAGGAATAAATGACATTTTAAAATATATTAAATCACAAAACAGTTATTTTAAACTGTAAAAATAGTTTTGAATGGTAGTGTACAGATTGTTTTTATTGCACTAATGGGCAGGGTAAAAACACATAAGTCTTGACATGGCCTTGAATATGCACTGGGGCATGAGAGAGGTCAAACTGGAGTTTGCATTTGGCCATATCGATAGTTGCATTTATGCTTCTTTGTGAGCCTTGTGAACAGCCAAAGAGATCTGGGAAGATTATCGAGACAGTCTAAATTTAAACCTAAAGTGAAAAAAGTCCTCATCTAACCTTGAAAGTAATTTTTAGCATGGTGATAGGTTCTTCCGGCGACTTCATCTCAGAACGGCAAGCATACGATAGTGTGTACACATAATTCATCAAAAGTGAAACTCACCCCAGTTCCATCCCCCACCCAGGCCAGAGACACAGATCGACTCATATCTTGAAAGGTCCACTGAAAAAAAAACAAAAAAAAAAAACACAATTTGTTCATTTTAAACAAAAGCAATACTAAAAGTGCAGCATCATCGACAAATATTTTTATAAGAGATTTTATACACACAATAAAGGATTTCATTGCATGTCCTAGAAAGACACTGCAAAATGTCAGGCTATCCAAAACACATGCTAATCTTAAACAAAACACTAAATCAGCGACTATACCCAAAACAATGAACCCAATATAGTGCCTGATCTGACAAATTAGAGAGGTAAAAACAGGAATAAATTGTGAAACTGAAGATGACACATCAAAACAGTGTTACATTTTCATCTGTTTGGTTTTGACACTTTAAGTGACTCTCAACCTTGTTGACTTGTAAATATAACACTTTATTTGATATTTCCTCTGGTATATTTCTGCTGTAATTATGACTTTTTCTAAACAGATACTGGGGGTGCTGATATATTAAATTCATTAAACACAATTTAACTTGTGATTCTTTAAGATTCAAGATGTGCATGGTTTTTCAGTAAAATCAATAGTTATTGAAGGAGACAAATAAAAAATGTAATTTCGATCTTTATTTTGTGTGTGTGTGGGTTTTGCCATTTTAAAAGTTTATTTTTTCAAATATAAATTATTAAACTTCCAAACCTTTTTGAAAGTGGGCTCCAGGCCCATTGTTTGAGAACTACTGGTTTAGATAGTTTGTAACTAGTATTAAAAGGAATTGATCAGTTTAAATACTTTTATTTCATTTCTCTTGCGGATACCCACAGTACACCTGGAAAGAATGCAGAACGTCTGAAATACTTCACTTTCTTGTTCTGGCCCTTTAAATAACATCTTTAAATCAACTCTAGAATTGAACATATATCCAAACACTATATAGAGACATAAAAGGTTAGCATAATCATAAAACACTTAGAGATTGTTTTCTGTTGATTAACACAGCTGTGGTAGTTCCTGTCACATCTTGTAAATTCATGATGAAAATCTGCAGAAAGACAAACCACAGTTTAACTGTTTTGAGAAGGTTAACACCGCTGTGAGTAATGAGCCAAGGAAGTTTATCTGAGGGTTGTGAGGTAGAGGTGAGATGATGAAGCTTTAACCAACCCTCAAACACCACTTGATTGTTTCAGCTCATCTCACAAGAAGCATTTCTGAGAAAAGGAAGTCATTTTACATTGCAATGACTAGTGTTATTCACTGTTCCATAGACTTGCGTGTAGTGAAAATTAACATGCTTCAAAATGGCTGGTTGGGAAAAAAATATATTTAAACAGGTTGTCACACCGGTTCAACTGGTTTAACAACTTATGCAAGCCAAACTACACCTACTTGTCAAAGGGGAACTTCAGATGCAACATTTTTTAGTTGTAAAGTTAAACACAAAACAGAAATCTTGAAATAGATGTTTTCTGAGGGCTATGACAGTAACCACAGAAAACAGAACAATACAATCTTATGCGTCTTCAAATCACTTTCGCTTTGAAAACGTTCTAGTAAAAAATAAAATTTGCATTTTAATCACATTTTACTTAATTTACATTTCTGTTTATCACAAGAGTTTGAATACTTCTGAGGTAAACAAAAGTGACGCGAGCTGTTTCAAAATCTAATGAGCTTTAAAGAACAATTAAACATGTTTTCTTCATAAAACAACTAGTATCTGTTTTTTTATTGTCACTAGTTACTAGTTATTCATTCATTTGATACCAGTCATCATAGTAAAATTTTAAAAAAGATATTAGTCATTATTAAGTTATTCACTAGCAATTAAATAAATGTTAGCTATATAAAACATACACTAGTTAGTTTTAATGTATGAATAGTTGAACGGATTTTGATAAGAACTCTTGGTTAGGACGCACATATGCTGTCAAAATTCTGTCTATTTAGGGTCAGGGGAAGACCCCTAGGATTTAAAACACAACCGCGGGGCAGCATCGAGTGAACTTACGTTGTGCGTATTGCTAGTTAACTTGGTCTCAAATCCCTCCAACCCATTACAGGAGTCTGATCCTCCATCTGCGCTTCTTTTCTGGATGTGACGGTGGATTTGAGAAATATCTGCACCCGTCCCGATTAGACTTCTAGCGGCTACGGGAGACTTCACATACACCCGGTGCGCGTTATAGGATCCTGGCTCCACATAGAAATCCACAGCAAATGCCATGGGAAAGAATAAAAGTGCAACGAAGTATCCTAGGCCTCTCATTTTTCGTCTTCAGTGTATTTCCAACACGACTGTGTTGCTGTTTAAATACGCATTAATTCCTGTGTCCCTCCTGAGCGGCTGATGAAGGTATCAACAAAAACAGACTGCCTGTGACAGCGTAAGGTCCCTACTGCTCATATTATTAGTGCTGCCTCCTAAGAGAGCACATCAACGCCCTTTTTTATTTGTGCAATGACAGTTAATAATTCCCAGATCGCAAAAAATTCGCAGACCAGACAAGTTGCTGTAACAGACTGTTTCCTTGACAGTATTTCGTGTAAAACACTTCCAAATAAGACAAACCTAAAAAAAAAATAACGGTGAAAAGAATGCACCTTGCAGGGCCTGCACCTGATTGGCTGCAGCGACTGGTGCGATTTTCTGATTGGTCTGTGGCCTATATGTTTCTGTGAGCCTGTGCGGTCAAGTTAGTTTGACACGTCACACTTCAGAGGACAGTATCGTGTTTAAATATGAGTCTTTTGCGTTTCATACGTACAATGATCTGAGGTGAAATATAAATTTAACCGCTGTACATACATAACAGTGGCCCCATTGTCATTTAGACCTATTTTAAATGAAAAAAAAAAAAATTGTAAATAGTTCTATTGCAAGATATGCTATGCATTTTCATATTATACGAGTATTTTTATTGAATGCAATTCTCATAATGTGACCAAAGCCATGCATGGTTTTCCATTAAATCTTTATTTCTTTTAGAAGTCTAATAACAAACTGCACACTTCAGCTGCACACTTGCCCTCAGCAAAATAATTTCATGAAACAATAGCAAGTGCGTGACTCATATTGTCAATACATTCTCAGTGAGATCACACAGTGGAAATTTGAGTGTAGTCTTCCAGTGTGCATCATGGATAAAAAGAAGCATCTGTTCATGCACTTCACAGATCAGCCTACTACATAGCCATGCATGGGAACATGTAAAATACAACAAATCAAAGTGTCAGTTGCATTTGTTTTTAACCCTGTTTATCTTTTTAAACTGTTTATAAGTTTAGATTTCAGCATTGAATGTAAATAACATTTCACATTAAATTCTTACAATGTATTTAAGTACCAAATCACATAATTTTCCATTATATATGTGACCCTGGACCACATAACTAGTCATAAGGGTCATAATCTGAGTAAATATGCTTTCCAAGTCCTTAGCAATGCATATTACTAATCAAAAATTAAGTTTTGAAATATGAATGGTAGGAAATGTACAAAATATCTTCTTAGAACATGATGTTTACTTCATATCCTAATGATTTTTTGGCATAAAGTAAAAAACGATCATTTTGATACATCCAGTGTATTGTTGGCTCTACACATTCCAGTGCGACTTTTTGTGGTCCAGGGTCACATATTATATTTTGTGTGTGTGTACATGTGATTAGGTCAGGCTCTGGCCTGGAATAGCCTATCCCATGATCACAAACCATGTGACACAGAAAAAAGGCTTATTGTGACTCCCATCGGTTCCCTGTAATTCTGATCTGCAGTCATGCTTATTCTAGATCTGCACTGCTGGCTGAGAGCCACGTGCTTCCAATTCATACTCATCCTGTCTCTTCTATTAGCAGATAACATTTTGCTATTTGCTTAAGAGGCAAAGTATGGATGTCATTGCTTCTGCAAGGAAGATTATAATTTTAAATGTCAGCCCAATGTGACTGCAGTAATGTCCTTTTAACTTTGCAGTACACAATAAAATTCTGCATGGGTGGAAAAACCTGTCATACAAGTGAAGTTGGTGTGACCTGAATTCCTCAATAGTGACAGTACTGTATAACGTCTGGGCACCTCCTATCCATTTAGAGCTAGACAACCTTTCAAAGTTAAAACGAAAACAAAACAAGCTTTTATTACCCCAAGTGGATCTGACAAGAAACTGACAAACCGTTCTTTTTCACCATCAGTTGTAAATTTTAGGTCACCTGAGGCCCGATGCAGTAACATCCTATGTTTGTTAATGATATTTAAAGGAGTAGTTCACCAAAAAATGAAAGTTCTGTAATCATATACTCACCCTATAAACCTGTATGAGCTTCTTTCTTCTGCTGAACACTAAAAATTTTGAATGTTGACGATAACCATCAAGTTCTATAGAGTGTTTTTACAATGCATCATCAATTGGCCGTATTGGTAGCACTGAATGTAAATGATGCCACTGAATCGAACAAAACTTGAATATTTTGCTGATTATTGCTGCTGAAAATGGACACTTATCGTCATGTTTTTGGCTGTACCAATCGGTCAGACCAAGAAAAAATATTTGAAGTACTATAGACTGCCAAATATCAACAAATCAAAGAGAAGATTATAAAAAACTGTCTGAGAAACCAAAGGCATTTGTGGTTCCTGAACCAGGATTTCCTGGGACAGAATCTTGACACCATTTGTGTTGTTCTTATAATTTCTGGTCATTAATGGTGCAATCCATGCTGTTGTTTACATCCGAGTATCGCCAATATGGCCGTGTATCCGGGTAACTGACCAAATCGTTACGTAAGTGCAAACCCTCTATAGTATTTTTCCATAGGCCTACTATTAAAGTCAATGGCTATGAATATGATGACAGAATTTTCGTTTTGGGATGAACTAGCCCTTTAATGTGTGGTATCATTTTAAACCAAATGTAAAATTTTTAGCAATGCTAAAAAAATTCGTTTTCCGTTTTTTCAATGCATCAAAATGTGCATTTGCCAGGCTAATAGCAAAGAGAAAGTATAAACATAGGAGTGGGGACAATTAATATGAATGAATATTAAAAGATGGTGTCGGCTATTCATTGCAGACTTAAGGAACGATCTATGGGAATCCATGGGAATGAGCAGCCTCCTGTGAGAACTACATCTTGATAAGAGCGTCATCTTGTGGTCAAATTACAGCAACGCTGAATGCTGTAAATCACGTTTTAAGACATTTAATAATTTTATAATGACTAAAACAAATGCCCAGGAATGTCACCGAATAAAATCTGCCATCATTTATGAACAATAGAGTTTGTAAGCGTTAACATATTTCTGCAAGCTAAGATGATAAAATGAAGATAAAATGTTATAGGGAAAGTTTCCAAACGGAAAAAGGATTTTCTTCTGCAGCTCGTCCATTCAATAGCTTGGACAGGCTGATGGTATCACGTCACAAATCACGTGGTCAAAACCATCTCTAAAGAGAAACCAGAAAGGGGAAAGGTACTTTGACAACTTTCTGAAATTTGACTGGCGACTAGACGAGGTAATCTTTCTTAATCTTCCCTTTTCTTCAGTGCAACAAGCGCTTTCCGCTTTACAGACTTTAATTCGCTTAGGGTAAATGCAGAAGTTTGTTTACATATAATGAAATAGCCTAGGTGAAAAAAGAGTTTACGAGAAAACGTTGCAGTACTGTGTTTCAGGATGTTTGGTTATTGCACCTTTTTTCCGACAGTTGTAACGGTTATGGGCCTCTACTGATGCTGTTTTATTTGCAGAGCATGATGAGCGGGTTTCGGTTAGATATCGGTCCTCTGAAAGAACCCCTGGGATTTATCCGTGTGCTGGAATTGGTACGTGCTTTTCTGTTAATGTAAAGTTAGGCCTACTTATGATTTTAATCGATGTGTAGGTACATCACAAGTTATAAGAAAAAAAATTGACAAAAACAATGACAACATATTCTCATAACTTAAGTCACAAAACGCCACTTTAATCCTGTCCGCTAGCTTAGGTTACTTGAAGTGTTTTTTTTTTCTTGATGCAACGTCTGTACTACTCCGTTTATCTTCGGAGTTTATAAAGTGTCTGTAAATAATTACTGTACTGTCTTTGTTAAATGACTTTGGTATACATGCTATCCAGAGGGCCATGCATTCTTCACCCTTTTTTTTAATCAATGCGCAAATATGTATCATGCCTTTAGCATTCTGGAAAGCACCAGGTATTACCATAATAACACAATAAGCATTTCTTTCTTGAAAAAAGATGGCATTAAAAAGAGGAAGCAGAAAGCATTGAGGCTGTGTGAGGCTTTTAATGCTGATTCAGTTTCAGACTGTTAGAAAATCGTTTGCTTTACTTCATGTGCACGCTTCCTTTGGTTTCCATTTGTACTGTATTTATATAAACATTCATTCATTCCACCTCTTTGTATTCACTAACTGTCTTTACAGATATTTGCTATTTTTGCTTTTGCTACAACTGGGGGTTACTCTGGATCTAGCAGTTTCAACGTCCACTGCCAGAACAGTGAAAACAAAGAAATAAATGTATCCTTCAGCTATCCTTTTAGGTAAACAATATGATTAAAATACATATAAAACTAATTGTTTTTTAAAAAATATATTTTTCATAATTTTCTTCTTTGTTACAAAGGCTCAATACCCAGAGTTACAGCATTCCGGACTGCGCAGAGAACGGAACAAAGTTTAAAACCAAACAACTGATTGGAGATTATTCATCTTCGGCCGAGTTCTTTGTAGCTATTGGTGTTCTGGCTTTCCTGTACAGCACAGCTACTCTTGTTTTGTATCTGGGTTACCAGCACATCTACCGTGAATCCCCTCACGGCCCCAACATTGTGAGTGTATATATGTTCAAGTTCACACTGTATCTATTTTAAGACTTCTGTGTGCATTCTGTGTCTGTGCATGCCTTTTAGTTCATATTCAGTGGCTGTATTGGAAATGAATGCCAGCCACTGCATGTCTGATAAGTTCATTCATACACTTCCTGGCTGTCATTAAATTAGCCGCATCACTTGGTTGCATGAACGTTTATGAATTGTTTCTGAACTGTGGGGGGGGGTGAAGAAGTCCACTTGTGTGTAAATGTGGAAACAGACGAATTGTTTTTTCTGACAACAGCTGCAACTTTTAAGCCTAAACAAAGTGTCCTGGGGATAAAGTAAAGGCATTTGAATGTTAAATATAAAACACTGGTGCATAAATAACACAACATAAAACTTTGTTTAGTTTCATTAATTCCTGCAAATTTCAGTCATTACTTGTCATATGATCATTAATGTCAATATAATTTGGTCCTCAAGAAACATTTCTTATTTTGATCCATGTTGAAAATAGTTTTTGCTGCTAAATCTTTTTGTAGAAACGGTCATACATTACCATTCAAACGTTTGTAGTATTTAAAAAAAATACTATTAAAATAATTAAATAAATTAAAATAAATTCATAGATCAAAAAAATTACATGAAATTGAACAAAAGTGACTGTAAAGAAAGAAATAATGTTACAGATTTGTTTCAAATAAACGCAACTTAATATCTATCATAATAAATCAATTAAATAAATCCTGAAAAAAAGTGATCACTACATTACACTACATTAAATATTCAGCTGTTTTCAACATTGATAATAGGAAGAAATATTTCTTGAGCATCAAATCAGCATAATACAATTAATTTTGAAGGACTGAAGACTGAAGTGAAATATAAAACATAAAAAATTAGGTAAATTTAGTTTAAACTGAAACTTTTTTTTTCCCCTTATTTTTAATCAGAAATGTAGCCTTGGTTCTTCAAAGACTTCAAAAACATTAAGAAGCGTAATTTTTGGCCGGTATATTAGAACAGTAATGATATCACTTATAATACATTAATCATTTATGTATATTTTAATTTACATGTATTATTCTCTTTAGGATCTACTGTTAACTGGGATCTTTGCATTTCTCTGGCTGGTGTGTTCATCTGCATGGGGAAAAGGCCTTACGGATGTGAAATATTCAACCAACCCAAATACACTTGTGTCCATAACTGAAGGGTGTAACCTAAAAGACAACATTTGCTCTGCTGGGCATGTCCCCTTAATGGGCCGCCTCAATTCCTCAGTGGTAAGAGGAATATAATGTATAGCAAAATACTAAACCCATGACATCATAGCAGGATTATTTATTACAATAACTTGTTTATGATTTATTTATCCTATTTTCACACATATTTTTACTGCCACCTTTTGTCTGTATATATGTAATGTGAATCAAATTCATTCAAAACAAAACAATTGATATTACTAATGCAAATAATGTGACTCTATCTATTATAGATCTTTGGATTCCTCAACCTTATCCTATGGGGAGGAAACTGCTGGTTCCTTTACAAGGAGACGCCATTACACAAGTCAGCCAATCAGCAAGCGGGAGCAGGACAGTCATAATTAAACAGCAGGTCACATCCACATTCATCAAGCAGGTGTTGTTGCAGTATTAAAGGGGTGCTATATAGCAGCTGGTTGATGATGTTAAAGATCTACCTGACATGACCTGTGGCACAAATCCATCAAAGGTCCTCGCCTATCTCCATTACATACAAATATGGTCAAATTTAAATGTGCATTTTACACACTACAGCACAGCTCTATACTTAGGAAAGGTCAGCGTAGCAAAAAAACTGTTTGTATGAAGCAAACTGCATCATTAAAATGTAATATTTCATCTCTTTCATGTTAGTCACAAACAAAATGTACAAATGTTTTTGACTCCTGTTTACTGAATTATTATATTTTGAATTTGATATTTAACTTGAATTTGCAGTTTTGATGTTGTTCCTTTTTTTATAACAAATGAAGCTGGGCAGTACACAATGCTGTTGAGTTTAGTCAGTTTTGGCTTTTTAAAATATCATCTCAGCTTACTTTTCCACTGTGCTTTCTGTGGTTGAAATGTACTTTTTATTAATTAAACTGTGTGCCTTATAACTTTGTTAGTCATGGCTGTTTTTGTTTGTGTTGAATACAGGTTTTATGTTTATTGTGCATCATATTGTTTCTTGGCCCACATATACTCATAATTTCTAATTCCCAAATTATTTATTAAAATGAATTTCTAATTAGGCTATAAACTGCATAAAAGGCAAAGCACATTTTTTAGACAAAATGTAATCACAGTATCAGCTTGCATATTTGTAAACGTCAACTGTTGATGTTGAAGTGAGGATGTTTTTACCATTTTTAATTATTAACAAGATCATCTTTTTGCCTTTTTTTTTTTCACACTGAGATTTTACCGATTTTAATGTAATATAGGCCTACAGAAAATTGGATATATGGGTATTTCCAGCGTTTCAAATGTACGGATGCGAGCATGAAGAGATGTTCGATTCATAAACCAAATGTTCTTTTGAATCGGATCTTTTGAATCGTTGAACTCGGTCACAGACTGAACGATTTGTTCACGAATGTAATTTTTTCAACAAGTCTTCTGTTTCAGACATTTCTTTCTCTAAGGTGATAGTATGCGTTTGCAGTGCACCGAGAATGTGACTGATGCATTTACTTAAAGGAAAGACCTAGACCATTGTTTTTTTTAAATGCTTGTTTGATAAATTTGACATTGTGGACTTTGGGCTTTCATAACATGTCTTCTTTCAAATTAGTGGAAAGAGAACATCCCCCCCCAAAAAAGAGTTACATTATTAAACGTTATCTTACACGTTATTCTTGTCTATCTCTAAAGGTTTTGATTTTGAAAGGAGTAGATTTTTGACTGAACCAGAAATCCCCACTTCATTAGCACTTTCATACACCAAACTTTCTAGATTCGTTGACTTTCTTAAACTTTTTAAAGAGGTTTTTAATTTCTAAAAGCCCGCCGGTGAATTGGTTTCTGTTGTATTTTATGGAGACGTGTCTTTATTGGTTGGAACGTAAATGATCACTAAATCTGTTTGGGTGAACCGATTCTTTGAAACGAACATTTCAAAAGAGCCGACTTGGAGAATTGAATCGGACCTCTCATCGCTAGAAGGTAATCCGTCGTGAGCGCGCAAGATGACGTCGCAATGCGTTCCCGTCGTGATGGTGGCGGATCGTGCACGCGCTAAATCGGTGATGGCTGCCCTAGATCGGCGGATTTCCATCCTTGACTTTGTAGAGCAAAGCTGGGCCGCTTGGATTGACAAAGCGAACGTATCCACGCCGGATGGTGAGTAAAATAACCTCGAGCTCTCGTTATTTTCATCTGTAATCGCGTCGAGCGAGCACAGGAAATGGATTAGTTTGAAAAGAGCAAACCCTGGCCACCACGACCCAAACAAAGGCCCCGCCGGGTCCTAGCGCCGCATGGGTATCAAGCCGACACACTGTACTTTTGGGAAATCTCCCAGGTCCTAGCGCTCAGTTTAGCCGAAGAATATTCCTTTTACTAAAACGTACAGTCTTGAAAATGAGTTTGTAATGTACCTAAATGGATTATTTATGTTGTCGCGTTGGTTATAGTTTTAAAGCCAAAAGATGCGGCTCAGTATGTCATCTTTGGTGATCTGACAGCCAGCGCGACGGGAAGTGAAGGTGGAGACGAGTCTCTGACCAGAGAACTATAAAGATAAATAAACCTCTGAACCCATTTACGTTACACACTCAAAGGTTGATAATTTTTCTGGTCGCCTCGAGAACATCTCTTTATCATCAGATTATCACGTAGTGACTACGTGAAACGCTAGGCTGATATTTCCCTTTGCAGTAGCCAGAGGCATCTTCACATCAAAACTGCCCTTGTTCTGGCTTTTCTTTACATTACATCTGTATATAGAACACTGAGTTGGTCTCTCTCTCTGTCTTAATTATTAACTGATTTTATAATAAAAATAGCTTTCATATGTATGTGGATCATGTAATACAGGAAATGACCCATATTATTGAAAGCAGTGAGCTGTGGCCATTAGAAATGGGAACATTTAACGTTAGCACTGTTGCTCTGGCCTTTCATAGTATCTCTAAAGCAGTTCCCAACTGAGGGACCAGGGCCAACTAGGGGGGGCTCAGCAAACTTTCAAATGAACAGTCCAGGATCTACAAGAATGACCCAGTCATGAATTTGACATCAACCATCTTCACAATTGTACAGCCCAACCTCAGTTAGAGCTGAAGCGGGACACTACTTAAAATGGATTACGAATAATGTTATATCAAAATAATAAATAAATTGCTAAAACCGCTAGAAGAGATGTAGGCCAGCAACGTGACATTTGTGGTAAAAATTCATCACTAAACCGCAGTGTAGAGTGTCTTTTCCATCCTGCTCAGTAATATGGGTTTCATTTCACACCTACTAGCTTGTAATTTGACTCAGTCAACCTCTGTCTGCACACAGTGAACATTTTTTTATTTATTTGCAAAATATTTGTCCAGGATTTATGTCCACACACACACAAATTGAGAAAGTTTTCAGTTGTCACCTGAACAGATGCTGATTCTATTAAAGGGATAGTTCACCCAAAAATGAAAATTACCCCATGATTTACTCATTAGGCCATCATAAGTGTATATGATAGACTTTCTTCTTTCAGAAAAAATACAGTCAGAGTTGAGTTAAAAATGTCCTGGCTCTTCCAGACTTTGCAAATAATCTCTAGCTTCCACTAACTGTTATACTCACGTTCACAAGAAAGTGGCGTTCCAGTGAATGACGGATGATTGATGAATGCACTTTATTGGACTTCAAAATCTCAACACCCATTCACTGCCAGTATAAATTTAAGAGCCAGGACATTTTTTTAATAAAACTCTGATTGTATTTATCTGAAAGAAGAAAGTCATATACACCTAGGATGGCTTGAGGATGAGTAAATCATAGGTTAATTTTCATTTTTTAACTTGCAGTTCTTGAATAGTCTGAAATTACTAAATTATTTGCAGTTAGTCACTTGTAATATATGAACACTCAAAGGGAGTGTCAGTGTGAATGAATTTTGCTTAGTGCTTCATTTCCTGTTTTGATCATTTGTTTGTTTCACTGCCTCTTTTAGGATCTTCTCAAGAAGAGTGCGGAAAAAATGTGAAGAAACGGATGGAAACCATGACTCTTAAGAAAGAGGGTGAGAAGGTGTTTGTTAGGCTTGTGATTGCAGTTGCAATGATGATGAATAAAACGATCTTGACATTCAAAGTGAAGCATTGCCAGACATAAAAACATTTTTCTTGCCCTCACAGACATGTCGATATATGGCCACTGCCCAGCACATGATGACTTTTTCCTGGTAGTGTGCAGCCACTGTGGGCAGGTGGTGAAGCCACAGGCATTTGAGAAGCATTGTGAGCGTCGCCATGGCCTCTTCAGTGAGCTTTACGACACGCCATCCAACTGCTCTCCTGACCGACCCCGACAGGGGAGACCCCCTTCCCAACACGGAAGCCTATGTGAGGCTCAAGACAACAGGCTCCAGGGGGCTGGACCCCCACGACTCCCACAACCTCATTCTCCTCACCAGGGACATTCCAAACCACAGCGTGAAGCACCCAGGTTAGGAAGAGTAAAGTGCAGTTTAACTTGACCTTATGCATTCACTGTTTATTTCAGTGTTGTTTAATTGCAGTATTATATTCCAGTCTTCAGCAGGTGACTAAAGTTTCCCATGAAACCCCTCCATCAAATCCACATTTGACAACACCACCAAAAAAAGCAGCCCCGTCAGCCGAGAAGCCAATCCAGAAGAGTTTGGACTCACACACTCACCCACACGGACCAAGAACATACAGCAGAACCTACAAGAAAGTACTTAGTAAGTCTCTGATGCAACTCATAATTGGGAACAAAATCTGTTCAAATGATAAAGGGATAGTTCACCCAAAAATGAAAAGTCTGTCATTAATTACTCACCCTCATGTTGTTCCGAACCTGTAAGATGTTCGTTCATCTTCAGAACACAAATTAAGATATTTTTGATGATATCCAAGAGCTTCCTGACCCTGCATAGACAACAACGTAACTGACACATTCAAGACCCCGAAAGGTAGTTAGGAAATTGTTAAAATAGTCCATGTGACGTCAGTGGTTCAACCTTAATTTTATGCAAAGAAAACTAAAATTATTACTTTATTCAACAATTTTTTCTCTTCTGCGTCAGTCCTCATTGTGCGTTGATGGGAATGTGTTCTAGTGAACGGGTGTGCTTCAAATGTTTTCTCTTGTTGAAACCAGTTTGTTTATTTCAGAGAAAGAATGTGATTTGGACAAGCACTGTGGGGTTATGGATCCTGAGAGAAAGAAACTGTGCACCAGACTCCTGACCTGTAATGTGAGTATATGTTCAATATACAGACACAAGTACACCAACATAAATTTGAATGATTTTGGACTGAAGTGTTTAACTCTGTCTGTTGTTTCTGTGCGATCTTCTCTGCCACAGATCCATTCCATCCATCAGCGCCGGCAGGTGGTAGGGAGGCGGAAACCCTTTGACCAGCTTGTAATGGAGCTGAAGATGAGCTCAAAGCCTCGAGAGCGCCCCCCTTTGCCCAGAGAGGTTCCCGATGGAGGCTCTGCCCACCATGAGACCCCAGCGTCTCAGATTAGGCCTCTGCACTACAAATGCCAAATAACTAACTCTTCTATTCTCAGGTCTATAGTTTTGCTTTCGCTAAAAAAATCCAGGGTACCTGTTAAAATTAGCAAGCAGCTGAATTGCAATAAATGAAGACTTTCAAGCTTATTTGATACTTGGACAGGACGTTTACCTTAATGTGTGTTTACAGGTCCATGAATCCATCAGAGGGTGTTGTAGAGATGAAGGAGGAGGTGATGCGCTCTGAGGAGGCACAAGTGGAGTCTCTCTCAGCTGATCTTTCCAGTGAGGAGAGTGACGGGGAGAACCGCGAAGACTTTGCTCATTTACCAGCAAGCACCGTGCATCCTAAACCCCTGGGTGTAAGTATTTTACTAAATTTAAGCACTTTTTAAAGTAAAAAGTGCTAAAATCCCTCCAAATCATAATGTAAGATGATGTTCATAACCAAAAATACAGAGTTTCATTTAATAATACCTCATTTGGAGTAAAATGAACCAATGTTTGTCTCCTCTCTCTCAAGTATTTTACTAAATTTAAGCACTTTTTAAAGTAAAAAGTGCTAAAATCCCTCCAAATCATAATGTAAGATGATGTTCATAATCAAAAATACAGAGGTTCATTTAATAATATCTAATTTGGAGTAAAATGAACCAGTGTTTGTCTCCTCTCTCTCAAGTATTTTACTAAATTTAAGCACTTTTTAAAGTAAAAAGTGCTAAAATCCCTCCAAATCATAATGTAAGATGATGTTCATCACCAAAAATACAGAGTTTCATTTAATAATATCTAATTTGGAGTAAAATGAACCAATGTTTGTCTCCTCTCTCTCAAGTATTTTACTAAATTTAAGCACTTTTTAAAGTAAAAAGTGCTAAAATCCCTCCAAATCATAATGTAAGATGATGTTCATAATCAAAAATACAGAGTTTCATTTAATAATATCTAATTTAGAGTAAAATGAACCAATGTTTGTCTCCTCTCTCTCAAGTATTTTACTAAATTTAAGCACTTTTTAAAGTAAAAAGTGCTAAAATCCCTCCAAATCATAATGTAAGATGATGTTCATAATCAAAAATACAGAGTTTCATTTAATAATATCCAATTTAGAGTAAAATGAACCAATGTTTGTCTCCTCTCTCTCAAGTATTTTACTAAATTTAAGCACTTTTTAAAGTAAAAAGTGCTAAAATCCCTCCAAATCATAATGTAAGATGATGTTCATCACCAAAAATACAGAGTTTTATTTAATAATATCTAATTTGGAGTAAAATGAACCAATGTTTGTCTCCTCTCTCTCAAGTATTTTACTAAATTTAAGCACTATTTAAAGTAAAAGTGCTAAAATTCCTCCAAATCATAATGTAAGATGATGTTTATAACCAAAAATACAGTTTCATTTAATAATATCTAATTTGGAGTAAAATGAACCAGTGTTTGTCTCCTCTCTCTCAAGTATTTTACTAAATTTAAGCACTTTTTAAAGTAAAAAGTGCTAAAATCCCTCCAAATCATAATGCAAGATGATGTTCATAACCAAAAATACAGAGTTTCATTTAATAATACCTAATTTGGAGTAAAATGAACCAGTGTTTGTCTCCTCTCTCAAGTATTTTACTAAATTTAAGCACTTTTTAAAGTAAAAAGTGCTAAAATCCCTCCAAATCATAATGCAAGATGATGTTCATAACCAAAAATACAGAGTTTCATTTAATAATACCTAATTTGGAGTAAAATGAACCAGTGTTTGTCTCCTCTCTCAAGTATTTTACTAAATTTAAGCACTTTTTAAAGTAAAAAGTGCTAAAATCCCTCCAAATCATAATGCAAGATGATGTTCATAACCAAAAATACAGAGTTTCATTTAATAATACCTAATTTGGAGTAAAATGAACCAATGTTTGTCTCCTCTCTCTCATGTTCGACTCAGCTTTGCACCTTCGGGGCACGTGTGCTTGGCCGCAGTGTATTAGCGTTTGACCGAAGGTTGCTCCACCTGCGGTCGGCTTTCAGTGTCATGATGGAGCAGCACCTCAGCACTTATCTATGGAAGTAAGATGTTTTACATCAGCATGATGATCTTGTGACATTCTCAAGACTTATTTTGTGTGTTTTCAACATTTAGCCGATTGAGGAAAAGCAATGAGGTTAGAAATTAGCTTATTTAATGCGATGTATGTTTTTTATTACAAACATTATCAGCAAAACAAATGTATTGAAAAAAGTACACACATAGTTAAAGTTAAAAGTTTACATACACCTTGCAGAAGTTTGCAAAATGTTATTTATTTACCAAAATAAGATGGATCATATAAAAGGCATGTTATTTTTTTAGTATTGACCTGAATAAGAGATTTTTAAAAAGTTACGCTGTTCAAAAGTTTACATACACTTGATTCTTAATATGACGTTGTCACCTGAATGCTCCACAGCTTTTTTTTTTTTTTTCGTTTAGTGTTGTTTAGTTGTTCATTTGTTCCTTATTTGTCGTGAACGATTAAGCAGCCCGCTGTTCTTCAGAAAAAGTCTTCGGGTACCTGAAATTCTTTGGTTTTTCAGCATTTTTGTATATTTGAAGCTTTTCCTACAATGACTGCATGATTTTGAGATCCATCTTTTCACACTGAGGACAACTGAGGGACTCATATGGAACTATCACAGAAGGTTTAAACGCTCACTGATGCTTCAGAAGGAAAAACTATGCATTAAAAGCTGGGGCCTGTTTCAATAAGGGGGTTCAAGTTTAAACTTGAACTCTAAGTTGAGTTACCATGAGATGGGTAACTCTGAGTTTTCGGTTTCAGAACAGCTGAATTGAGTTAGTTCAATCCACTCTGAGTAGGTTGACTCTGAGTTTAGCGTGTGCACCACAACTATAAAAAGCCCTGATCAATGGAGCTCCAAAATTATGATTCACCCCATGGCAACAGCTCCCGCCAAAAAGAAAATACTTCGAGTCAATGCTTAACTTTAATTCTGAATCACCGTTATAATATCAAAGGTAAAAAAACTGGCAGAACTAAATTATTAAACTAATGTTAATTGTCATGATATTCCACAGGCAAAAGAAAAAATAAATAAAACGGCTATGAAGTATAAAAACACTTTTCAATCAAGTAAAGCTTTAACCATGAAAGGTTCATGGAGGTAGGCTACATGACTTTACAAACATGTGACATATTAAATAAATATCATTATTCTTTGTCTATTTCAATGTGCAACAGCTTTTTCCACGTAGTCTAATGCTCTTTTCACATTATTAAATACTCTCTAATCCAAACGGTTGCATTTCTCTTAGAGTAATGAAAATAACATTTCAATTCTACTTAGCCAACAGCAAGAAGGCTTGCAAAATAATGAAGAACGGATGAAAAGGAGATGGCCACAATACAGTATTGGAAGAATATTAAAATCCAACATGAAAAAGTAGAGAGTAAAGAAAATAAATGTTGCTTTTATATTTGTAGGAAATAAAGATGACCAAGTAAATTTAACAGCTGTGGTGGTAAGGCATATATCTCAGTAATCAGCTTCATTTTCGGTGGGTTTGTGCTCAGGATACTACACAAAAATTCTCATAAAGAACGTGAGAGCGAGGCACACTTTCTTTACTGCTCTGCATAAAACGGCTGTACTAATGTGTGCTCTGCATCCCTGATGTTATATAGAAAGCTACCATTTAAAAATGCTACCACCCAAATAAATACGTGCAGCATGCATGCGGATATGGCAAAAAAAATCTAAATAATCCTGTATATAGTAATAAAATAATCCTATGTATAAAAGGACATGCCGTTTTTGTCACTATCACAGTGTCTGCACGATGAAAATGTGTATTAAATGAATGCACCTGCAATGCAAAAATGCTTTTCTTACTTATAAGTATTATTGTCTTGTTGTTTCCAATCAAAATTTCGAAAGATTCTTAAATCTAGATGCATTTTCTACATAAGAAAAAGGATATAAGGTATTTAGTCATTTAAGTATGTTTTTCTTACTTTGCAAATTATCTGTCAGTGGGGTAAGAAAAATAATCTTGTTTCTATTTGCATTGACTATTTTTCTTGTTTTAAGTAAAATGCACTAAATTTACAATCCAAAATATTCACTAAGAAAAGCATTTTTGCAGCGTAAATGATTGAATGAGGCATTTAAAACATCACTTACAATATAAAATGGGGGAGGAGACGGAAAGAAACTCTGGGTTTAATGAAGAAAACCTTCTGACCAGGTTAGGTTCACAGAGTAAGTTACCAAGGTAACTGACTCTGAGTACAAGTTACCTCTCTTTCAGAAACGGGCTTGACTTACCCTGCTTTCTCAGGTTTGACAAACCTCCCATTCTAAAATGGAAAGCCCAGAGTTACCCTCATTTCAGGGTTGACATACTCAGAGTTTTCACTTAACCATCTTTCTGAAACGGGCGCCGGTGGGTAAAAACTTCTTGAATTTAAAAATCAGGGTAAATTGCACTTATTTTGTCCTCTGGGGAACATGAAAGTATCTTCTGTAGCTTCTGAAGGGCAGTACTAAATGAAAAACAGTAAAAATCATACATTGTTGGAAAAGGTTTACACAAAAATGCTGAAAAACCAAAGAATTTGTGGAACCTAAGACTTCTAAAGAACAGTGGGCAGTTTAATTGTTCAACTCGTGAACAACTGTCACTAAACGAAAAAAAAAACATTTGTGGATGATTCAGGTAACAACACAGTATTAACAATCAAGTATATGTAAACTTTTGAACAAGGTCATTTTTAGAAATCCAATGAATATTTTCTCTTGTGGACTATATGTTATGTTATGTTATGTGTAGGTCAGTACTAAACAAAAAATAACATGCATTTTGTATGATCCCTCTTATTTTTTTGTAAAATAATTAACATTTTGCATATTCTGCAAGGTGTATCTAAATTTTTAACTTCAACTGTAAATAATAATTATTATATTATTATAACTGTAAATTAGGGCTGCACGTTATTGGAAAAAACTCGCATTGCGGTATTTTGTTTTTGTGCGATAAATATTGCAATATGAAAAAAAAAATATAGGTGAGTAATAGGTGAGTAAATGAGCATTGAAAATAAACAAATTACAAACATAGAAAAAAATAACAGAACAAAGATACAAATAAAATAACTATATTTTTCAGGTAAGTCTAACAGTATTCAGATACAGAAATTGAATAATCAAATGTAAAATAGCACTGCATATTCTTCACTGTATAAATGTAATCTAATCAATCTGTGTCAAAGCTAAAAAGTTATTTTTCTCTGTGTTTTGCTGTTTGTTTAACATTCATGACACAGAAAGCCTCAGGAACATTAAACTGCTGTGAACCTGTTACATATCCATTTTCTTTCTCTATTGTTTATCTTCACCTGTTTACAAGGATACTTGCAGAGACCTGACAGTTTCGCGCGTATGTGCCAGTTCAGGCACAAAATAGCCGTGGAGGTGAACGGAATTCCGTTTTCACATGCATATGCGTGGCTCTCACCGTGTCCACAGCGGACGCGAGCGGTGCGACGCGCCAAATGCGGTAGAACTCATTATGAATAAATATAAATAAATATAACGATCAGTAGACTAAACATCGCACGTCCTGCGATGTGACTATCGCGGATGAGCACATCGCGATATCGATGCTGAAACGATGTATCGTGCAGCCCTACTGTAAATAATATTTTTATATTTGGAGTATTTTTAGTTTACGTTTTAGTAATGTTTATTTTAATAATTCTATATAGGTTTTATTTAATTTTATTACTTCAACTTATTTAGATTCTAATGTTTGGTTTATTTCATTCAATTATATTTCAATACAAATATATTATCAGTATAACAAACTGATTAAAAAAAAAAATCTAAATACATTTTCTGAATAAAAACAAAACAAACTATGAATCTGTTACTAATAATTAGTATTTTTTTAATCAGTTTATATTAATTAATTAATTAATTTATTAATTACAGAATTAGATGTTTTTAAGTCTTTCCCTGCCAGTGTTTTTGAAAAAAGTTACCAGTCACTGACAGCATTTTTTGGTTGTTCTCACTAAATGTTCATGGCCCCCAGAATATTTTATTGTATAATATCTGAATATGTAATACAACAAAATAAGAACAGAGCATCTACTTTTAAATAATAATAAAAAATAAATTATTCTAGCTTCAATCATTTTTCTTTATCAACACTTGAATGTAGATAAGTTTCATTAAAAAAAAATAAACATTTTAGGCAAAAAGCTGAAAAAACGTGACTACAACAGGCTTATATTTAGAACGATGATCATAGCATAGATGCGATAGATTGCTTCTATCAGAACCCCTAGAGCTCCTTTATCAACTTCCTGGATCGACAAAAAGTCGTAAAGTTGCGTCTTAGGCGGGTAAGTGTTTTCTCATAAAAGGCAAGATAACTTGTCAACGGCGGGGAAAGAATTAAATAAATTTTTGCATAAATAAATAAATAAATTCTCTTTTGCCTGTGAATTTTGTTTGTTATAAATACATCCTATATTTGCAGGAAAATCCCTCAGGTGTCAGAACTATGCTCACATCAACCCCTAGTCACCACAAACACCTACAATTCCAATGATGCCACACGTGGCTCAGTACCCATCCGCGCTGCCTCTACTCTCAGGACAAGCACCTCAGGACAATCAGAGCCCACCAACCTAACAGCCACCTCCAAACTACCAACGAAAGCCCAGACAACCTCAGGCCCCACCCGGCCCCGTAACCCTGCGGGTCGGACCAGCAAACAGGCTTTGCAAGCGGGTTTCAGGGAGCTCCAGGAGAGTCCCACAGCAAGTAAGCGGCGGAAATCTCCTAAAGAAGACAAGGACAAGGAAATCCTATTTCTCCCCCACCACAAAGACCGCCAGTCCTCCTTAAACAGAACTACGATTTCTTCACAACATGGACTATTTAATGGCACACACCCACCTGGAAGCAAAACACAACCAACTGAAATGAAGGGGCTGATTAAGCAAAGCCCCGCCCATATCTCTCCTTCTCCCTCCCCAGAGTCTGATAAGGGAGGGGCCTCAGGGCTCAGTCAAAGGGCAGTTGGGTATGAGCATAAAGGGCCTGGAAGAAAACGCAAGACCAGTGACGTCTCTCCCCTCAAAAATAATTTGTGTGCCCCTAAACCCAATATCCTCTCCTCTCTCTCCCAAACTCACTCCAGCCTGGTGTCCTGGGGTGGGGATGGCAGACCAGCGTCAACCTCCCATAGTCTGCCAAAGAAACTAGGTGCACAGAAGGTATGTTTAACGCATTTATCAGTCATTTAAGGTGAATATATATATATATATATATATATATATACATTTTTTTTTTTTTTTTCATTGTTGGGTTGGCCAAGATGTTCCTGATAATTTACTTACCCCCATGTCATCCAAGATGTTCATGCCATTCTTTCTTCCGTCAAAAATAAATTAAGGTTTTTGAGGAAAAAAAAAACATTCTAGGATTTTTCTCCATATAGTGGACTTAAATGGGGATCAGCGGGTTGAAGGTCCAAATTGCAGTTTTTAAAGCAGCTTCAAAGGACAGAAAAATAAGGGTCTTATCTAGTGAAATGATCAGCCATGTCGACTTGCATTAGCTCGACCTCCTGTGTTACGCAGTCACGTTGGAAAGGTCACTTGTCATGTAGGTGAAGTACCATTACAGTGTTTACAAAGCGAATGTGCAAAGAAAGTCAGACACCCCATACAAAAAATGTAGAGCAATGATGTCCGACATTTTTGAAGTTGGAGGAGAAAATTTTAGTTTTTCACCCTACCTTACCTTTTTGAATCAAGGCACACGTGATTACGTAATGCTTTGAAGTACAGCTAGTGCAAGATGAGCATTTGTGGATAAATAATATGTTTGTTTTTTTTTTTTTTAGAAAATGACTGATCGTTTTGCTAAATAATACCCTTATTTCTTAGCTGGGATCATGTAGAGCCCTTTTAAGCTGCGTTGAAACTGGAGTTTGGACCTTCAACCCACTGTGTCCCATTGGAGTCCACTATATGGTAGGGGTGGGCGCTATACTGGTATTAACGTGACTACCGGTATTATGTCGTGCTACGATATGGATTTTGCTACACCGTGGATACCGTTACATATTCATGAATTTCATTGGATGGACAGACAAAGATTTTTTCCCCCCGCAGTCGTTACTGCGTCATCAGAGTGAGAGAGAGAGAGAGAGAGAGAGAGAGAGAGAGAGAGAGAGCATCCATAAATCGAAACCGGATGATTTTTGCTCCATACACATGATCGGCTTTTAAATGTATTTTGGCTGATCTCTTATCTGGAACTGCACACAAACTGTATTATAATTTCCCAAAATGTAATTTTGTGTGGAAATATCTGTACCGTTAACAGGCCAGAGACGCTGAAGACGGCCACAAAGAGAGAAATACTGTAGCAGGCAGCGCAAGATGACTGTTCACAATGCTCGAAATATAGGAAGAAATATATAAAAATTAAATTGGGGCAGGTGGTTAATATGAATGAATCTCTGAAGTCAACTGTCCTCAGAAACGTTTAGATGACGTTTTATTTTTCTCTTACTTCCGTGTTCATAAGTGCAGCGCAGAGAGCAGCTTTGTTTACAGAAGTAATCAAAGAAACGCTATTTTGAGAATGTCATAAGCGCCATCTGCTGACATAAAGTGAATTTGCATGTTCAGTCCATTTGCTGTTTTTCTTTTGCGCTGGTGTTTTATGTAGCATAATTTCACACTGAAGTCAGACCATTTTATTTTTGCTTTAGATCTTGAATTCATTCATTTTTTCCTAGGCATATAAGGTTAAAATACATATTTTGCCTGTAGTTTAACTAAGATGTGGAAAATATCATGATATGAATTTTAGCTAATATCACCCACCCCTACTATATGGAGAAAAATCTTGGAATGTTTTCATCAAAAAAAAAAATTTCGAATGAGGAAAGAAAGACTTGAACATGTTTGATGACATGGGGGTGAGTGAATTCTCAGGAATTTTTTATTCTATAAGTCAACTAATCCTTTAAAAGATGACGCTAAATATGATTCATCAAAATTATAGTTAAAATTGTATTATTGTAAATACTATAGTATGTATTAATATTTAGTTTTTTTAGCTGTATTTTATTTTTTAGCAATTTTGTTAAGCTTATTAGGGTTTGTTAACTATTTCTATATAGGGTTATTTTTATGTTCAGTTCTAGTAATTTTAGAACTTATTTATTTTAGTCATTTGCCAAGGGAAGTTTTTTACATTAACGTTTTTAATCTAATATCTGCCTTCATTTTATTTCAGCTTTGTATTTCAATTACTGAAAACTATTTTTATAGTTTTAGTTTTAGTCAAAAATAACTACAGTGGAAGGGTGAACCTCCTATATTGTGTAATGCTAAACTTATTTAAAACATTAAAATTATAGTTTAAACAGCATTTTATAGTATTTTCAATTTCTATATTATCATAATTTTTGTGCTTGCATTAAAAAACTTAAGAAATAATGGCCAGTTGCTGTATCTAAAACTATACATTTTCCTTAACAAAATGAAATTATTTTTCTTCTTCTTTTTTTAGTACTTAAAATAATTATTATTTTTTTTTTTCAGCTACCCAAATTAAATAGCTTTTAGGCTATAAGGCTAATGATATGATTCATTTAATGTGACTTAACATAATTTAAAAGTACTATTGATTTCTTTAGGCGTAAATTATTTTAATGACAAAAATACTGAGTGCACCTTGAACCTAATACAAACAATATGTAGGGATCTGGAAGTTTAAAGAAATAGTTCACCCAAAAATAATTTTTTTTATTAATTACTCACCCTCATGTCGTTCCAAACCTGTAAAGGCCCATTTACACCAAGACCGATAATAATGACTATAAATATAAACGATGACTATAAATATAAATGTAACAAAAATCTAAGTCTAATTAGCTGTAATTTGAAATGATATTTATTCAAATGTACAGTGCTTTTGCATTTGAAATAGCAGGCAACATTGTAGAGAAGCAAACCGACATTGCACAGCAAACAGAGTCACAAATTACCTCAGTAATTCAGCTCTAGTTTGGACATTGTCTGCCTCCTTTGAAGTTGCAGTAGAAAAGAGTACATATTGTTTTTATTCCACTACATTGACTACATTAGAGATCAGATAGTTTAAGCTAGATTCACTGTTTAGTTGTGCATGAAACGTTCATGCTGAGGACATTTCTTGATGTGAACAGGCCTTAAGACCTTCATTCATCTTCAGAACACAAATTAAGATATTTTTTAAGAAATCCGAGAGCTTTCTGACCCTCCATAGACAGAAACTTGACTGAAATGTTTCCAGGCCCAGATACGTAGAAAGGACATCGGTAAAACGGGTAATGTGAAAACAAAAATAATGACTTATGATAATGACTATTTAACAATTCTTCTTCTCAAAGTTACGTCTTCTGCCGTTATTGACACGCATGCATGTGGTGCTAGGGCTGGGCGATATCGATCGATATATTCATGCGCATCTCGTCAGTAAAGCCGGTTCTTTGATTAGCGGTAAATCCCCATCACCTGTTTTCAAATGGCGCGCCAGTTAATACACAGAGCACTAGATCACTAAAAAGCTGCTCCAATGAATCACCCGCGAAACTGAACCCGATATTGCGTCGCTTGTCGGTGATCTACGGCTCTGTTTTTAACTGGCGCTCCATTTGAAAACAGGTGATGGAGATTTACCGCTAACCAAATAACCGGCTTTACTGATGAGATGCGCATAATATATCGATATATATATCGCCCAGCCGTAAATAATAAACTCTCGATAATGGTGGAAGACCAAGAAGAATTCAGTATTTTTTATTTTCTTTGCGCACAAAAAGTATTCTCGTAGCTTTGTAAAATTACGTTGAGCCACTGATGTCACAGATGTTTTACCGATGTACTTACTATGTTAATGGCCCTGGGAACATTTCAGTTACGTTGCTGTCTATGCAGGGTCAGAAAGCTCTCAGATTTCATTTAAAACATCTTCATTTGTATCCTGAAGATAAACAAAGGTCTAAAGGGTTTGGAACAACATGAGGGTGAGTAATTAATGATGGAGATTTCATTTTTGGGTGAACTATCCCTTTAAGAAGCTCTTGGTATACATATAATCCTCTTGTTAGTGAAAGGAAATACATTAAAGTTATTGAAGAAAACTGGCAAAGCTTACTTTTTAAACACTTCAAAGATAAAAATACACAGTGTTGGATAGAACAACAAGTATCGGAAGTCACAGATTGATAGTCTGTTAAGATGAATCATCAAGGTTTAATTCAGCACAGTGGTTGAGTCTCAGCTCTGAATTTAGATCCTTTTTCCTGACCATCTGCTCTTCTTTTCTCCCAACAGCCAAAGCTTCTTCACTGAGGGAGTCTGCCTTAAACTCCTCCAGAAGCACAGGCTTACTGCCATGTATTTGCCACAGACTTTATGCACAGGATGGTGAAAGCATTTGAAGTTACCTGTAGGAGGACGTATCTGTATGTATGTGTGTGTCTGTGTTTTGTATACTGGATTTCTATGTGAATGAATGTATTTGCAAATGAATATAGAAATACCTCAAGACTTCCTTATGCTGCTAAACAGACTGTCAGATAATGGAAATAAATATGCCAACATGTTCAGTTGTCGTGTTCTTTATGAATTGAGCTGCTTGATCTCACCACTAGATGACACTAAACAGCTAAACACCTCCATTTTACTCAAACAGACCAAAGGGTCAATTTTAGTTTGTTGTGCTGGATGATAGAACACTGGTCGTGTACTTCAGCGTAGATGCTGCAAAGTTTAGTATACAGATGTCATTGTAGAAATAACCTAGTGAGTACAGCTTTAAAAGATTATTTTGAGTTAAATAAAATCTGTATCTGTAGCACGGTCAATTTAACACAGCAAATAATATCATCTCATCCCTCAGGGCAAGTATTTCATTTAGACTAGACAATAACCAACCATAACAATAATATATATTTAAATATAGTTGATCATTTCAAAGATTCTGTATATAATAATGTGGTTATTGTAAAAACTAATAGCTTATGCAACTACAAGTTGCTTTAGGTGAATAGTGTCAGCTAAATGTAAAGTAACACTTCTGTATATCTGATTGGACAGAAAGCATAAAAACGGGCAAAAACAGTCTATTTCATTATTTATTCACTTTCATATTATTGATAAATAACACTTCTCATAGGTAACTTCCATGTGGGAGGACTGCTGATCCGGTATCAGTTTCTTGATTATCCTCAAGCAGTCTGTTTCATTCTGGGACAGGGATCTGCGCCATTTGGCACTCATCAGCTTCGTTTTTGACATTCAGACTAAATAAGCTTTTACAGTGAGGCCTCTAGCTCTAATACTGGACTTCCCAACATTTCTATTTTTCTTCTCGCTTTCTGAGACTAGTTATGAAGGCCGAGGCTTAAAATCTCAAACCATTTAGGGTTCACACAGTGAATTATGCTTGCTTGCTAAGAACTGTTACAGCTATATCTGCATTACTGAGATTCTGGTAGATTTGTGTTCTGTTTTATGTGTTTTATGTAATCAAATATAGACTTACTAGACTTAGCCACAACTATCAAATGCTGTTGATATTGTTACTTATTATGAATTCTCTTAAGAGTCTAAATGTTAGCTAGTTAGTTAAATGTTAAAAAACAAGAGGTATTTGATCTAGTCTCTAGTACCACACAAGTTTTTAAGGGCATCCGTATCAAAAATGATAACTGTAACAATAAATATATTAGCATCCATGTCAGCAAAATGTTTATTATAGGTATACGCTGCAGTTATGTTATTTACCACTTTAAATGCTGAAGTTTTTCAAAGTTGTGTGGCTTCAGATTTGATCATTCGTCAGCTGAAAAAAACAAACAAACAAAAAAAACCAGCCATATCGTTCCTCTGTGCTATTATCATTAAAGTTGTGGTTTGGATCATCCTTGGTGTGAACGGGCCTAAAGCTAATATACAACAGTTTTGTGCTTCTAATATTGTCTATTTTGACATTCTGAGAGGCTGTATTTCAACATGTAATCAAAATGTACCCTATTTACTTATTGTTTACTAGATTTATTAAATTGTTCCCCTCTAGAGGACGCAGTGTCTCGTTCCTTTTCAGGGAACCATGGTTTAGTGCTTAACCCAAGTAGTTCCCCTTATAGGGAACTCATGCTGCATGCTTAAAGTGTCCACTACTAGAGGACCTCTCAGGGAACCATGGTTACATGCGTAACCCAAGATGTTCCCCTTCTAGGGAAGTCGTGCTGGGTCCTCAGTGTCCACTAGAGGATGCAGCATCTCGTTCTATCTCAGGGAACCATTATTAAATGTATAACACAAAATGTTCCCCTTCTAGGGAACTCGTGCTGCGTCCTCAGTGTATCAATCTCTAAAAATGCAGCATCTTGTTTTCTCTCAGGGAACTATGGTTACATGTGTAAAAGGAGACGTTCTCCTTCTGAGGAACTCGCGCTGCATCCTCAAAATGACGCAGCAAAAGGACACAGCGTCCTCTAGTGGACATGAGAGGGAACTATGATTCCCTCTTGGAGAATCCTAGTTTAGTGCATAACCCGAGACGTACTCCTTCTAGGGACCTCTGCATTCGAGGATGCAGTGTCTCGTTCCTATTTACTTATTTACTAGATTTATTGTGAACAAATCTTCGGTTCAAGGAAAAAGTTGTTCCCCTTCTAGGAAACTTGCACTGTGTTTTGCTCCCTCTTGGTGAACCATGGTTATATGCACAACCTGAGATGTTCCCCTTCTAGGGAACTCAAGCTGCATCCTCAAAGTGTCCACTAGAGGACGCAATGTCTCGTTGTCTCTCTGTGAACCATGGTTTTAAGTACGTAACCTGGGACATTTGTCTTTAGAATATTATTTAGAATAAAATAAAGCATTTTTGCTGAAATAACTTTTTTTGGTTATTGGATATGTTAACCAATAGCCAGAGCTATTAATTTTATTTATCAAACTTGCATTCGGTCTGGCTCTATTCTGGTTTATAACGCCCACTTTTTCACAATTCAATCAATTTCCCGCTCCAATTTCTTTTCTTGTGTTTCACTTAGAAATACGTCTGATTACGCAAGTAAAATGGCTGCGAACACCAATTCACGTTGACTTGAAGGTTACATTTCTAATTAACGCAACAGAGATTTGGTACTTAAATACAGTTTGTGATGCTTCTTGAGATTTAATTAAGTGACATTAAAAAAATCTCAATTTATGTGCCTAAGTAACAACATATAATAGACAAATAGATGATCAGATTTCAAAATACATGACAGAGAAAGACCTTTACAGTCAGTGTCATTAAAATAGGTTTACCAATATCCTATAGTCACAAGTGGAATCTAGACAACTGTATAGGAACAACAATACACAGAAGAACAAGGAATCAATTCAGTCTCTTTGGAACCTCAAGGGGAAAAAAGCTACCTAAAATGACACGATCTCATAAACACTGTAAAAACAAACACTGTTTGCACATACAAAAGCACAGATGTACTGTCAAATGCTGAGTAATGAACAGTGGTCTTTCACAAGAACTCTGCTCGTAGCGAAATAGCCAAGGACACACGGTTCAGAAGAACACACACACACGACAGGGGTAAAAAGCTGCTGGATGTGGTTTTAGGGGGAGCACTTGGCTTTTCTGTCTCTTTGCGAACCGACCGCAGAGATCTCAGGCCTCCTCCCACAGCACTCGTGATGGTAAGGCCTTTCCCTCCCCTCCACACTAATTTTGGATTGCAGCTGGAGAGACGTGTAAGAGACCGTAACTGCCCATGACTGCAGTCTGCCATAGCTGCTATTATCTGTCATTCCCTCTCCCTGAGATAATACTGTTTGTGAGTTCATCCACCTATCAAACATTTAATAGCTTCACCCACTCCCTTGCTCGCAAAACAGGATGTAATTACGATGTTACTAGGGAAAGAGGTCGGAGGAAACTAAGACTGCTCCCGCTGATCCCAACCAGACCTTGTTATGAATATGTGGTTATGGTTAACATGTGAGATGTATACGATTTCTTTCCAAGAACAGAAGCGACATTCCTAGAATTAAGGGTTCTAAAGACGCTGGACTTTCTAAATCCACGTATGGTTTTATAACATCATTGACCGGTGTTCTAGAACAGTCCTATCATGGCTTTCAAGTCCACCAGGACAATAATGTTGCATTGGAAATGCGTAATATTGATATCTGGTAGGAATGCATCTAGTCATCTTCCTTGAGCACAGCCAACAACCAACATTATGATTCATAGCAGTGTCTTTAGATTCCTATGGCTTTGCATATGCAAATATAATATTGGTCTGTGAGCTATCACTGCTGTATGCCTGTAGTAACAATTTAAAACAGTGGTTCTCAATTCCAGTCCTCGGGAACCCACTCTGCACATTTTGTATGCTACATAAAGGGTTAGTTCACCCAAAAATGAAAATTCTGTCATTAATTACTCACCCTCATGCTGTTTTAAGCCAGTAAGACCTTTGTTCATCTTTGGAACACAAATTAAGAAATTTTGGTTGCAATCTGAAAGCTTTCTGACCCTCTAGATTCTACCATGGTCAGAGTCCTAAAAGGTACCAAAGATAAATAGTCAATGTGACATCAGTGGTTCAACTGTAATTTTATGAAGCTACAAGAATACTTTTTGTGTGAAACCCCCCAAAAATAAGTTTATTTAACAATTATTTTCCTCTGCATTACCCGTTGTTATTAAGTCGTTGTTTTTGGAACGACATGAGAGTAATTAATTACATTTTTGGGTGAACTAACCCTTTAAGACGTTTGTTCTATTCGACCACATCCACCTTATTCTTCAGCACGAAAGTCTATGGGCGACATTTCCAATTTTTGCTCTACAAACCAATGTGTTCATAATTAAAATGATACATTCAAATAACATGGTAAGACATACCAAATCGCAATATCAAAATACAAAACCAGCTGTTTTGTAGAGCTAAAAATAGCTGGACGCAGATGAGACCGAAGCCATGCTGTGCCCGCCATCCTGTGAAGTGGACTTCACAGGATATTCCGACATGATTCCAGTTCATAGGGAGCGAATATGCTACATTCAAGGGGCATTAAAGTGTGTGAAACGTGAATATAACTTTAACAATAAACACAGGTTTCTCTAGTAACAGTAACTTCAAAGTTCTCTAGTAAGTTTTGTCTGTGTGTGAAAATACTAAAGGTCCGTGCCGTAGCGCAAATGAATGAATGTTCTGAATGGAAGTAAACTTCAACGGATTTCCCGTGCTCGGAGTAGGGAGCAATGAACACTGTGTAGGGACCTTGTCAATCATGCGTTCATGCGTGAAGCTCTCTTCTAAGGAGCTTGTTTTCTGAATAAGACATGTTAAATAAGAGAGACACACAAACTATGCAGAGCGGAAGGTCGCGATTACTGGAATTGAGAACCGCTGATTTCAGAACATGAGGGGGATTCGGCTAATCACTGCGTTTTGACGTGGGTATAAACTTCAAACTTGATTTTTAATTCATTCATAAATATTGTAATGGTTTCAACTGAAAAATAATCATTAAAAATTCCCTCAGCCTTTGGCTTTTTATCTGATGAAGATTACCTCGGCGCTTCAAGGGCTTAAAAAGATGACATCCATTCTGACAATGGATGAGTCAGCACCGACTCCAACCACCACAAGTGCAAATGAACGCAGAGTGAGAAGAGGTCTGAGCGTCCGAAACTCTTTTGGCTGTTGAATCCAGGATCAAATCATCATAGCTTTAGAGATGAGAATGCAAGCAGATGGGACACGTCATTCTATTAAAAGATTGCATTAGCATTTTGGTTATATGTCACTCCCTGGTTGTCATGACAGATGAGCTCAAGCGGCTGAAAATGCACACGTTCTGCATTTTTTATGCGACGGGCAAATATAGTTTCATATAGATGGGACTGTCAAAGTTCAAAATTGCTAATGAAATTGACCAGAAAGGATCTAGATTAAACAGCCATTTGAGTTTTACCAGAAAGTGACCATTATTGTTCAGTTTACTGTTTGACTTTCATTCAAAACAACTTCTAATGTTCCATAGAAACCATCAGTTTCCATCCTTTTCTTGTGACTGTAGCCTACTCTCAAACGCTATAGTGCATTGACCAACTGCGTATGGCTTTACATAAAGTGGTAAAGTTGGTCAGTTAGCATAAAATGTGATAAATATGATTAGCTACAAGGGCTTCATTCTATGCTATATTTTTAGCATTAGCAGTCTGCAAAGTTCATGCTTATGATGTGATTATATAGAGGATGTATTAATGTCTCTCAACCTAGCTTCCTAGCTTGATCATTGAGAAATCGCAAATTGCATTTGTTGTTTACCCAGACTACCTCTAGTCACACCTAGTGGGCTTAAACTCACAGGAACATCTAAACACTCCAAGTTTAGATTCCACTAATATGGCAAGACCTTTTCACAGTATATACTTAAGTGCTACAGATTAAAATGCTGGAAAGGTTTTGCAGAAACAGCCAAACACTGAGGATGGCAAACTGTGTACTTCAGTCTCTTTGTCCGAGAAAGCCACAACAAAGAACTGTCTCTAGCCAAAAATACACATCCTCTCCCTCAGACTACAATGGGAGTATCAGAAAAGACTGAACTAATCGAGTCTGCCACCGATTTCTTCCGCTTTCCTTTTCCCTGCATGGCCTCCTCATCCACTTCTTCCTCTCCATTTGGATTCACCTTTCCGTTCTGTCCCTGCAGGTCCTTGGGATCTATGAAGGCCACGTGCCTGTTGAGCTCTGCTTTGGTTGCCATATCCTCGTGCGTCGGGGTGGCGCTGAGCATGGAGGAGTGGATGCTGTCTTCATGCTGGTTCTTTTTGCCCTGGTCGGGACAGCAGAAGCAGCGACATGGTGTCATGTACAGATAGATAAGAACCAGGACCACGCTGGCCAAGCAGCCCACCAAAGTGGTATAAGCAGTGTTGAGGGTCTCACCGTTGCCACTGAGAGTGAAGTTATGGACTTTGACCACCACATAGAGAGTTTCGTTGAGGTATTCACTCACGCCGAAGCATGTGTACACACCTGAGTCCTCAGGTCGTATCGATTTTATCTCAAGGCTGCCATCTTTGAGAACCACAATGCTCTGGTTATCACCTAGTGGCACCACTATGTTTCCGGGTAGCATCCAGGTCTTGGACATGTTCCGATGTCTGGTATCACAGCTGAGGGTGAGCGTCTGCTCCAAATAAGCCTCTTGGTCAGTTTCTTTAAACGTGCTGCAGTTCATATGAACATTGAGATCGTACAAACGTAGCACCCGTTTATCCGGGCCGGGATGCACGCAGGTGTGGTCGTCCTTAAAGTCCACAGCTGAGTTGAGCCGCCGGATGTACCAATGAGCCATCAAACTGTACAGCTCGCAGTCGCAGATAAGGGTGTTGTTGTGGAAGTACAGCCCATTCTTAATCCAGGCCGGCAGTGCCTGGAGGTCTTGAATGGGGAGAACTTTGATCCGATTGGAAGACAAGTCCAACAGGCTCAGCTTCTCTAGTCGGTTCTTGTCCTTGACGAGCTCCAGGGGGAAGCGGGACACCTGGTTCTGGCTCAGGTAGAGCTTCTGCAGGCTGGTGAGGCCTGTGAAGGCTGTACGGTCGATCTGTGAGATCTGGTTGTTGTAGAGCAGCAGAACCTCCAGATGTACCAGCGGCTCGAAAATAAACTCGTCCAGCTGTCGCAGGGTATTCGATGACAGATCCAAGTAGCGCAATTGCTTTACAAAAATGAACGCCTCCGAAGAAATGAATGACAAACCATTGTGGCTGAGCAAGAGGTTGTGGAGGTTGGGGAGTTTGTGCTTGGTCCATTGTGCGCGTAGTCCGGTTATCTCGTTAAAGCTAACGTCAAGCACAGCTGTGTAGTTGGGCAGGTCGGACGGAACCATCGTCAAGTTCATCTTGGAGCAGCTGACGATGTTGCTGGCGCATATGCACATTTTATGACAATTCAGCATTGATCCTCTGGACCTGGGGATCAGTGCTAAAATAAAGGACAAGCAGACAGCCCACCTAATGCACCACTTTATGGAAGGGGGCATTTCTGACATGCAGTTGAAATGGGGATGTAGCATAAGTCACAAAATCCTCTTCAATAATGTGGCTGTGTAAATCCTTTCCACATTGTACGGAGGGTCAGCTTGTGGGACTGATGATGCAAATTTAGAGCTACAAGACAAAAAGAAACAAAAGTGATTTATGTTTGATGTACTTTATTAGAAACAAATTGTTTCAAATTGTTAACCTGTTTAGACCAACTGTCCATTTCTTCAGTTTTATACACAGAAAGAGAGATAGTTAAAATTCTGTCATTAACTACTCACCCTCATGTCGTTCCAAACCCGTAAGACCTTCATTCATTTCAGAACACAAATTAAGATATTTTTTTTAAAATCTGAGAGCTTTCTAACCCTCCATTGATAGCAACGCAACAGATCGGGTTAATTTTTCTGCGTTTTCGCATCCGTAGCAAGCATTTTGTTTTGACACCTTGCATGACTAATTTAAACGAATACAAAAATACACACTTCAGACCCAGTGTGTAAGAATCTTAACATGTCTTCGTAAACATGTCTGAAGATTTCAACAGAGATGACGAATTGCAAATTTTTGCCCAGCCTTACTTATTTGAACCAGAATATAAAGATGTTAAACTAAGAGAGACATTTGTGAATGCACAGCGAAGACTGACACGGAACAGATTTTTTTATTTTTTTTGGCTCACAAATATATTCTCGTAGCCAGTATTGTCGGTAACACATTACAAGTTACGTAATCAGATTACTTTTTTCCAAGTAACAAGTAACGCATTACTTTTTCATTTACAAGAAAATATTCAAGTTACTTTTTCAAAAAAGTAATGGCAGTTACTATTTGTTTCCTTTATGTATTTCATCCCATTTTATTAACCAACTAATTTTCTTTCTGACCACTGCTGATCCAATTCAACCATACTAATAAGCAAAACTTATTTTAGATTAACTAACATATATGCTTACCAAACAAGCCCTGCCTAGATTTAAAAAGTAATGCAAAAGTAATGTAACACATTATGCAGTAACTCAATATTGTAATGCATTACTTTTAAAAGTAACTTTCCCCAACACTGCTCATATAGCTTTATAACATTTAACCACTGATGTCACATAAACTATTTTATTGATGTCCTTACCACTTTTTGGGCCTTGAACGTGGTAGTTGCGTTGATATTTATGCTGGTCAGAAAGCTTTCAAATTTAATCAGAAATATCTTAATTTGTGTTCCAAAAATGAATGAAAGTTCAAGGTTTGGAACGACATGAGGTTGAACTATTCCTTTAATTCATTGCTGCTTTTTGACAAAATATTTTAGTTTTGAAATTTAGTGTTGTGGCCTCTTACAGGGTAGAAAAATCTGACATAATTTTAACTGTTATATTTATATTTTAGTTATCTTTAAATTTAAGTCTGATTATCACCAGACCATGCCTGATAACAGTTTTTTTTGTTTTCATAACCATTTGCCTCCAAAAAATAACAGACGTCTATTGCACTACATTGCTTATGTATTATTATTCAACTTTTATGTCTGTCCGAAAACATGCCAAAGTTGTAGGTGGTGTGGCACTGTGAAGAAAATAAAAACCCTGAGCTGGTCACTGAAAGACTGCAGGCTTGAGAGGACGTTCTGTAAGTGTAAATATTTATTAGTTCACCTTACACTGATAAAATATAATATAACCTGAACCCTTTAGAATCATT
This sequence comes from Cirrhinus molitorella, assembly GCA_033026305.1. Taxonomy (NCBI): domain Eukaryota; kingdom Metazoa; phylum Chordata; class Actinopteri; order Cypriniformes; family Cyprinidae; genus Cirrhinus; species Cirrhinus molitorella. The sequence goes on from CM065125.1 coordinate 13,113,951, forward strand.
TACCTATAAGAGCATTAACTCTCTTTTCACTCTATGGCCAAGTTTATGGTTGGTAAAAACTGATTTAGAACATGTTAGCTGGTAACAGCTGGCAGTGTCTTGGACAAGCTACCATTAAAAGGTTGTCAAACAAGTCTGTTATATGGTAGCTGGTCAACGATCTAGCTTACGCCAACTAATTACCACTATGGGTTTTCCAACAAGGTTTTTAAGTGAAAATAAAGCATGGTCATGTTTTGTGTCCCTTGGAACATAATTCGGGCCTGAACGGGTTAAGGGAACATGAATGAATGTGAAAACAGTATTGTCAAGACAAGCGCGCGCTCAACGCGCACAACCTTATGCATGCGCATAGGTTTACAAACAAGCTTTGACCTATTCATTCAGAGTACGTGGCTCACATGGTGGTGTCTAAATGTAATATGTGTTTTATATATTATTTTATTTATTTTTTTTGTGTTTGCGTGTCAATAAAAAAAAAGCTAATTTGATAAACGCTCCGGGCAAAACTCATTGTAAGTGTTAAGATCTCTGTGGTATGGCCTCTACGGACTCAACATGGTGTAGCATTGCACCATTTACCGTATGCACGCAGTAACCCGTGATTTTAATGGGATAAAAATTACACAGTCCCAAAAACCGCATAAATATATTATCTGCATACTGTTGTGCCTAAAAATGTCCTTTCAAAGTAAAACATTGTCTGTTTTTATCCATTTCACATCACAGCAGTGTGACACGTCTTTCCCATTTAAAGAAAAGCAAAACGGAAACGACGAGGAAGAGGTGTAGACGTGTAGTCTTTAGAGAGACTGAAAAGAAAACGTTTCCAGCACGGGCGCAGAGCGACAAATGATGGCAGACGCACAGATAGCATTTAACACGAGCAAGGATAACATTACGTAAAGAAATACACTCAACGCCATATCTCAGTACTAACCTTGAGATGTATCACCGCAGAGACACATTAATCCCTTTAGAAAGTCCATTTCCTAAGGAGCGCCAGAGCTTTTCTATGATGCAGTGTGACTGAACGGGTGTAAATAAGCCCGCCGCAGCGCACACACCTATGATCAGCAGCAGCAGCAGCATCTCTTCATGGGCGCATGAGCAGACCTACACACACACACACACACACACACACACACACACACACACACACACACACACACACACACACACAATCAACGGCTCCTACTGGAGCACTTGAGTCTGTGTCCGCATAGGCAAGCATCCGTCAGAGGTCCATCTTTCAGCCGTGCTGACGATGTGTTCTCGTTCTGATTTACATCATTTTTTTCAGCTGATTGAACACACATTGTATTTTATAAAATAATTACACATTTATGAAAGTAGCTTACTGTTTCTTGACAACATTTTTCAGTTAGTCAATAAGAGCCTATATAAAGCCGCAAAGAATAAATCTAAATAAACATATCTATCAGGGGCGTTTCCTCAGAGGATGCAGGGGAGGCAATGTCTCCTCAAAATATTGGATGGCAAAAAAAATCGTAGTACAAAAACAAAACAACGCCACTATTACAAAATATAACATTAAAATTGTTTAAATCGTTAGTTTAAAATAAAAATAAAAAGAAACATTGTCCAGTGGCGATACCAGATATAAGTACAGCGGTAGCCGCGTCTCTTGCCTCCCCTGAGTCCACTGAGTTTTAACAGACCTGAGGTAATGCGTCCATCACGATATGATTGGATATGACTAGTCATGATCGGCTGTGATTGGCTCATGCGATAAATCCTGCCTCTTGTGTTCGTGCGCGTTGGCAAATCAGTCTGAATAAACAATATAAATATAATAGATTTAATGGGAAGACTCATTTTAAGTAAACAATTCACACACTTAGATATAACTACTTTGTTGTGTCAAAATAAGACTTGAAGTGGGCTGAAAGTAATAAATAGAATATTGATTACACTGTTACGTAAAAAAAGAAGACGTTTTGTAACTTCTTCTTTCAAGTTACAAAACTTGTCATATAATTATATTAAGTTTTTATTATGTCATCTATAAAGCAATTTAATGGTGTGTGAATGTTTTAATGTGCTATTTGTTGTCTTTGTAATGTTTGTTGTTACTCTGTTGTTTTATGTATAATTGGCTGCCTGTCTTGGCCAGGACTATCTATCTATCTATCTATCTATCTATCTATCTATCTATCTATCTATCTATCTATCTATCTATCTATCTTTCTAAGCTTATACTGTAGATGTGTTTTAGAACATGATAACTGGTTAATCAACTAATCACCAGCTTATATAAGCTAAGCCACCTATTATGTTAGAAAACAGAGTAACATTTTATAATGGATTTTCTGACATGCATCAGGCAATTGCATGGGAAAGGGAATACAAGAACAGTATGAAGAATACATACAGTATTTCCTTTACATTTTTAAGTTTCATTTAATGTAGCAGTTATTTGAAATCAACAGTTTTAGCATTTGAATCCATTTGTTGTGGTTACTCTTTACAATTAGGTTCCATTAACATTAGTCAATGTATTGACTAACATGAAACACAAATGCATTTGTTAATGTTAGGTAATAAAAATACAACAGGTCATTGTTAGTTTATGTTAGCTCAGGTCCATTAAATAATATTAGATACAACTTTTGATTTTAATAAGGAATTAAGTTGTAATTTTCAATGTTAACTAATGTTATTAACTAATGTTGACAAATGGAACCTTATTGTAAAGTGTCATTTAAAAAAATAGCAATGTACAGTATTAGAGGCTTTTAATGCATAATATGTATATAAAAGATTTGACACTTGTAACAAACATCAAGTAATATCTCTTATGCAAGAGAGTAAAGCGTAATTCTCTTCCATGAAAACCCAGGAAGGTAGGCTGACACTGACGCTCCTGCAGGTTTGTAATTGCACTCTTGCATAGGTAATTGCATTAGTCCAGTCTTTAATTAATTGCCTTTCTCCTTTTGTCTCTTACAAAATGTCCCTTAAAACAACTTCCCATGAATAAAAGTCTCCAAATGCTCAAAATGCTACCAAAAAATGCCAGTAAATAAATATTATTAAAACTTCCCAGAATAGAGCTGCCGTGACTAATTTGCTAGACACATTTTTAGCTCTTACTGATATCTGATACTGATATTTTAGCTCTGCTGATACCGAGATCGCTTGTCTTCTCTGCTGGCGTGTTCCGTATTAGTTTATGTCTATATTAATAGCATGGCTTGGGTTGATTTGGAAGGTTATTGTGTCCATTTGGATTGTTGGCTAAATTCATGTTCTTTCAATAACCATTGACATTTAAGACCTGCAAAACAGCATCAGGCTCTCCTTTCTGTCATTTTTTTCTCGCTCAGATTTTCTCTCCAGTGGGAGCTTTGAACTGCTCCATAAATCTCAGTGCCAGAGAACAAAGGTGATCACAGTAGGTGGGCTGGAGATGTTGCACAACTAAAGGATGAATCCATATAATCCTCAATAAATCAATCTCCTATTATCTAAACCATTCCAAATACACAAAGATTTATTTAATACCTTGATTATGTTTCTCATTAAAGGATTTTAAAGTGTATGTTGATTACAACTAAAAGGAGGAGTTAAAACACACCCTTTAAAGTAAAGGTTCTTTATTACCATCTATGGTTCTAAGGAGAACATTTAACATCCATGGAACCTTTTCACCAAGTAAAAATTTCTTATAATGAAAATAAAGTTTCTTTAGATTCTTAAAATGTTATTTAAACTAAGAAGGATTTTTCACTAAAAAGGTTCTTCGCACCGCTATGAAAATCACCTTTTGAAAACTTTATTTTTAAGTATGTAGGCCATATTATACATGCATCTGATAGAGCTATCAAAACAAAACACAAAAAGAGATATCTTTTTTTTTTTTTTTTTTTTTTACAATTTTGTAATTGTTAAGATTTTTAAAGATCAGCATTATGACCTAAAAGTGATTGGGCCATCCCTTCCATATAATCACCAAGGCTCATCCTGATTGGCCTAAAAGGGGTACTACAGTGATCAAAAGTACGAAATTGCTCATAACTTCTAAAGCGCTTGTCGCAGAACGCATGTGGAGTATTCGATTGACACCCTGGTAAAATCTTCGTCTATTTTGGATTTTTTGAAAGATCTACTTTTGCAAACTAGTCCTAGGTTTTTGCCAACCAGAACCAAACCAGTGCAGAAAAATTCTCTGCGGAGTAAATATCAATAATTATAAAAAACGTTTTCAACTCACTAGCTGCGTTTCCATTACTCTTCAAACTGTACAAATTGAAATTCTGAATTGAAAATATGTTCAATGGAATCACGTTAATTTTGTTCCCATATATCCCAAAAAAGTTTTTACGCTCACAGGAGTTGGTTTTTCAGTCAGTTTGAAAAAGGAATATTTTGCAAACCTGCAATGGAAACAGGTTTTTTTTTTTTTTTTTTTTGCATTTACAGCTCGCTTGGTGTCCATAGAAGTCACATGATCATTCTTTAATGTAGTATAACCTTAAAGAAACACCTCATTCATGGCCGCTCACAAGTATCACTTAAATAACCCCTTATTTACACTGCACATGTTTGCAGTGAATTACAGGGGTTGGACAATGAAACTGAAACACTGGCCAATATAGTGTTGGAGGTTTCATGGCTATATTTGCACAGCCTGGTGGCCAATCTTCACTCATTGCACATTCCAGCAGTAAGAGCAAAGTGTGACGGCTGACTATGTGCACCCAATGGTTCAGACATTGTACCCTAAAGGTTTGATGAACATGAAAGTTAAGTTGAACATCTCCCATGGCCTGCACAGTCACCAGATCTGAATATTATTGAGGCACTTTGGGATGTTTTGGAGGAGCGAGTCAGGAAACATTTTCCTACACCAGAATCACACAGTGACCTGGCCACTGTTCTATAAAAGGAATGGCTCAAAATCCCTCTGGCTACTGTGCATGACATGTATTTGTCAATCCCAAAACCAAATGATGCTGTATTGGCCACAAAAGGAGGCCCAACACCGTACTAATTGTGGTCTAAAACCAAGTGTTTCAGTTTCATTGTCCAACCCCTGTACATCTCCAACACAGCTGCCAGAGCTGATTGTGACCATGCTAAAGATATGTCTACTTTGCTTCCTATTCAAAATAATGGCTAGTATGGTGGCTGCAATATACATAAACCTAAAAAACATTGGTCACCATGACTTATTGTGCGAGAAAAAAATAACGTTTTAGTCCCATAATATTGGTTAATGGAAACGCTGTCATTTCACAATATATTTTTCATCGCCATTTATAAAATATCGCAAAAGTTTTGCACAAATCTGTAATGGAAATGCACCTACTGTCATAAAGGGTTGCCAAAATGTTTAAAAGAGGTGGGGCCACTTTTCCTAAAATGGCTATAACTTTTCAACGAAATTAGATATTTACACCAAACTTGATTTGCACATGCAAGACCTCAATCTGAGGTCACACAAGAAAAACTGCGGAGTCTGGCCACTGTGTGGTGTAATAATAGGACACAAACAAAAGAAACACCTATAACTACACAACTGAACAAGTCCGCCATGGGCCAATGAAGTTTGAGCACCTATTAGACTGGGTTAACAGAGGCCTATTGGAACGAAATTTGGTGGGCCTGTTTAACTCATGGTCCTAAAGGTCTGTGAGAAATTTGAAATAAATCGGCTACTATGTCGCCGATATTGCATTTTTCAAGCATGTAAACAATTGCATATTGTGTGACTTTTCAGACATACATACAGTATTCATATGTAACTTCACTTTTTGCCCTGTTCAAAAGTTTACATACACTTGATTCTTAATACTGTGTTGTTACCTGAATAATCCACACCTCTTTTTTATTTTTTAAGAACAGCTTTTTTAAGATACATCCTTCTGTCCCACAAATTCTTTGATTTTTCAGCATTTTTATGTATTTTAACCCTTTTTTAACACTGACTATATAATATTAAGATCCATCTTTTCACATTGAGGACAACTGAGGAACTCTTACGCATATGTGCTCTCTGATGCTTCACAAGAATGCATTTTGAGCTTTTGAGAATTTGAAGATCAGGGTAAATTTGACTTATTTTATCTTCTGGGAAAAATGTATTTTTAGCTTCTGTAGCTTTTGAAGGGCAGTATTTCATGAAAAAAAAAAAATGTAATATAGCATTTTTCATTTGTGTAAACAATTGCATATTGCGTGACTTTTCACACATACATACAGTATTCATATGTATTCACATACATACCATATTGATAAATCTCCTCATTTTGAACAACTTTGCCTCAGTATTCAATGGTGTCAATCAAATTGTTTGTTAATTATTCAGGAATATTTAAAAACAACTACTGTTGTAAACTAGTACTATAGGTTTTTCATTTAACTTCAATTTACACTTTGATAAAATATAACAGGGTCGTTTAGACAATGAGCCTGGCCAAATATACCCAAAAGCCTATGAATCCTAAACTTAAAACTTAAGGAAACTAGTTGAGCATGTTAAGCATATGGTTCTCAAGAAGCATGCAGACTTTTCATAGAGATTGTGTTATAGGTGATGCTATAACAGCTATACAGGTAAACAGGTATACTGGAACTGCCAAAAATGCCCTTTTTAATAATTGATTTAGGTAGATACTGGTTTGCTAAACAATACATAATGTCTTTTTCATATTTGCTTTATATATATATATATATATATATATATATATTCCTACAATTTAAGTCAGTGGGGCTATATAATTTAATTATATGGAGTTTGGAAGAACATGAGGTGGCATAAATAATAACAACAATTTTCATTTTTTGTAAAAAGCTAAATTGAATGAAGAAATACTGAAAAATATCATGGAAAATTTCAAGTACTTAAGACCACAACAAGCCAAAAAATGTACAACCACGGTTGAGTGCAAGAAAAAACTGGCAGCAGCACATCCTAAATTACTGCCTGAAACCAGCAAGATGAATTAGGATGCCAAACACAAACCATACATGGGCATGGACAGGTATGAGCCATTCATATAATTAAACCTGCTGGAAATTTAAAGGTGATACTGCACAGATCCACAAGAATCCAGTCACAGGCTCCATATTGGGCCTGAGATTATGCTTCCATTAGCCTCTTCATTAGCCCAGATGAACTGCAAAATTCTGTGTGTTTTTGCAGTCACTTTCTTGCGTAATTAACCATAGTAAAATATCTGGCAGACACCAGCAGTCCAGTGCATTTGTGCTCAGAATCATTAATGTTCTATTGGACTCCTGCTCCTGCTGTGGAGGGAACAGTGTTGCCTGGCAACTGTTGTGGTTTTACATGAGCCGTGGCGGTTGGGTTGCCCACCCTCTGATTGTTGTTGGGATGTCTGCTTAGCTGGGGTTTACCAGGGAGGAAGACAACAGATACAGTGAGAAAGAAGCAGAAAGCAAACAAAAAACATGAGGAAAAAAATGCTGTTGACACTGCAAGTCACAATACAGGATGTTCACTACTTGTTTATAAATTAGCATTTAAATATATTGGACTGAGAGAGATTGTCTTTCCTTTTCTGTTCTTGCTTTCCAACAATTACTCATCCTTCTAACAATAGCTTGCAATGCCAAATAGACAAATGGATCCCTGTGTTGTCTCCACAATGGTAAACAGAGCTGTAGTCAATGTCTGTGCTCCACCTGGCTGACACATACAGATGGTAAACACATTCTTTGGTCTCCGGCAGGTGCATTTAATGTCAGTTGTGGCAAAAAAACAGCAAACGTGAGTTTGAAAGGATCAGTAAAAGAGATACAGTTGAAGTAAAAGCGTACATACATGTTGCAGAATCTGGAAAATGTTATTTTACCAAAATAAGAGGGATCATACAAAATGCATGTTATTTTTTATTTTAGTACAGACCTGAATAAGATATTTCACATAAAAGACATTTAAATATAAACCACAAGAGAGAATAATAGTTGAATTTATTAAAAATTGCCCTGTTCAAAAGTTTACATATACTTATTAATTCTTAATACAGTGTTGTTACCTGAATGATCCACACCTGTGTTTTTTAATTGTTTTTATTTTTTAAGAACAGCTTTTTTAAGAAACATCCTTCAGGTCCAACAAATTCTTTGCTTTTTCAGCATTTTTGTGTATTTTAACCCTTTTTCAACATTGACTATATAATTTTAAGATCCATCTTTTCACACTGAGGACAACTGAGGAACTCATATGCATATGCACTGATGCTTCACAAGAATGCATTTAGAGCCTTTGAGAATTTGAAGTTCAGGGTAAATTTGACTTATTTTGTCTTCTGGGAAACATGTTAGTATCTTCTGTAGCTTCTGAAGGGCAGTACTTCATGAAAAAAATATCATATTTAGGCAAAATAAGAAAAATGTTAATTCTGTTCAAAAGTTTACACCCCTCGCTGTTAGTGCATAGTTTTTTCTTTCTGAAGCATCAGTGAGCGTATGAATCTTCTGTAAAAGTTGTACATGAGTCCCTCATTTGTCCTCAATGTGAAAAGATGGATCTCAAAATCATACAGTCATTGTTGGAAAGAGTTCAAATATACAAAAATGCTGAAAAACCAAAGAATTTGTAGGACCTGAAGAATTTTTCTGAAGAACAGCAGGCAGTTGAACTGTTTAGGACTCATGAACAACTATCACAAATAAATAAATAAATAAAATAAAATAAAATAAAATACAGCTGTGGATCATTCAGGTAACAACATAAATCAAGTGTATGTAAACGTTTAAACAAGGTAATTTTTATACATATCATTTTAAAACTATTATTTTCTCTTGTGGACTATATGCAAACGTCTTTAATATGAATCTTATTCAGGTTAGTACTAAATAAAACAATAACATGCATTTTGTATGATCCCACTTATTTTGGTAAAATAATTAACATTTTGCAGATTCTGCAAGGTGTATGTAAACTTTTGACTTCAACTGTAAATTATGATTCCACATTTAAGTTCACATCAGTGTTTTTGAATAAGTATATTTGTCATACTTGGGAATACCTAAACATTTTTAAAGCTAGTAAAAGCTGCTTTTGTTTTAAAAGCTTCAAGCTTTTTCACTCTGTTTGCATTTTTCTTTCATGTTTTAAATATGCTAAAAGAAGTCTCACCAAAGCTACATATATCCGATTACAAATACAGTAAAGTCAAGGCACTGCAACAATAGTCAATGCAAAGTGAATAATACACAACTCCTAAGTACACCAGAAAATGTGGGTTATTTATAACATAATTAGACTGACGAGGGCAACAATAGAGGAGCAGGTGGTTTATTCATGGGGGCAGCTCCCCTTCTGCAGTATTTGCTTTCAGCTTCCAGGGGGAGAGCTCAGTCAATAAGCAGCTAAATGATCCAGAATTATCTGTTACTTCAGTGTATAACTGTAGGGATTTGGTCTTTCTTTAGTGGATTGATGGATTCAGGCCCTTTCATTCTTGTGGCTTTGCCGACTCCTCTAAGAGGTCTTTGCTCAGGGACTGTATTAAATCTACAGCTTCATGAAGGTTCAAAGTGCACTTAAAAAAGAGCTACTAATGCTTATGTGCACTCAAATATTCTAGCACTTGCTCTTTATCTTCCTTGGTATTCACTGCTTATCGATTTCAAACTTTAAATACAATGCTCAGAATGGCTAATTGGTTGTGTCTCATATTGAATTTGTCAAACAGACACAGAGTGAAACACATATGCAGCAACAGCTTTTCCAATTACATCATAATCCAAGGTTTAACGCAAAAGGGTAACTCCGATTTTTCTCTTGTTTTCCGGATGAACAGCACTATGAGGGCTCATTAGTCAGCACAGACAGGAAGTCGCCCCCATCCTCAGCTAATAACTAAGATTTGTTCAAGCAGCTGGAGAGATTTTGCACCTGCTTTTTGGATCTAGCTGTTATCACTGGTAAGACACTGTCCCTCTGTCTGAGTAGGCTGCTTCAAAGACACACTGCCAAAAGATTTTTTACTGAGCGGCACACTGCTAGACTTAGTTCACTCTCCCACTCATCTCTTGTTCAGTCAGTAGTTGCACTGCAAGCATATGTGAAAATAAACATTTCCCTTAATGAGTCTCAGGCTAACGCTCTCGAGGTCAGCAGGGAGAGCATATTTCTGAGCCAAAGCTGTTGTTTTTAGCTTTTTATGGTAATTTATAGCAATGCAAGTTGGCAGACAGTGTAGCATTAGAATTCAGGGTCCAGTAAAGGGCCGTTTATGCAGAGAACATTGTTTTGTTTGAAGACGATAGTAGTGTTTAAGCCATAGCATTGTGAGCAGAGCTACAACAGATAGACTAGTACAACAATGCTTTGGGCGACCCGACACTGAATCCTGGCTTGGGGTTTGCATGGCTGAAACAATAACATGAGATCGGAAACTAGACCCATAAAATTTATAACTAGCCTCGTTCTTGCGGCAAAAATTCACAACGTGTCACCAATCAACCGTCTTGGTGGCACTTAATATGAGAAATGCCACTGAACCAAACAAAACTCACATTTTGATGATTACTGCTGCTGAAAATGATCAATTCTTGTCACGTTTTGGGCTGCACCAATCGGTCGGACCAAGAAAAAGCATTTGGAGTACTATAGACTGCCAAAAGCTATAACAAATCAAGTGCAAAAAACTGTCTGAGGAATAAAAGGCATTTGTGGTTGGACAAACTGAACCAGGATTTCCAGGGCAAGAATCTTGACAACATTTGTGTTTGCTCTTATAATTTCCAGTCAGGTAGGTGAAATATTAGGCTAATATCTGAATTAATACTATGTATCTTTACCACCTATTAACTTTAGTTCAGGGTTCCTCAGATCTTGCACTGGAGGGCCAATGCGCTTCAGAGTTTAGCTCCAACCCTGATCAAACTCACCTACCTGTGATTTTCTAATGATCCTGAATACACTGATTAGCATGCTCAGGTGTGTTTGAGTAGGGTTAGATCTAAACTTTTCAGCAAAGTGGATCTCGTGGGCCAGATTTGAGGATCCCTGCTTTAGTTTATCAAAATATTGTGCCCTTTCCTGCTTACTAGGTCCTTATCTATATAATTTAGCAGCTTCCACATGTGTTTTTTTCATGGTTTAGACAGCATAAATTAGCAGGACAACCTATTCAGTAGTGCTTTAAATATGCAGTCCATGCTGTCATTTACATACAAGTATCTCCAATATGGCTGCGTATCTGGGTATCTCACCAAACCGTGTGCACACTCTCTATGTTTTCGATTTAACCCTCTAATGCGGGACTTTTATTTTGAAAGACATGCGTGAAAGCTGTTGACATTTGTCAGATGCAGTTTAAGTAAAAAAAAAACAAAAAAAAACGTGATGTCCCGATTCCGTTGTTATTTTTGTAACTTGTTAAAAAAAAGAACTATCCTGTGCTCAGTGGTGGATTAAGGTGGTCAGGGGCCCCTAGGCTGCTCTTTGTGTAAGGCCCCCCTTGATCATTATGCTTTACGGTGAAATATATTTAGTGCCATTCATGGTCTACACGCAAATAGTAAGTCGACTACCATACACACAGATAAAGACAGCCAATCCAACAGTGTTTCCTCTATATTACCAGTGTCCCCACAGGATTTTGTGAGACTGTGGTGGGAGCACATTGGTTTCTCTACTTCAGGGGTATGTCCCCTGTAAGAAAATTTTGTTCATTTTAAATATAAATGGATAAATCTGGTGCATTTTGAGAGCAGAATCTAGTGACTAGATCAATGAAGAAATATGTGCTCTTGTAAAAAATTTTGTGCTCTAGTGGTAATTTATTGGTTGTTAAGATGTGAATGTGATGCGTAGGGCACAACTTTCACTATATAAATTCTTATAAAAGCTACAAGTGGTATTCTTTGTTGTTTGATTATCATTAACGCCAACATTAAGTCAAGAGACAAGAAGAGACACAAAATTGGGTTCACGAGAATGAGGCGAAATTTTTACACGTTATTTAAAAAAAAATCTCAATGACCATATACATGACTAGAAAAATAGTCTGCAGGTGCATTTTGAATTGTCTTAACTAATCAACTTGTAATAAATGTCAGATCCGTTCTACTTTCTGAGTATGAATTATCATATGCCGTAAAAGACAACAACACTCAAGTAAAAGGTTTTGCCACAAACTCAACTGACTAGCTTCTCTCCTGTATGATTTCATGTCTCTCGACCTTAGAACTGTACATGAATTATGAGCTTCTAGAATGCTTGACCTCCTAACTGTACTCCTTTTCACAAACTGAACAGTGCTTTTCAAAACAGTATAAATAACAAAAATAAACAAAACAGTTCTTTAGTCTTACTAAGTGCAAACAACATGCAATACATTGACATTGTATTGCGGGAAGCTGCCTCCTTATCACTTTCATGACTTATAACAAAAAACAGAACATTTCTAAAAGCTGTTATGTGACAAGGTGTACAGTAAACAAGCTAAAATACACAGAAATAAAAAAAAATTTTCAAGTTAAAATTAGAAAAAATTAGTATTTGAGGACACAAATAGTTGTAGATGTCAGGGTATTTCATAATGGGCCATTCAGTTGGATAATTTCTCCAACAAAAATAAGGTTAACCTTTTGGATTCTCATGCTAAACATGGCCAAAGTTTAAAAAAATAATTTGGACAAATGACAGAGAATTTCTTTGCCGAAAATCTTACTTCCGGGTTGGTACAAGTTTCGGCTGTTTTTTTTTTTTCCGATCGTGGCATTAATGACGTAATCGGTGGTGGAACTCCTTATATGAGCATTTCTCCCGGAAAAGCATGCCTGCCGCGCCAGCGCTCACATCGGCTAGACCATGAGGAAGAGAGCGCGCACATCAACGCGGTTCATTTGGCTGCACTCAGTGCACTGCTGCAAGGGATTTACTCGGGAAGAAGGTCTCTAAAGAAGTTTTGGTTGTAAGGCAAAGATAACTTTGCTCAGGTTCCCGAAGAACCCAGCGTTACGTGAACAATGGATTCAGTTCCTTTTTCCGGGCAGCAAAGGAGGTTTGCAAGTGTGTGTTTGTTGATGAATGTTTCATATACGAGAACCAGTTCGACGTTGGATTTGCACATTGTTTGATACTGAAAGACGGAGCGGTCCCAGCTATAAAAGATCCCGGTAATGATTCAGAACTGCAGATGGTAAGTGAAACACCATCACATGTCTGTTTTATCGGCAATCCTAAAGTAAGTGATCCTCGAACTTAGCTCCGCCAACGGCGCGCCTCCAGAAGTTCGGCTTTTTCCGGAGAAAATCGGAAAGCTGTATTTTTCTTTTATAAATATAAGAAAACTAAAGGCTTTTTTAAGATATTAAGGATACACTATATACTATATACTGTGTATGTTATGTACCCTATAAAAATAATGCATGTTTACTGTTGAAAATTAAAATTCCCGCCAGTTGTCGTAGTTCTCAGAATAATATGACATGTTGCGCTCTACTTTTGTGTCCGCTCATTTTTTGGGTCGACAGCTTGTAAAAACATAGTTCTGTGTTTTTTTGCTTGTTTACTGTACACCTTGTGGCATAGCAGCTTTTAGACATTGTTTGTATTTTTTGTTATAAGTCAGAAATGACAGTGGAGTGTGTTGGAATGCCAAGATACGTATAATAGCCTAGATATTGTACGTAGCCCAATTTGCGCGCATCAGGGAGTCGCTCTCAAAACGCGGGGTACTAAAATCACTTTTGAATGCACTTGCGCATTTTACTTTCGGTCTCGATTTAACGATTGCACTACGGTGCTGAGCGTGCATTCCACAATACATTATTTTTATCAGAAACGAATGATCATTTAATGTTTCTTGTGGGCCAGCGAGGGGCTTTTTTGCTAGCACTTAAGTAAATTTAAAATAATAATAAAAAAAAATCTGGCCAATCCGAGGCCCCTGCACATGTGGGGCCCCTAGGCTGCAGCCTAGGTAAGACTATGTTACCTAGGTTACACTATGCTCGTAGCGTACACTCCTCAATTGCACACGCAAATGCTGCAGTGCGCTGTGTATAACTTCACTAATGCATGAAGTGTGTGAAATAAAAGTAAAGTATCAATAAATCACATAACTGGTACAAGAATTTGCATGAAGGTATTATATAACAGGCACCATAACAGTTTTTATTACAACCAATATTATTCCCATTATAACCAGTAAAAACATTACAAATTCTGTGATAGTTCTTATTGGTTTTTTTTTCAGCAGGGTTATAGGTTGTTTCTTTAAAAACATTTTTTCTGAAAACTGGATATAGAGTACTTTACATCAACACAAATAGACAGTCGGCAAAAGCTGTTGTCATGGGGTATTCAAGAGTTTCAAATACTGTGATTATGAAAGCAGAATTGCCTTCTGGCCTGGGATACTGAGATTTCACCAGAAAGGAAATACATTTGCACATGGGAGAAGATTTGCGAGCCATTTCAGGCCACAAAACCATTTCTTTCCAGTACAGCAGCATCCAATCAGGCTAATGTAATAACCCAGCCATCTATCCTCAGATGCCATCAGCAGCTTTCATAGGTCTTTACAAGGCACACAATTCACAGACAAGAGTTTAAATATTAAAAGGACCACATTTCATCAAATCTGACCATCCAGACACCACCTTGTCTATTCGAGCACAAGCTGCCCATCAATTTTTTATTAAAATATTCTTGTTGTGGCATTTGAATGAATAAAAACACAGATAAACACAACAAAATTATTTTTAGAAAGATTTACAATGTATTTGTTTTTAGTACTGTAATATTCTGACAAGAAAGTCAGTAGAGAAGGATCAATAGGAAAACAAAGAAAATGGAAAACATGTGAAAGTGCATCTGCACATAAATAGGCATACATGGGTTTAAGTGAACCTTCTGTGAGGGCAACAAGTGTCTTACAAACCGATAACAGAGCGATACTGTGTCCTGGTGGTTTAATTCATTGCAGGATCAAATGTCCTGTTTCCTCCCTGTTTTTTTCTTGGACTGTGGCCTTTATTTATTTATCACTAGGCTTGAATAATGAATAATAGGCAGGAAGTCACTGTAGCAAATGCGCCCAGGGAACATGAAACAGCAGGGAGTGTCTTAAAGTGCAGGACATCCCATCCTTCACCCTGCACATGTGGTTTATAGTGACTGCAGAGAATCGCAACAGAATTGGTGAAGAATGTAGGATCTACTAATTTATCGATTCATCTAAAAGACTAATTTCCCACAAAAAATCAACAATTTTGCTATTTTTAATAAAATCAAATATTAAAACAGTATAGAAAAACTAAAACGGAAAAAAATGAATTTGGGCATAAAACGGATTTCATAGGGCCCTATAATTATAATTATTGCTATTTTATTTTATTGTATTAATAAAAAATAGATATAAGTGAACAATAGCCTTTAAAATGACTTAAAATACATATACAATAGCAATGAGGCAATAGTTGGTTTAAATAAAGAATTAAAAGCAAGAAATCATATGGTTATACTGCACAAAACGTCTTGGTTACGTATGGTAACCCTCGTTCCCTGATGGAGGGAACGGAGCGGTGTGTCGAAGTGACGACACTAGTGGTCGCTCTAGGGAGCCCGAACACCTCTGACAGCTTTGAGAAAAGGCCAATGAAATTGGTGTGCAGTATTTGCGTAGCCAGTTCCGCCCCGGACATCCGGGCATAAGAGGAGGTGGCTAAGCACTGCTCATTGTTCTGATCTGAGGAGCCGAATAGCAACTCGGCTACACTCAGAGGCAGTCCAAGGTTGTGGCAAGGCGGACACAACGTCTCCGTTCCCTCCATCAGGGAACGAGGGTTACCATAATTAACCAAGACGTTCCCCGTTTGTCGTTCACGTTCAACGTTGTGTCGAAGTGACGACACTAGAGGTCCCAGTTGAAAACGCCACAACCAGCGGACCGCGTCACGAGTGTATGGAGTGCAAATAATAACAGGTCTACGTGTTAAATAAATGCAACTCACCTCTGCGTGACCTTCCAATGCCCAAGAGCTTCAGCCAGCCTTTCCTCACCTTTGGTTGAACATCTTGGAGAACATTGGGCCAGTGTTCGTTCCCCCGAGGGGGGAACGGGCACTACGGAGGCCACACCCTACCCGGAGGGAGGTTGTTGTGTGGAAAATACACCTGAGGGCTCGCACTAGGGGAGCGCTACAAAGGGAAGATCCTGAGACAGGCTCCGCATAAGGAGAGACTGCTGAACTCAGGATCGGAGACAAAATTGTCTTTGAGGGAAACACCGCATCTCTGGGAATATAGGTGGAAATACACACATGGGGCCGCATTTAGGAGCCACTACATGTGGAGCACCAACCTAATATGAGAGTTCACAAGAGGCAACCTAACCTCATATTAGATTCTGATAGCTAGTTCCTCCGCCGAACATAGCTACGTATAGTGTGCTTCAGTGATGGATTGGGTGGTTCAGGGTTCACTTCAAAGAAACTTACTGAACCAAGCAGCGTGATCACCCAATTGGGGGGGATGACGCTGTAGCAAGCTTCTACACCATCCCGGAGTCACACCGGACTCCGGGGGCCCTGTTTCCGTCCAGGGACTGCAAAATGTAATAGGTGTAGCCCAACCTGCAGCTCTTATGGATGTCTGTTAAGAGGTCCCGATCGCTAGGGCCATCCACGGCCACGATGCCCCCGGTCAGGTGGAGCTCACCCCCGACGGGGCAGGGTATACCTCCGGCCTTGTTGGCCGTAGGTCTCATCCACATCCGGTGGGAGACCTATTTGGGGGCAGCCTTCCCCGTCAGCTGCTCCCAAAAACAGACAAGAGCTGAATAGAACGTCCTGGGTGCGTTCTTAGTTAGAGTGGGTACGGACTGGTCAAACGGGCAGGTTGGGATCCCCTTTCTGGGAAGGGGTGCTTGCGAGGTGACCACCTGGACCACGGTGGAAACCTTGGGCACTTATCTGGACCGGGGTCTCAAGATTACGTGAGAATTGCCGGTCCAGATTCTAGGCATGAGTCACGGACGAAGAGGGTTTGAGGGGTTCCCCACTCTGTGAGCGTAGCCAGGGAGGCCATCTTTTGAGGGCACTGGGTAGACTGACTGAGGGCTCAGAGGATCTTGTCATAGGCACCGAAGGACCATAGGAAGATCCAAGTGGGGATGAAATGCGGGCTAAACGGAATAGCCATGAGCATCGGATAACCAAAACA
Source organism: Cirrhinus molitorella (assembly GCA_033026305.1). Classification (NCBI taxonomy): domain Eukaryota; kingdom Metazoa; phylum Chordata; class Actinopteri; order Cypriniformes; family Cyprinidae; genus Cirrhinus; species Cirrhinus molitorella. The sequence goes on from CM065125.1 coordinate 13,131,130, forward strand.
AGCTTTCCCAAGAACTGTCTGCTACCATGTTGTAGTGAGCAGATATAGCAGCCTCCTGAACGCAGAAGGTGCTTACCAAGGCCTTCTTGGCCGAAGGGTAGGCTTGAATTGATGCCCGTACTTCGCGGGTTCTTCCCTTGGGGGGGGGAAGACCCTGTTCGTGATCTTGCGCCAACTGGGTCGAGCAGCCGCCTTGTGGGGGGGCTTTCTGGACCAGAGAGTAGGATGTACCATTGGTTGAAGGTCTATGAAAAGGAACTCTCCTGGTCGCAGATGCCGGAATGTGCCCTTCCTCAAAGGAAGGAGGTGCTTCCTAACAGGAACCTGTCAGTGAGGCTTCACTGAGGAAGGCTTCACATGGAAGCCTATGGGTCATAGTGTAACCAATGCAACCGAACCGAGGGGACCTTGAAGGTCGATATTTCTCTTTGAGCCAATGTATCTGTACTGAGGGGGGGCTCGGACAGGCCGTACCACATAATTTGGCAGTGAGTGGATTTTGGCGAGGTAACCTGGAACCAGCACCTGGCAAAATCGACTCTGAAAACAGGTAGACTGTTTTTAGATAGGGTGCAATCTCTACCTATCTCAGAGCGAAATCTGTTGTGAAAGCGCACCGGCCGCACGACTGAGTTCGCTTTGAACATAAGCAGTGGTTTTTGAGTCTATGTTGACTCAGATAGGAGATGGTGGGCTGGTTGTGATATGGGAGGGGAGCGGACTCAGCCCTGGTGGTAGGCGAGGGCTATAGTCGCTATGTTTCTTGGCCGGAGCCATGCCCACGCTTGCCCAGAAGCAGAGGTCGGAACCTCCTTCGGGGCCAAGAGTGGGGTCACAACTTTGAGGCAGTTTTTCTTCGACGTGCCACTGCAACCGAGGGTTTGTCCAGACCCATGGTTGCTTGCCCGTTGCATATTGTGCCACTGATTGTCTTGGAGGCGTCTGACGAGGTCAAGATGCGTCTGGACATTTGGCCTAGGGGAGCCCGTGCCCGTAGAACACAATGTCTTCCCAAGACAACCCGGTCATGTGACTTACTGGAGTGATGTCTTCGTGGTGTGGAATTCTGCGCTATACCCATCTCGGGACCCAGGTATGCAGTCAGTGTCTTGGCGGTTACAAGTGCTTCCAAGCTCAATGGCATAACTGCGGTTGAGACAAAGGAGCAGGGAAACCGATGCTGTAGCATGTTCAGAGAGTTCTGAATAGCAAGGTACTGACTGAGCACAGCCTAGAGAAGGCATGTGGTAGCATAGCCCGGGTCCCTCGTAAACTTGAGAGAAGGACACTCTGCTCTAGGGAGAGATGCGCTTTTCCCAATGACCTGAAGCCGCCCAAGGGCTAGGTGGCTGGAAGCCATGTCCCGTGAATGCGAACCAATGGATGTGAACCAGACAATGAGGCGCTGAGCCAGTTGGGATGCAATGCCCATTCCCCAAGGGGCAGGGGCAGCCTCTGCGGCTTTCGTAGACAGGTGCGAGGCAACAGGGACCGCCCGAGGGAGGGAGCCGAAAAGGGGCCGGAGCCTTCAGGTTTACGCCACGGACCAACCCTGCTTCTGGCACGTTGTGCTGGAGGAGACTTTTTGAGCAGACGCTAAGAAGGACCTGCTTTAAAAAGCTCCCAGAACAGGGTTGATAATAGTCCTCCATTCTGAGAAGAGTGAGATGAGGACCGGAGTCCGTGTCTCATTCCGCTGAGGGGGACTTGGTTCACCGCATCCTTACCAAAGGAGCACGGTTCTTGTAAGAAGGCTGCAGCATTCTACCCCGAGCCGCGCGAGTAGAATGCCGCTGAGCCTAAGCAGGCACCCAGCGCGTGGATTGTGGAGTCGAGTCAGGTAGCTGAAAGGCCGCAGCACTCTACCCCGAGCCGCGCGAGTAGAATGCTGCTGAACCTAAGCGGGCGCCCAGCGCATGGATACGTAGCTGAGTAGATAGTTCAAAGAAAGCCAGTGAGAGGGATACCCATCCTTTAGACTCTCCAACAGACTTCGCAAAGCCATTTTTTCTGAGAATGGGGACATATGTGGCTGACTGGCAAAAACACTGTGGTTGGAGGTGAGAAGCCCCAAGGCCATCGAGTGTTTTTGCCCGCTGGATTCGTCAGATAATATATGACCGGAGGATCGCCTGAGCTCAGGAGATCGTCCGGATGACGAATGCCGTGCTGCCAACCCTGTGGAAACACAGGGAAATATGGTGAGTTTCGTAAACCGACAGTGACCGGCCATCCCGTGGAGGGCCAGAAACAATCCAGGTAGAAGGGATGGTTCTAAGATCAAACATAGCGATGCGCCGGAGCGCTAGTTAGGCTGGATCCCCTTCCCATCCCCCAACGGGAGAGGATCCAGATAACAGAGAACCTTCTATACCTGGGAGGTACGTCACCGAGACGTGGCACCCCCGCCTTAGGCCCCTGTCACCCAGAGGACGGGATGGTGCTGCCATCTTCCTGCAAATAGCCAAGCAGGCCAGACTGTGGGACCGGCTAACTGCGGGATCACGACAGTCTATGCAGGGGGCCGTCTTTTGGTTTTTGATAACAGACGGAAGTGTTGTCCCGGGGAGCAGGGCTAACCTGACCGCAGGAGGAACACTGGAGGTCTGTATCTTTGCCATGAGGAGTACTGTCACTTTTCGTGGTGACCAAAAGACTCCAACGTGCCGCAATTCCCAGTTTAAGCCACCGATGGCGCTCCTGGACCACCGTAGTGGACATCGCTCTACCCAGAGCCTGCGTTGCGACATTTGATGCTCGGAAGCATAGACAGAACTGAACGCAGTTCCTGCGACACTCTGAGGCGAGATCCTCCTCGTGCAGATCTTATAACACTTTGCCTGGCAGCCAGCAGGATGGCAAAAGTGTGCATGGTGGACACAGCCTGTCCAGAAGACGTGAAACCCCCTCACACTCTGGACGAGAGCCTACGTGGTCCCACCAGGGGGCAGGGCATCAGATATGCAACCGCTGTACTGAAGCGCCCACCCGCCTGGAGAATCCATGAAGCCCCTCGCGCTGGACCGCCGTCGAGGGAGATGAGGGAGGAAGACCTGATATATCGTGTTTCAGCCGAAAACAATATAGTCAATCTCGTACGTTACCAAAGCCATGAACACACAGGATGAGGCAGAAGGTTCAAACCTGATGTGTTTCGGTTATCTTGTTTAAGCACGGCCACCACTTCAGCGTCTGCTCAAACTGAGACTCGCCCCCCAGCTTTGCTCAGTCGAAGCATCAGCTTCCCATGGTTTAAGCCCTCCCTCCGATGCTGCAGCCAACCTCTCAACCAGTTTTAAGGTTTTGAAAAGAGTAAAGTTGTAAAAAGAACTAATAATCTGTTCAAAAACCTAATCAGGAAACCCGGCGGAACTAAACTCATTTCCTATTGCTCGCCATCGACGCACATCGCAGCGGCCCTCGTACCCGGAAGTAGAAGGGTCGAACGGAAAGCGGTCGCAGTGAGCCGCGGCTTTGCGGCTCGTGAGCAGCAAACCCATAGCTATGTTCCCTTCTGCAAGCAGAACACAAACTATCAACGAAGCGATGTATCAGCGTGAGACTAGCTCAGCCCTGAGCACAACGATCGCGCCGATTGTTATTGTTTACGAGGAAACCGCAACCAGGAAGACTCGGACGGAAAGGCATTATGTAAACACACAATCCATCCGAGTCGGTTCTTTCAGAGAAATTACTCCTTTTCAGGAGGAAAAGCTCCTTAGAGATCGTCGTCGAAGCACCCAGGGGTACTCTCACTTACCAACAGGAGGGTTAAAAGGGAGAGACCGCTACTCGTGCCATAGATCCAACGATGAAAAGGTGAGTTATGCTGTTTTCTACTAAGAGAATACTGCATTCGGCTCCGAAGAAACAGAACAATGAGCAGTGCTTAGCCACCTCCTCTTATGCCCGGATGTCCGGGGCGGAGCTGGCTACGCAAATACTGCACACCAATTTCATTGGCCTTTTCTCAAAGCTGTCAGAGGTGTTCGGGCTCCCTAGAGCGACCCCTAGTGTCGTCACTTCGACACAACGTCGAACGTGAACGACAGACGGGGAACTGTTGACACAAAACAATACAGTGAATACGCATTACAACAAAGGCCTGCAGAGGGCGCCAATGGCCTGACGATTGTTTTTACACTCCACTGTGCGATCTAATCCTTGTTTAATATTGACAAAACAAGTCAAATGCCCACTTAATATTTAATTTTTGGCCATATCTTTACCACAGAAAATTTGCCACAGCAATTTATTGATTATGTGGATTTCAAAACGTAATCTCACAGTGAGGGTTTAAACTTTTATTTTGAAATCGCGATGAACGCTTAAGCGTAATAAGAAATATTTTAATGTATTCTCATGAGTTTGCGTAGGTTTATAAATGATTTACCTTACAAATCTGATAAAAATGCCGCACGTTGCGTTCCCAGATGAACGTTATAATAAACCCAAACTCAAAACAACTTGCAGAGATGGAGTTAAAGACGCTCCGCACATATAAATAATAACAGTTCCTGCGGAACAGCATACTGTGAACGGAGCTGCTGTGAGACGCACGTACGTAACCTACACGCATGTAAATAATTAAATAATAATAATTAATATATTAAACCTGCATTAATTTATTTTTTTTATTGAATCGTAGCGTTTGTGAATTCACAATTGTGCTTAATGTGATCTTTAAATGGGTTTAATATATAATGCAGCCATGGAAAACATTAAACTGCGTTTAATGGATTCTCGTCCGTGTATGCGGCACTTACGGTATTTTGCCGTTTACTCAACGCGGGCAAAATGAAATGGAGGATTTTTAAACATTGCATAGTCAATTAAAACCGACGATTCTCGACTGCCCTAGAAGAATGGTTTCATTTAGTTAGGTGCATGTCTGCATTTGTGTAAACATGTTTACCCTGAAAGATCCTGCTTTTTATGTCCATTTTAGAAATAAAAACAAAGATGATTTCACCACACAGCATCCATAGTATCAGTTTCCTTTTTGATACCAACCAGACTGTACAACAAAAAAGGATGTTGCATTTTAGTGGATTTAGGTGATTCAGCTAGAATTTTTTCAATAATTTTACCCGCTTAATAACCCTTGTATCCCTATATCTGTCTGTGTTTTAATTTTCATTTTGAGCTTTCTCTTGTTGACAATAGCAGCTGGCCGTCTGCCAAAAGTTTCCTGAGCATCAGCTTTTCCTTAAGAACCGGCCCAGATGATTTTCTCCTGCTGTGATCCGTGACTGTTAACTCCACCCCCTCACATAATGACTAGTTCGATTATGCAATGGCTGTGTCCAGATGAGAAAGAGTAGAAATGTGTTACTCTGTATACTAATGTGTGCGTCTGCATATGACAGAGAACAAGCTCCTATATTTCTGTACTTCCCAACATGCATCACTCTTACGCATAACATTCAGCTGGCTGCAAGTGTGTGATGACTGAGGATCACAGCCAACGTTATTGATTTTTGCGCAGTAAACCGCCAAGTGTTCTGACTGATGGCTCAGATGCCTGTGGATTTACAAGATAATTATCCCACTAATTGCAGGATTAATGGAGCCCATTGTGCAGATGCAGAACTTACGTGTCATTAACAAACATGTGGCACTGTTGAGAAAATCCCAACAATGAAATTTTACATCAATAGGCCTTAGATGCTGTATTTAATTTGACACAAATTAAAACTTTGAGGGATAGACATGCAGTGTGTCCAACATCTCAAACATGTGATAATCCAAACTATTGGTGTTTCAACAGTTAAAATAACTGACAACTGTTGTAATAAGTACAATCACTATATAATATAATAATTTCTAGGATGCATTTAATGATACATTTCCTTTGGTTATAAAGTTAAGCCAACCTGCAAAGTCACTGCTAGGCTCTTTTAAAGGACAAATAGATGACTGTAGCTATAAAATAGTGCTAAAGGCAGAGAGATCTTAACTCAAGTGTCCCTTCAGAGCGAGTTCCGTCCGTGTGATGGGCACAATGTGTCCCTGAAGGATCTGGCAACTATGTGCTTACGTAATCAGAACACAGACTGTGCTGTAATGTTTTTATTCAGTTGTAATACCTCTACGTAATCATTCAGCAGGAGGTGGAGATTTGGGAAGCAGTCTGTTTTTCATATGCTTAAGATGAATGGCATCGGTTTACACTTATAATCTCTCATTCTCTTTCTCTTGCACTCAAAATTTCCATATTATTTTTAACAGGTTTGTGTCACAAAAAGGCACATTAAACACTATATGATCTACATACTCTTGTCAGATATATTATTTTTTGGCAAATTAAAAAAAAAGTTCTGAAGACCTGCAATCTGGTGAATCTGCTGCATGTAAAAGGAGAACATGTAGCTTTAAAAACTGCATTTTCTGTTTATCTTCATAGAGAATGAGAAAAAAGCATGATTTTCCTGTCACTCCCACTGTTATATTACACTGATTTGTTTCATGGTGTTAAGTAAATCTCTTATTCAGCTGTAGTAATCTTGTGCTCAGCCACACAGCCTTGTGGTGAGATTTAAGGGCTTTAGAGACATCCTTTCCCCCACATTAATCTTTGACATTCTGTGCTATACAGCCACCTAATAGAGTAGGAGCAAATTCTAAGAGACAGATAAGATTTACTTGTGTAACCACATAAAAGTTATTAAAGAACTAACCATTAAAAATCACATATCGGTCTAATGTATTCAATATGATTTAACATTTTCATTAAATAACTAACTTAACGTACCTTACACTCCTGCAATCGGTTGCTGTGTTGATAAAAAGTAGGCCTACTCTTCAAGTCAATTCACATTCAGTATGTTGAATCTTAATATTACACTAAATTATCACACAATTTACAATTATCATATCATATAGGAAGCTTAAAGTTCAAACTAACATGTTACACAATAATTAGTCTTTTAGCAGAATCACTTCACAGAGATAGTCAACCTAGTGTTTGTTCACTTTGTCACAAAATAAAGGATTTGTTTGCTTCCAGAATAAAAAAATCCCTAGAATTTACTCACTCTCATGTCATCCAAGATGGTTATGTCTTTCTTTCTTCATTCGAAAAGAAATTAAGGTTTTTGAGGAAAACATTCCATATAGTGCTTCAATGGGACCCAGCGAGGTGAGGGTCCAAATTGCAGTTTCAATGCAGCTTCAAAGGGCTTTACACAATCCAAGTGAAGGAATAAGACTCTTATCTAGCGAAATCTAGCTAAAATATATATATATAAAATTATATATATATACTTATATATTTATATACGCATTACATAGACATGTTGGAAAGGTCATGCGTGACGTAGGCAGAAGTATCGACCCAGTGTTTACAAAGCAAACTAGCAAAGAAAGTCAAACTCCCTTCACAAAAAAGGTAAAATAATGATGTCAAATGATTTAGAAGTTGGAGGAGAAAATTAGATTACGTTTTTCGTCCTACCCTACCTACCCTACCTTTTTGAACCAGAGTACACAGACGTAGAACTAACTAATTGCGTGTGACCTTTCCAGCGTGATTATATAATGCACAAAGTTGCGGATGAGCATCGCAGAGCTAGTGCAAGACGAACATTTATGGTAAATTTGTTTTTTGTTACATTTTTACAATTATTATTATTTTTTTTTAATGACTGATGGTTTTCCTACATAAGACCCTTATTCCTCGGCTGGGATCACATAGAGCCATTGAAACTCTATTGAAACTGCAATTTGGAACTTGAACCTGTTGATCTCCATTGAAGTCCACTATATGGAGAAAAATGTTTCCTTCAAAAACCTATTAACCTATTCTTTTGACTGAAAAAAGAAAGACATGAACATCTTGGAAGACATAGGAGTGAGTATATAATAATAAAAAAAGTATTCTGAAATTAAACTAATCCTTTAAAATCTAATGCGATGTTTAAAAAAAACAAAAAAACAATACTGCTACTGCATTGACAAAAAACGTGGGAACGTTTTGGGAACATTTATTTTCTTATATGGTGTCGAGCACGCTCACTGAGCTGTGCTGCTAATGTAAACAAACAGAAGTTTTCGCGCGCGCCACATTCGAATGCAGGAAAGGCGCAATTTTTTTTTTTAGTAAAGAATGAATTCAATTTCGCACTGTTTTCATATAAATCGTACGACTTGGAATAACGCACGCCAGAAACAAATTGGATTTGGAACAAGGCCAGGGTGAGTACATGACATGATTGTATCCATGAGTTTCATGTGACGTCACTGTAGTTTATCGCCGCCATTTTTGTGTCCGCTCTACCTGTTTCAGTCTATGGTCACAGCAGCCACAACTACAAGAAGATCAGCGAAACACTCCCAGAAGGTTCACAACTACAATTTTATTCGATCCCAATCAGTGCTTCAAGTGGGCCGGTATGCGTATAGCCTTTAGTGTACCGGCACTTCTGACATGTTACCGTCAGTGTCTGGGTGAATAGAAATTACACTAACGTTAAATACATCACACTACCAGGAGGAGTTACGTCTCGTCTCGACAATTCACGTATATGAATGCAACCGGAGTCGGTCTGGGGTGTGAGAGCATGTCAGGAGAGGCAGAATAGTGGAATCATTATTGACTACTAATGTGAATTAGTACATTATAACGAAGACAATGTCCTAAAAATTAAAAGAAGCTGTTTTTTCGCGATCACATCATTTTAAACCGGTCAACTCCTAAGTCCAAACTGATCCATTAAAAGAGAAAGCATTCAAACAGTAAGTTTAAAACAGTGCTAATGCGGAAAAAAGCGACTTACAGTACATCTAGATGCCGGTAAATTATTTGTTTTAGTGTGTATTTGGCTTAACAGCAAACATGTTTTATAATGAATGTCATTGCCATGTCTGCAGTAAAGTAGATATGTACAAAGGTTCTCAAAAATAATCATATTCGTTTTGATAAAACTATTTATGTATAATTACTCAAATTTTTATTATTTTTTTTTATTTAATTTGTCATAGAAAAAATGGCACACAAGTTACACACAAACCATCGTCCTGAGCAAAATGTACCTTTGTAAATTGTGACTGGCTGCACAAGTGGTGTAATAATTTAGGAGGTGGATATAGGCCTACTGTGAAATTACATAACCTACAAACACATGTATGGCATAAAACTTGAAAGCGTATCAGAGAAAGTCTGAAACATCAGTAAAGCATTTTTTTTAAACAATGGTCAAATTTAACTAAAATGTTATTACAGCCAAATAGCCTATGAATGAATGAAAATGTATATTTTTAAACAAAGAAATCGCATGCTTTGGGTGTTTTTGTGCTCTTTACACAAGAAGTGAAAGACATCTTCTCTCAGGCATATATCCATGTTTTCTTGGCTTGCTGGATGTTGGGCTCATGCTCATTCGCCAAAACTAATTTGCCAAAATCTAAGCGCGGACTTAGATTATTTAGTGCCGTCAGCGCCAGTACCGCCAGCCGGCATAGGATTCTTCAAGGTCTTAACGCCTTCATCGAGCGCCTATGTTCCCAATCATTTACACTTTCTGCCCTAAATTTACAATCAAGTCAAAGTCTCAGTGTGGGAAGTGGTAGTAAAAAGTAATTTCTTATTTCAATATATTTTTAAATCTCATTTAGATGTGCCGTGTCTGTTGTCATATCGGACACAAATATGGCGGCGAGCATAGCGGAAGTGACGTCTTTGGTACTCATGGATAGTTTTTCAATAAAAGATTGACTATGCATGGCCAAAAAATGTAATCAAACTGTATTAGACTAAGAGACTGGACAGGATGTGACTGACAGTTTGTCCAGAGAACAAACAGCTGGTCTCCTCCAACATGCTTGCTGGCATAAAGTTTATAATAAGCAGCCAACATCTATCTAAAGTGAGAACTTCCATCCTGCCCTAGACTAGCTGTCTCTCTCCTCACAGAAACACACACACACACACACACACACACACACACACATGTTCAATATGGATTCACTCAGAGGAAAGAGATTAAGGATTGCGATTACGGTGTGTGTGTAAAAATCTGTGTATGGATTTGTGCAGAATGAATGACTAAGGGTCAGATGTGTCCTACAATGTCATGCTTTCATGAATGTAAGATCAACACTCTTATTATGAAATGTTTTGTGTTATTCTTCTGTAAAGCAGGGAAGCATGTAATGCTTCACATTAGAATACTTTTTTAATGCTGTCTATTTTACATGTTTGAATGTTTTTTTTAAAGAATAGTTTTGTATTATGTGCATTGTTCAAGAAGCTGAAACAGTTATGTGTTTGTAAAATGCTGCAGAAATATTTATTTGCTGTAGATGCATGGCTCTTTGAATCTTGGCATAACCTATTGAATATATTATTCTACCCTAAAAATACCTTGAATCTGAAAGTAAACTTGTTGTAATGCGTGAGAGGCATTGTTTTCCCACTGTATTTAAATCTGCCTGTAAGGTGAAACAGTTTAATGTTTACTACACAATGCCTTTCCGTAACCTAACAAATCAGGTAATGAAATCTAGCAGGCCTGTCAAAGACTGCCAATAGCCTTGAGTCTTTGTGTAGAAAGCTCTGTTAAACAAACCTGCAGTTACACTGACAATTTATTGCTTTAACCTTCAGTTCAATGCCTGAGAATAACCTGCCTCCCGCTTACTAAAATCGTCCTCTGTAATCTCAAGCTCTTCATTTTGCATGTGGTGTTGAATATCATACTTTGGTTTTCTGTTATAATAAGAAATTATTGATCCCTGGAGGGAAATTGAGCAGCTTTGCCATGATAAAATAAGAGACCTGACAAACATTAGATAAGGTTGACCACTGCACTTTAAAGGGGTGTATAGACAATAAAATGGTGATTGTTTATTGAAAGCTTTATGCTTTCCCACATTTTAAAAGAGAAGTATTATGCCCCTTTTTTTTACAAACTGTAATGTCTCAGCTCAAAATACCCCACAGATAATTTATTATATCATTTTGAAAATGCTCATGCTCTCCAGCTGCTGCTCTCCACCCCCCTTTTCCAGAATAGAGCTTAACAGCTCGTACCTCGGATACTATTCTAAAAACATCTGTTTGGTTTTGATTATCATGTCTATCATGCTGAAATCATGCATTTTAAATCATATTAGTTTAAACTTCTGATATAGGCTTTTCTGAGAGCACACATCTGAAGCACGTGCACAGAAAGAGGCTGTCACATGGCGTATGAGTACTAAACTAAGTTCTCTTTCATGTCTCACTGCACTTAAACTGTCAAGTACAAACACGTTTATGTTAAAAACACACAGGAGTTACAAAAACAGTTGGTTATGTCTGTGAAGGTAAAAAGCTGGAAAAGAAATCGCATATATATATATATATATATAAAGATCTGTGTGGCAGCAGCATAATATTCAGTAAATAAATAATCTTGTCTCATCTGAGGCTGAGACTCTAAATAGTGTTCTATGCAGCCAACGACAAAACTGTTAGCATGCTTTCCTTGAACTTTTGCCATGGTGTTAGAACTGGTACACTGTTGTCATTTGCTGAAACAAAATGGCGGCACCGTGGGTGGAAACATGCAGATTAAGGGGCGGTAAGATCCCCTTACCACGTCAGGGGGAGCGAAAACTGATGCATTTGTGTTTTCACAAGCTTGGGGAAAAAGGCTTATCAAAACAGGTACTGGGTTGTCCTTTTTCACGTTTTCTGGGTTGTTAGATGCACTGGGGACCTGATTATTACACTTAAAGGGATAGTTCACTTTGAAATTAAATTTTGATATGTTTTAGCTTACTCCAAGGGCATCCAAGATGTAGGTGTCTTTGTTTCCGCAGTAGTTTCAATTTTGATATTTTTAGGTCCAACCGTTCTTGTTTGTCAGTCATATAATGCATGCCTATGGTCACCTCACAAAAGAAAATGCACAGATTCAAATTAAACAGTCCAAATTAAACAATTCCCCATCGTAAGTACACATTGATGACCTTAGACACGAAACGAGCGGTTTGTGTGAGAAAACGGACAGTATTTATGTCGTTTTTTACATTTTGTAAATGTAAAAAACCACCTCCAAGTTGAAGTGCGCGCGCTTCCTGGTGTGTGAGCGCGCCGGCGTGAACGTCACTCATTGTTTACACAGAACAGAGATTGTAGGTAAGACGGCTAACAGAAATGGTACTCGTTTGCGCCTAACCGGGATGTTTAAACAAGAAATGGTTAAAAAAATTATGTTTAGGGATGTTTAAAAAAGAAAAGAACTACTTGTGCTCACGCAATGGATCACGTCTGGCGGGAGTAGCGCCGGCGCGCTCACACACCAGATAGCATGCCCCCTTCAACTTGGACGTGATTGTTTACAAGAGGTAAAAACGATATAAATACTGTTCGTTTTCTCACACAAACCGCTCGTTTCGTGTCTTAGGTCATCAATGTGTACTTGCGATGTGGAATTGTTTAATTTGGACTGTTTAATTTGAATCTGTGCGTTTTCTTTTGTGAGGTGACCATAGACATGCACTATATGACTGACAGACAAGAACGGTTGGACCTAAAAATATCAAAATTGAAACTACTGCGGAAACAAAGACACCTACATCTTGGATGCCCTTGGGGTAAGCTAAAACATATCAAAATTTAATTTCAAAGTGAACTATCCCTATAAACACAGAAAAGGTCGGGTTTTCATGTCACCTTTAAAATTACATAATTTATGGCATAAGTCGTTCCACATTGTTTGATAATATAATGATAATATAAGAAATATTTCTTGAGCAGCAAATCAGTATATTAAAATAATTTCTGAAGGATTAAGTGACACTGAAAACTGGAATAATGGCTGCTAAAATCCACCTTTGCCCTCACAGTAATAAATTACATTTTAATGTAATATTCAAATTGAAAACAGTTATTTTAAATAAATGCATACTTAGTGAGCATAAGATATTTAAAAAAAAAAAAAAGTAAACCCTGAACTTTATCAGTGTAGTGTAAGTGTCGTGTATTTGCTATTTTATTTTATTTTTTATGGGTTGTTATATTTCTGTAGTACGCAGTGTTGGGCTTATAAATAACTATTTGGCACTTTGCAAGGCTGTAACCATATAGGACATATTCAGGGCAAATGCGCGCTGTGGTGGCGATGGTCTGATATTTTCAGGCAGAAGTGGCATCTTGAGAATGAGTCTGTTGTCCTCAACAGCTCATTAGTCAAAGGAAGCCATAGACTAACAGGATGAAACACCTTGCAGTATTCTGGATGGGGTCATGCCCTGCTGCAGTGCGCAGTTAATTCACTTGGGATCCCATAACTCTCAACCAAGGACACTGCAGCCATATAAGACACAAGAACAGTTAGAAAGGACACATTTAAAGGGATAGCTCACTCAAAAATGAAAATTCTGTCATTAGCTACTCACCCTCATGTCGTTCCAAACCTCGTTCATCTTCAGAACACAAATTAAGATATTTTTTGATGAAATCCCAGAGCTTTTTGACCCTGCATAGACAGCAGTGTTCAACATAGGTACAACATTCAAGGTCCAGAAAGGTAGTAAGTACATAGTTAAAATAGTCTGTGTGACATATATCATTTAAATGAAAGGTGTTCAGTTGTCCTGTGTTGGCTGAGGTTCTTTAGTATATGCTGTGCAATATCTACAACTCTCAGTATGCTGTAAACATGGGCGCCCCCTAGAGATAATTTGAGTAGTACAGGCAGCTAGAGAAGTGCACAGTCATCCAAGATGATCCACGTCTGTGTGAACCGGTCACTGTGTTGCACTAAATTGAGTCATTCTAGTAACCTGATCATACCCAGGGATTAAAGAGGACACTGCCCAGGTTGAGGAATTATCACAGTATAAAACAGACCATGCAATGTAGCTCTGCTTGTCTGTCATCTCTCTCCAAAGTCTAAGCAAACATTTCCCATCATGCTCATCTTACAGGGCTTTGGTTTAGGACTAAAAGCATTGAAACACAGCCCCTGTAAACACAATGGTTAATGATGTTACTGCTCATTTTCTCTCCATTACAGTCAGAATGTGAGAGGAGCTCTTTTCTTTCTGCAGTTCTCAAATTTAGGCCACTGGAATATCTTGTTTTTGATTCATTTATGTATTTATTATATTCAATTCAATGACTCAAGTTTGGTTCTCCAGAAAGACAGATCTCATGCCACTCTGCCTGAAGTTAGTAAACAGCTCTGACGTAGAGATGATTTTAAGTGCATAACATTTACTAATTATTATGTGTCTTTTTCTGTTAAAAAGATTGGTGTCAGTAAGATTTTTTTAAAGAAATACTTTTAAGAGAATTTTTAAAGAAATACTATTTAGGTATTATTAAATTTATCAAAAGTGACTATAAAAACACTTTTAATGTTTAAAAAAAAAGATTTCAATTTAAAATAAATTTAGTTCTTTTGAACTTTTGATTTGCCAAATAATGCTAAAAAATGTATCACATTTTCCACAAAAATATTAAGCATTACAATAATTTTCAACGTTGAACATAAAAAATGAAGAACAATTTTAAAATGATTTTGGAGAAAAAAAACTCTTAGATTGAAATAATTCAGCTTTGCCATCATGAATTAATACAATTCTGAAATATATTTAAGTAGAAAACAGTTATTTAATTATTATTGTTATTTAATATTTCACAATATTATGATTTTTACTATATATATTTTTTAATCAAATAAATGTGTCCTTTGTGAGCATAAGATACTTTTCTGAGAAACATTGAAATAATCACAGCAACCCCAAAGTTATGAATGGTAGTACTTTTTTATCTTAAAATATTACATATACTACAGTTTACAGATATTTAAAGAAAATGGACTAACACTATAATAAGGTGTCATTGCTAACATTAATGTATTAACTAACATGAACAAACAATGAACAATACATTACACTATTTATTATTATCCTTGTTAATGTTAGTTAATAAAAATACAGTCGTTCATTGTTTGTTCATGTTAGTTCACAGCACATTAACTAATGTTAATAATAATGCATTTGTAAATGCTGAAATTAACATGAACTGAGATTAATAAATACTGTAAAATATTGTTCATTCTTAGTTCATGTTAACAAACGAAGTTAACTATTGAACCTTATTGTAAACTGTTAGCAAAAATTTTCTAAATAAAGTTTTCTAAATAAACAACAGTTAAATTATAAATAATTTTACTTTTTTGATGAAAGTGGATATTGTCGTTTGTCTAAAATGTTTCAAACAAAAGGTGTTATCTTGGAAATATTATATTAAGGCACTGCATAACAAGAATGACCCCCTGAAAATCTGACATGCAAAATGTTCTTTGAGCTGATCCATAAATACTCTTTGTAGGTGGAAATGTTCACTAATGAGATCCTCACAAGCAGAGCAGGCGTTGGTATTCTGCATGAATGACAATTCATAATATTAAAGTCTACATCGCCCTCAGGTTAGGGATATGTCAAAAGAAGGCCAGACTAAATTTGCCAAACCATATTCTGTAAGATAATGCAAAGCAGAATGATGCTTGATGCAGAGCTTGACATTGGCTTATAAATAAATATGAGGAGTATTGAGAATCTCTCAATGACCGTCTTGGTGTTTAGACGTGAGTTATGGAGTCTCTATGAGGTATGTAAGGTGTGAAGTGCTGCAGATAATCATAATGCTCTGAGAGAGAGTTGAATGAGATGCTCTCTTCAGCTTCATCAGCGTAAGGTGCCTTTGCTCTTCAAGCTGCTGTTAATTGCTCTCTGGTCATATGGTTTTCACTGGAGTGCGTAGTCTCTTTCATAAAGGCTTGACATTCTTGTTGATCCGGTTGTTCCAGTGTTTCGCTTAACTCCACTGTCCTCTGTCATCGGTCTGCCACTGCCAGTAAAATAGCCACCAGTCAATCGATCAATCAGAAAGATATAGATTAACTAGACATAGAAATCATGTTGATCTTTCTTTGATTTACTGGAACTTAGATTGTAATGCATGTAGTTAGATAAAGCAGTAGTACCTGTACAGCTGTTATGGAGTTTTGTAATCACTTCATAATCACTAAGATGCTGGTGGCCATGCAGTCAGCACTGAACTTTCTGAAGTCCCCATATTGTCTCATTTTGGTCTATTTGGGTTCGAACAGCCATATAATAGAATACAGTAAAAACATCTCTAGACTTGCAGTTTTTTTTTTTTTTATAAAAATGTCAAATAATGGTTAACAATTGTAAATATTAAAGGATTAGTTCACCCAAAATTGAAAATTCTGTCATTAATTACTTTTAAGATAGACCCTGCATAGACAGCAACGCAACTACCATGTTCAAGGTTCAAACGTAATTTGATGAAGCTACGAGAATACTTTTTGTCCGCAAAGAAAACAAAAATAAAATTTTTTAAAAACCATTTCTTCTCTATCGCCTCAGACTTCGATGCTTGTTTTTTGAGGCCACTATATACAAAAAAAAAGCTATATAAAATTAAAACTGTGCAGATGGACATTAGAACACGTCATACTGTATGTAAACGGTCTTTTACATGCTCTAGATAGACACTGCACCCACACATGGATGCTTGGATGTGCATGTATTTGGCAGGCCCTGTGTTTTCATTCATAGCTCTTTGCCAGAGAGTGGTGCTGTGCCATCTAACACATTCCCTAACCCTAACTCTTTCCATAGTGTGCATATGGAGGAGGGGTAATTCATTATTTAAGACTGGTGATCTATTTATTATCTGTGTCTGTGACAGGTATTCAGACCCAAGGTCTTGTCTTTTCCTGTGTGTGTTTTTTTTTTTGTTTTTTTTTAATAATTACAGTTACTCTATTTTGCTCAGGCATTAATGCAGTGAGTGCAATCCTGTGGACTTCACACAGGCTCCCCTGGGCTTTAGCTGTTGCCAATGGATGCACTGCCTGCTCTATAAAAACCAATTAAAATAATTATACAAACTCCCATGCAGGCGGAAAATGTGCCCTTTTAACACTTATTACTGGCATTATATATAATGCTGCAAAATGTTTTGGTGAAAGACATTTGCCCTCTGTTAAACCTTGTCTTGTTTAATTTGCAAGTTAGTATTTCAATTTGTTTTTTGAATGGATATTAAACAAAACTTTCAAAAAAAAAAAAAAAAGGGTTTTGAAAACTCACTTTTGTTGACAGCTATTCTGACAATAATGGCTGTATGTTGAATAATTTTCAGGGGACAGTAAATCTGTACTGCTATACAAACTGCACATTGACTACTCTAAAATATATCCAAGTTTAATTTCTATAGTATCCCTTGAGAAGATATACTAAAATGGTTGCTGAAATATGAGGGGTGTACTCACTTTTGTGAGATACTGTATATTATGTTCAGATGTAAAAGCCTCTAAATCCATCTGACATCTTTCTTTAAAAAATGCATTTTTATCAGGCTCCAATGTATAGGTTTCTATGTAAGTAGTGGTACTTCTGATTGGGCTGAGGGTGGGATTTTAGGGAGGTTTAAGTAAAAGTATTTGATGGATGTGTAATATGTGTCGAGAGCATTCACTCAGTATCATTAACTCATTTTTGACCGAGATGGCTTTTAGCTGGTTTTGCATCTGAACTCTTCATATATATATATATATATATATATATATATATATATATGTGCTGTCAAACTGTTGTATAAATGCAATATCACACTTTTAGGCTTAAGATATGGCTGTATATCGGCATGCTGTGATTACGTACCCATGGCCAAATATACAGCCATATGTCAAGTGTACGAGTGTGATATTGCTCATTTATACTACGGGGCTGTTGAATGCTTGAATCTGATTGGCTGACGAACATTTTAACTAGTGCATTATTTTCAGGGAAACGGACGGCGAATGTAATTCCAGGCAGCTCTTGAACGCATTACGTCTATATCACGTCTATTATTTCTGTATCATTTTGCCACATGATTTCAGTTATTCCAGGGTTTCTTAAAGCCTAAATGAGCGAAATAACCAAAATCCACAACTACACTGGTCAAACAAATAAATACAGTAAACAATAGGATAAAAATTACAGATTATTTCCATGTTTTTGCCACAAAATTACATTTTATAATGTACGGAAAGCACATATTCTATTTCTCCCACTCTCTCTCCCTTACAGACGCACACACATACAGTTTGCACAGACGTTAACTTACACGCTAATGTTGTTAGGGCTGCTCTGACGATTAACAGCTTAAAAACTACATGGCATTTCTCACAAGTGAGGTAACAATGATGCTGTTACTAAAGAAAATGAATTTACAGACTTACTATTAGTAGAGACGTTGCTGCCGATCACTTTTGAGAGACTCACAAAGGTAATTCACGAGCTCTTACTATTTGAAAATCTGGAATCTGTGGGTGCAAAAAACAAATCAAAATATTGATATTTACTTAATATCCTAATGATTTCTTAACAGACAAATCAATCATTTTGACCCATACACTGTATTGTTGGCTATTGCTATAAATATACTAATGCTACTTATGACTGGTTTTGTCATCCAGGGTCACATATATTTCCATTAAAATAATTATGCAAATGTACTTGTTCAAAGTACTTCTAAGTCTTTCTAAGTCTTGCATGAGGTGCATGATGTTCCTGTGAAGGTACAGGACGTGTTTGAGTGTACGCTGGATGGGAGGAGATGTGTGAAAAGTCCATCTGACCAGCAGGGGCGAGGCTTGTGCTTGTGTGTGATTGCCTTTGTGTGTTCCTCTGTGTATGTGTATGTTGAAATTCTGTACACTTTTCTGCTCTCAAGAAACTGTAAATAGGTCAGAACAAGAGAAGAGCTTCTCTTTTCACTGCTACCAAGGCCCAAAGAGGCAATCATCACAAAAATGTCACTAACTCTATCCTGCAGTCTTACTTACAACTATGTTAACTCAAAACCACCAGCATGATTTCATTTAGAGTGTCCAGGGTGATCAAATGGTCATCTGACTATTAAAAACAAACACAGAATCTCTGACTGTTTGATCACCCTAGACACTATGAAAATTTACTGTATAATGTGGAATGTCATGGAATTTGCCAAATTTTGGACAAATAAATTAAAAGTTGGTCAGTATACTTAAATCAAAATGCGATATAGACTGACGTCTGTGCATATGAATGCATGAACATTATCTCTAGAACTGCTCTGAGAATCACTTCATGAGCATTTTATTGTTTCTTGTGAGAAAAACTATCGTTGTATCATACAAACAGAAACTTTGGTTTCGACAAAAGTTTGTTTTAACTTGAAATTGTAACAGAAATATATTACTTAATGTAATGATAACATAATCATTGTTAAAACATATTTACCAGTTAGGAATATTTACCAGAAGAAAATATTTACCAGAATTCATTTACCTATATATATATATATATATATATACACACACACACACACTTTTACTTATAGTTTTAAGTAAAAGTATTTGATGAATGTATATATTATCAAATCAATTATTAGAGATGCCTTTGATTATTAAAATTTAATGAAACCATTAAAATGACATCCAGAAAATTAATGGAAAACACAGAATCTGGTAAAAACAAAAAACACTTTTCATAGGGCCTTAAAATTATTATTATTTTTTAACTTTTAAATTTGCTGTTAAATTGTGTGTTTCTTGATTTCAATTAATTAGATATGCTTTTTGGTTAATGTATTTTATATATATATATATATATATATATATATATATATATATATATTTAATCAGTCAATTAAAAAAATTTAAACAAACCACAAATGGAATTTGGAAAAAAATAAAGCAGGTTTCATAGGACCCTACTCTTAGGCATCAGTTTGAGGGAAAAAAGCTAGCAAAGGTGGAAAAATCTGTAATTGTGGGTACTTATGATTGAACACACACAAACACACAGGGTCAGAAAAGGAAAGCATTTAAAATTGTCCAATGATTTAAAAATGAAGCCTTTACCTCATTTATTTAGATGGTAAGCTATAGGAACATTTTGTATCATGCATTTAAGATACTTTTAATTACATTTGTTTGGTAAGCATTGATGAATGGACTCATCATCTCATTGTGATGTACGCATTTACCTATTTTTACACTCATTTTGTCATTTACTTATACTGAATAAAAATGTGTATTGTCTGATAACTATAAACTGTTTTAGAAATCCTTCACAGCTGTGTTACCCAGTTTCTCTAATCTAAGAGCGCCCCCTACAGTCAAGATACTCTATTGTACAAAAATGAAAACATGTAGACTATTGTTTACCATGATAAAAATGAAAACCCTTTCATCCCCACATTGCTATGTATATTTCTCATTACTGATCATTCTGATGCATTATTATGGGTATGCTGTTTCACCCAAATACAATGCATGAAATAGCTCTCCATTTTGAAATATCTCCACTGGTATCAAACATGCTCTGTGCATAAAAAGGCAAATGATTATTGAGTGCTTTTTCATTTGAAGAAATTTGTAATTGCAGCAGTATCACCGTCAGCCATGAATAATTGGTGGTAATAAAGATATTAAGGATGAGTCATACCTCTGTGACAGGGCGTGTACGTGTGTATGTGTTTATTTTTGGAGCGTTGTGCTAAAAATACAGTCGGTTATAACTGGCTGTCGCACAGGGAGATGGTTGGACTGTTATTGCTCAGAGGCAGCCTGGAGTCTATGGTCTCCTGAGTTGTCATGGAGACCATTGTATTTTGCCTCTCCCGTGATTGGTGCTGCCGGGTTGAGCAAGTATATGCTATTTCTGTCTTTTTCAACACCTTCAGCCTGCTGTCTTTCTCTGCCTCCTCACTCACACACAAGTGTTCTTGTTTCGCTCCTATTGTTATCTTTTCCCATTCCATTAATCCTTTCAATGACAGTCAGCCCACCGACCGTCTTTCCATGCGTCTCAATATTGATCTATTGATTAATTGATGCCCTGATCCCATGTAAGCCGCTGTACTTGTTGTCCGCAAACAAAGAGAGGAAGACTCGTGTCAGTAAACCGAGAAACAGATCAAGCCATGCACCGCTGTGATCTAGTTTCCTCTTTCAATCGCAGATCCTGATCATCCAACAACATCTCCGTGCCCCTGTGGCTGTGTTTTCTCATGAGCAAAAAGTTGCAAAATCTCAAATGAGAGGGGTCTCATGTGTCTGAATGCGTTGCCTTGCAACCCCCCCCCCCAGTGTCTCAGGGCTTGTCTCTCAATATGTGTTGTTTACATAGGCAGTGGAGCTAAAACAATTCATCCTCTCAGCATAGCTAAAAATTAAAATTCTATCGTCTATGTTTGTTTTCCTTTTTTAAAAAAAAAAAAACTCACACTTGTGTTGTACTAACTAAAAATGTGTGTTTTTTTACACTATAAAATCAGTGAGACTAGAATAAAATTGTCTTATTGCAAGTCCTGCAGTCCTGTTCATCGTTTTATCAATTATTCATAAGAGTTTTATTATTATTTCTTCTCTGGGTGAGTTTTACTCTCAAAGAAAGAGAATGTTCAGTCCTAAAGAGCGGTTCAGTTTGTAGCCCTACAACCCTTAAGAGAATTAGCCTTGGGTTCTCTTGGGAATTTCTAATGGGCTTTTAGATTAGCAGTTTTTGATTGATGAGTAAAGTAAGGACTGTGGTAAACATTACTTGAAGAGACATTTACTCGTAAATTACTCAAACATGAACATGAGCCCATGTTTTTTTTTTTTGTTTTTACAAAACATATGTTGCTACATACGGATTGTCAGTTTATGTGCTTTTTTTTGTGACTTCTTGTGGGTTGTGCTTCATACGTCACGTATTTGACGACAAACAGTAGACATTTTTTTATCTGTGGAATTTTGCACAGTCTGAATAGTTTTAGAATTCATCCTGGCTCTTCCAAGCTTTATAATGTGGTGCATAGTGGCTGTTATTTTGAAGCTCCAAAAAGCACATATATACGTCGTAAAACTAACCCACACGCCTCCAGGGGGTTAACACATGTCTTCTAAAGTGGATCCATGGGTTTTTATAACAAAAATATTTCTGTTTTTAAAATTATAAACTCAAATCATTGACTTCCGGCAACGGCGTGAGAGTCGAGATCCAGCTTCTTCGTTGACCTCTGACTCAATGTATGACATAAGCTGCATTCATAGTGTAAGCTCTGGTGAGATTAAACAAACGAGGATAGAGCAATACTAAACGCCGGTAACAAATTAAAAGTCGAAAATGAGAAGTTACAAAAATGTCAGTGGATTTCACTATAACAGAAAAAGACCTTGAGTTTTTCTGCATAGCCTTATTTGTTTGAACCAGAGTAACGTTACACCAACCGGGAACGCATACGCCGGTTGCCGTCAGTGATTTGTGTTTATAATTTTAAAAACAGAAATATTTTTGTTATAAAAACGTACAGATCCATTTCAGAAGACATGTGTTAACCACCACCATTATAAAGCTTGGAAGAGCCAGGATAAATTTTAAAACAACTCCGACTGTGTTCCTCTGGAAGGAGAAAGTCATATACACCTAGGATTTCTTAAGGGTGAGTAAATCATGGGGACATTTTCATTTTTGGGTGAATTATTCCTTTCAATAGTTAGTTCACCAAAAAATGAAAATTATTTCATTAATTACTCACCCTCATGTTGTTCCAAACCTGTAAGACCTTCGCTCATCTTTGGAACACAAATTAAGATATTTCCACTGAAATCCAAGAGGTTTCTGACTCTGCATAGACAGCAATGCAAGGACCAGAAAGGTAGTAAGGACATCAATCTTGGTTCAGAACGCCCCCCCGGAGGCGTTCTGAACCCAGATGTGTGTACCTTGTTTACAAGTGGAGGCTTTCACATGCATGTGTTGTGGTGCTGTTAAATTGTTGAATGAAGTCATTATATTTTTAGTTTTAAAAAGTATTCTCGTAGCTTCGTAAAATTATGGTTGAACCACTGATGTCACATGGACTATTTTGATATTCCTACTATCTTTCTTGGCTTTGAGCATTTTGTTGTCTATTCAGGGCCAGAAAGCTTTTGGATTTCATCAAAAATATCTTAATTTCTGTTCCGAAGATGAACGGTCATTGCGCTTTGGAGGGTTTGGAACGACATGAAGGTGAGTAATTAATTACAGAATTTTCATTTTGGAGCGAACTATAGCTTCAAAATTTGAAAATGGGGAAAAAAACGGTTTAAATCACAAAAAAAGCAGCTTTTCTTTGAGTGTTATTCAAAACTCCAAAGTGAGTTTGATTTCGGTGCATACTTGTGATTTTTAACCATTGAGCATATGTTAGCAATTAGCATTGTTTATCTGATGCTAATAAATAAGCGGAAAACGAGGCATCAGCAGGAATCTGTTTATTTGGTTCTGTAGTTTGTCCGGTTTACTGAAATAAATAAATCAATGAGTCATTCTTTTTGTAAGACTGCTCCATATGCAACAAAAGCTTTGTATCCAGTGGTATCAGTGGCAGTTGAGTGGTTGCTCACACTTTTGTGCTCATAGCAGTTATACTGATAGTGCTCATCATTTTTATACAGTATCTCATTTCCTAGATGACTCCTGTGCATCCTAAAAAGACACAAAGCTATACAGTATTGATTTTAGTGCAAGAAAGGTATATAGAATCCTTTACAAAAAAACAGCACTCAGACAGACATGGCTGCAATGTTTCAGTTCACACGTGAATACATTTTATCTGCCATAAATTTGCTGCACATTAAATAGCAGCTCATGTGGTATTTTGAACAAGTTTAAATGCATCTAAGGTCAGAAAACATTGTAATTTACTCAGAATATACATTTAATATTAGAATCATTTAGCTGTGATTTCAAAATTATTTGTTCAAACCCCTCCCTTCCATAAGCCTACTCTGCACTGATTGGTCAGCTGGGTTAGGGTTAGGGTTACCCTAACCCTAACCCTAACCCTAAGTCTGTGAATGGTCTTTCCATATACAAGCAAGCAAATCATGCCTACAGCTAAAGATATGTCTACATTATTAAACAAAGTCATTAGACATTAGTCTACATTAATCGACACAATGTTAGGAAATAGTGGGTTCACAGTGAATTATCAGAACTATTTCAGTAAGACAGTAATATTGTGGTTTACCTGGAAATCTAAAGCTGCACTAGGTATACATCACACATATCACATGATTTTTTTTTGAGCACTCAATTGAAAATGTACACACAACGTATCAATCATACTTACAGGTTGTGGTTCGGAGGCGCTTGTTGGTCCAAATAAAGAAGGTACATACTTATCTTTCATGTTTAGCGAGTCCCACGTTTTGCGAATCCTGAGGTTAGAGAAACTCACCAAGATTAGAGAAGCAGTTCTCTGTAAAATGACGAGCACACAACAAGGTTTGAAATGTATTGCTGTGCTATCGTGGAAAAAATATTTTTTAAGTACCGATTCTTCACATCATCATCTTTCAGCAATGGAAACATAACAAAATTGCTTTTGCAGCGCAGAACACAGGTTCTTCTCGGCATGATTCATTGTTTTGAGAGACAATGTCATTATTTATCATGCACTTTTTTGGTTAACAACTTGCAGACTGTTTACATTTAGGGATAGCTAAGACTGTAAAAAATATATTTTTCGAAAACCCATATGACCTGCTTTTGAACTTAGTTAATTTAGAACTTAGTTAATTTGACATGAGGGAATTCCAGCTAGTGAAATTTAACAACAACAATTAAAATGGCAGAACACCCTAAGACATGTGATTGTGCCAACCATAAAACTGTAGTCTGCATATTTTTGAAAAATATTTAAAATGATAATTTTTTAGTCACTAATTAAAATGTAGCTTTTTATTTCATTATTATTTGATTTTATTTTATTATTAGTATTTCAATATATATATATATTAGATATTAAAATTATAAATATATATATATATATATATATATATATTTATTTATTTTTTATTTTTTTTGGTTGCTTAAAGCAAGAAATATTCTATTGAAGAAATAAGACAGAAAAAGACATCCTATATAAACACTGTGTTACATTTGCTTTTTAATTTAAATAAATGTGTTTAACATTTGACACTTGATGTCCTCCAATCCAAAGCCTTAGTTCTAAAATCATTTTCTGTGTTCTTGGCTGATCTTTTCTCGCAGTCCCTTTGCGCCTTGGCAGACTTTGCAACCACAAACAAACAGTAATCAGGGTCTCATGAGAGGGCTTTTAACGGATTGGCCATAGAGATCAACCCAAACCCAAGTAAGAGATTGAATGAGGGAAAAAGCGACTGTTTTTCTTCGCAACACCCCCCATGGATCCCAAGAACCCGACGTGAACCTGTACCGCAGCCCATGTGTGCGAGCGAATGCGCCTGAGAGCCTGTGGATGGACGCGCCGGGAACGGGAGGGCACTAGGACCTGGTGAAGTGAGGTGGGTTGCCTGCCTGCCTGCCTGCATCCCTGTCTCCTCTCCATTCTGCTCTGCAGTTGCCCTGTGCGCGTGTGAGGGAGAGCACATGTTTATGTGTGTTTGTGTGGATGTGTGTGTGTCAGAAAAGGGACGAGAGCAGGTTTCTTACGGCGCCGCCTAAAGAGACAGCGCTTTTTGTTATCTCTTCGTCTTCTCGGCAGCGTGAACATCAGCCTGACCACCTGGACCAGCCGCCTGCCTGAAGCATCGCTGACGGGGGAGGGGGCGATCTCTCTCTCTCTCTCTCTTTCTCTCTCTCTGTGTTTGTGTGAATGTGTGTGTGTGTGTACATGCGTGTGGGCGGGTGAAAGGGTGAGGGGCGGAGAGATGAAAGGGCCAGGTGAGGAGGGGTATTGGGTACCTCTCTCTCTAGCTTTCTCGCTCTCTCTCTCCCCCTCTTTTTATCCCTCTCTCACTGTCGCGCGACACTAACCCTGGAAGCTGAAGAGGAGATCCTCGCTGCTGGACCTCTCCACTACAGGTACGTTCTCCTCATCTACATCTCATGGAGCTACGGTTCCTTTAACTCTATACCTCACACCGACGCCTGTTTAAACTTGTGCATCCTGGATGACATGCATATGTTGTAGTATTTCCAAACGGACGAGTTGGAAATGCTTTTCAAGATCTCGCTCTTGCAGTTAGACTTTGCAGGCAGTGACATGGAGGAATAGCTGTTTGTATATTTTCCCAGGAATCTAAACCAGCGGTGGCCTTGAATGAAGGTGTTGACATACATGACATATGTGTAATGTAGCACTGAATCAGCTCACCTCGGGGGATTATGGGAACTGTTTGGAAGCAGACAATAAACTCGGGGCTTGTTTGGGTGATAGTGGATTATTTAGGTGATGACAACAGACATCATGTTTATAAGTGTCGGCTATTAGTTGTAAAGTGCCAGCACTGGTCACCCTGAGGGAGGAAAGCAGAAGAAGGAGAAGAAGAAGAAGAAGGGAGGGGGAAAACACAAGGTTTTTGAACAACAGAGCTAGTTTTCATCGCAGTAAATACTGAGTCATGTGCATATTACAGGGTCATATGTTTCTCAGTTGGCAGCCCCTGAGATTGTTAGTTGCTCGCAGATTCTTGTCTCACAAAGTGCAGGAGGGTTCACAGAAAGTCGACCGTTTGAAAATGCATTTGCGGGTTTCATCTCGGCCCTGCGGATGCATTTTGGAGCATGGGTGCTAAACTGAATCTTTTCCTAAGCACAGGTTTTTAAAACCCTAAATTCTCCCCCAACTAAATGCACAAATGAAACCCACTATGAAACAACAAATACAAAATTGTTTGTTTATGTTCTTTTGTCATGTGCATGAGCATTAGAATCCTCACTGGCTGATGATTGCAAACTTGGAAAGAAATGTTTTTTCATGATTATTTACAGTACGCCGTGACATGGGTAATGTAGGTTTCTAGAACACAGATCTTGACTTAACGAATGAGTATTTCTTCATAGTGCTCATTATAGAGCTGTAGTGACTGTAAACCAAAAGCAAAGCTTGTCAGATGTAGCTTGTAAAATGTACTGGTAGCTGGTGAAACCTTAAACAAGTGGTTTTATGGTTCAAATATTATATTTAATATGACTCGCCCGGCTGTACCAATGAAAGTGACTTTTTAAAGTACAAATGTAGAAAGGTGAAGTGTGCACCACTATCGTTATTAAAATAGCAAACAGACTGACTGCTCTCACACACGCAATTGGTTGAGCCAATCTGGCTGCTTCCTGCTAATGAGATTCTCAAACAAGCAATTTGTTTACATTCACTTTAAAAGTTCAGTTTTTCTTTTTAAAATTTTGTAGTACTTTAGTCCAAATGAAAGCCTGTTGGTCAGTGTAACAGGCCTAGATAGTGTAATTGTACATTGGCTTTGTCTAGAATGTTTGGCACCATTTAAAGTTTGGGTTAATATCTTTTTTTTTAAAGAAAAGATGATGCAATTTTTTTTTCAAAAGTGACACTAAAATCATTTTTTATGATACAAAATATTTCTATTTCAAGTAAATGCTGTTCTTTTCAACTTTTTTTTTTCTGGAAAAAAATTAACGCGGCTTCCACAATAACATTAAGCACACAACAGTTCTCAAACTTTATAATAATAATAAATATTTCTTCAGCACCAAATCAGCATATTAGAATGCTGATCATGACACTGAAGAAAATTCAGCTTTGCAATCACAGAAATAAATACAGTTTTAAAATGTATTAAAATAGAAATCAATTATTTTGAAATTGTAATAATATTTCACAATATTACTGTATTTTTATATATATATTTATATATGGGTCAATGACATGACACCTAAATGCACCTAAATGATTGCATTTTTTTCTGTTAAAAATTGGTTTAAATGCATAAAAAGAAGCCATATATAAGAAGTAACTCTTCCCATGTATGTACTCACTTTAACTTTTTAAAAAACATTAGTTTGTAATTTTTCTGTTATTCAAAGTGTCAAAACATCATGTGGTGTGATCGTCCGGCCATAACTTCTTTTAGAAACATCTTTGAAATTACCCTAAATTTATTCAGATTAATTTTCTGCACTATTTGGCATGATTTCCAAAGTGTTTTGTAATCCTGTATGAAATGGCGAAGCATTTTTATTTATATTTTTATTTGTATATCAATATACCAAGAAGCTTTGTCCCATGATGTCCAATTTATGAAATGTCATGTGGTGCGACCTATGACTATGATTTAGGGACTTTTATGTTGAAATCTATTCAAAGATAGGATATTGCTTCATATACCAATTTGCCAAGGACCCATAGAAGCATCAAGCAGGTTATGACTCTCTTTCAAATTTGGAAAAAAAAACAAAAAACTTTTTTTTAAAGGCTGGTATGTAGTTACCACATTTGGATGTCATGTGGTATAACCTCAAAAAACAATTTATATTAGGTTATTTATCAATATAAGTATTTATTTTTTTAAATAACTTCCATACCTTTTGTGGGAGGCTGTTTTTTTAGGTAGCCAATTTTATGCCTGTAAATTTTGACTGAACTTGAAAATATGTGGTGCGAGCACTGCAGATTGGCAGTTTTGTGCTTTTAATTTTTTAAAAAGTCCACCAAAGTTAATCTACTCTCCTGTCTGGTTTGTCAGACAAAAATTACAGATTCAGCGTTTATAATTGGTCAAATCGCCTTTTAATTTACATCTGCAAAGTCACTTGCACAGCCAAGATTGGGCAACGTTCAGAAATAACTGGGGCTAAAAAAAAATGCCTGCAGTTAATGCCATGTCTTTAAATAGATTTTTAATGATAAAAGGTCTTTGTGTCATTTGGAACGACCGCTCATCAGGTGGTGTGACCAATAATAACAATAACTGCATTCAATTAAACAATACAATCTCTAATCTTATCTGTGGTTGAAATATGAATCACTGCTACAGTATGCTTAAGTGAATGGTATTTTTTACAGGAAAAATAAGTCTGCTAACTACATTTAAGAAGGTAACTGCAGTAGTCAACATCTGAAGTGGATCAAAACCTTTCGTCAAAGTTGTCCTAATAGCAAAAAAATACCTGTTCTTGTCTTAGGACAACTTTTATAAACTTTTCTGATCCACTTCAAATGTTGACTACTGTATTATTAACAAAAAAAAAATTATTAATTTTATTAAAATCACAGTCACACCACATGACTTTTTTTTTTTTAAGGCTACAGCCAATTTATTAAGATGAAGAAACATTATAATCACTTAATTTAAAATTTTAATATAAATTTATGTGTACACAACATTCTTAATGTTTGAACAATTACAATATATATTATTTTTTGTATTTTAAAATCCTTATATGTCAATGACCCATATATGTTTTTTTACTATATCTTGATCAAATATATGCAACCTGGGCGAGCATGAGAGACTTCTTTCATAAACACAAAAAAATTGTACCAACCCCAAATGTCTGAATGGAATGACTACAATTAAAGAGAGAGTTTACCCAAAAATGAAAATTCTGCCATCACTTATTCATGTTATTTCAAACTTTGAACTTTCTTTGACTTTCTTTGTTTTGCGGAACGTATTCTGAAGAATGTTGGTAACCAGACTATTTTGTTTACTTCCATTATATGAAAAAAAAAACCTAACCCTAAGACATTTCTCATAATCTGTTATGCTCTATATAACAAAAAAGGTCCTACAGGAAAGAAAAAACATGAGGGTAAGTGATAACATAATTTTCGTATTTGGGTAAACTCTCTTTTACTTTGGAAGTGTGTGCTTGCTCACAAAGATAGAGAGGATGCTTCATGTGTGTTAATCCTTCAAAAAATTGATTAGCTTTCTGTCATAGACAGTATACTTGCTGTACCTCAATTATAACTGCATGTCAGCGTAGTCTATTTTGTGAAAGAGCCTTTTGTTAAAGTTTCTGCACATTTAACTATGACAGAAGGAAGTATTTTAACCACAAATTACACACCTTACCTTTGAGGTAACAACTTCCTGTTTCACTTTTAACAGTGCTGGATTGAGCCTCTTCATCTCAGATCAAAATTTTTATTTAGGATGAACTGTCCCTTCAAACTCTAAATAACAGACTATTTTGACTATTAGTGTTTTTTTAATACTTAAAAAACCTCTAAAGCACCCAAACCTTATGATGAAGATGATGGGCTAAATGTTATCACTATTATCATCACTATCAAGCTGATCATAGTCATGTGGATAATCATGCCACTGTAGCTCTAACCGCTTTTTGTCTAGCCAAACCACAGTTGTGATACCTTCCAGGTACAGAACAGCCCCTTCCCTTCACTACTACAATAGTGAACCATGAGATCATTGTGGTCACAAGCCTTGGGCAGAAAACAGAGTCTCTATGCTTACAGAAATGTCCTAAAACAACAGTTTATAGCTGAATTAGAGATGCTTTTGAGCTCTTGTCACAACACTGACCACATTGTGTCACAAGGGAGAGTTTGTGCCCTCAGAGAAAAAACGGATGGATTGATGCTGTGGAGAAACAAAGCTGGTCCAGTGTTTTTACAGTAAAATATTACATTGTAAATTTGAGAAATGATGCATGTGAGGTAGTGTGCAAGGTGAGGTTATGACCATAAACACAGAGCACATGATTGCCAACAGTGTAAAGGACTTTGAAGGATGTCTTTCATTCACATACTGTATGTTTATGTGAATTTAGGGCTGGGTTCTGTTAAAGATCTTACTGAATTTTACATTACTAAATTTAATTCAGATTCATTTAATTTTAATTTGGGCATATATTTTAGTTGAATTATCCATTTTACTTACATATGAATGTAGGGGTGGGTGATATACCGGTAGACATGATTAACTGGTAGAAATTTGTCAACCAGTAGAGAGTATTGTCTTTATCATGGTTACACACTCACATGATGTTGCTTTGCTACGTGGTCATGAAAACGTATCGTTTGCACACACTTTTAAGCATTGCGGATTAAAACAAGTGATTTAAAGCAATTTAAATGGAATCAGCAGCAAAAGAGAACTCATTCCTCTATATGTGAAAACAATGAAGATGGTGATAGAGCACGGGAGTATTGAACCGAGTTATTTTTGCAACTTTATAGGCCTTGAGCAGTTAAAATACTCACACTTGTGTGTGTCAAAATGGCAGTCTTTGCAAGAACCCTCATGAACACAGTAATTTAGGTCTTAAGTGAAAGGAAGCTCTTAAAGTGGCAGCAGTCTTAATACATTCATTTTAATAAAACAAAAACAGACTGAAAATCTCTCAATGCTCTTGACTAAATCACTTTTGTAACTTTAATAAGAAGAAATATATATTCAATTTACATAGAAGAATATGCAGTGTTTTTATACTTTGGAGCACTTTATACAATGTATGCAGTAAAGCTGTAAAATGATTAGTCGTGATTAATCGATTCAAAATCAGAGTTTATGTTTGCATACTATATGTGTGTGTACTGTGTATATTTATTGTATATATTATATAAATACACACACATGTATATATTTAGGAAAATATGTTAGATTTATATGTAAAATATTTATATTTACATTACATTTATATTGTTATATTGTTTACATACAAATGCATACATACAGATCAAAATATATAGAAATGTGTGATTATTTATATATACATAATAAATATACAAAGTACACACATATATATGCAAACATAAACTTTTATTTTGAATCGATTAATCACGACTAATTGTTTTGCAGCTCTAGCATTCCTTATTTATTTATTCTACTGCAGATTTTTCTCTTATTGCTTGTAATTAATTTCTTAATCACCGACTGTTTACTTGTAGTGCTGTCAAATTGATTAATCGCGATTAATCGGATTCAAAATAAAAGTTTGTGATTACATAATATGTGTGTGTGTACTGTGTATATTTATTATGTTTATATAAATACACAAATATGTATGTCTCTCTCTCTCTCTCTCTCTCTCTCTCTCTCTCTCTCTCTATATATATAATTTCCAAATAATATAAATGTATTTGGGTGTATTTATATATACATAATAAATAAACAGTTTTAAACACATTTTATGTAAACAAAGTTTTATTTTGGATGCGATTAATCATGATTCATCGATTTTACTTTTACGTGTTTTTTTTTTCTTTTCTTTTTTTTACAATTTAGTATAATATTTTTTTTTTTTTTAAATTGACACTTGAAATTTCTGTGCTATCAAAAATGTCAATATCATAAAGACCTTATTTAAAGCAAAAATAACTTAATTGTGATATATATATCATTACCGTTAAATAAAATGACTCATATTGTGATATAAGATTTCGGTCATATCGCCCACCCCTATATGAACGTATAATAGTAAACTAACTTGCATAAGTTGTATTGTTCATTTAGTAACTGCTCTCATGGTTTCATTAAGTTCACTTTTAGCATAGCTTAGCATAAATCATTGAATCTGGTTAGACCATTAGCATCTCGTTCAAAAATGACCAAATATTTTCAATATTTTTCCTATTTAAAACTTGACTCTTCTGTAGTTACATTGTGTACTAAGACCAACAGAAAATGAAAGTTTTTCAAAGCTGATATGGATTTTCCAAGCTGATATGGATTGGAACTATACTCTTATTCTGGCGTAATAATCAGGGAACTTTGCTGCCGTACCATGGGTGCAGCAGGCACAATGATATTACGCAGCGCCTGAAAATAGTCCCCGCTAGGTAACTTCCAACATGACCAGCACTAAGCCACTAAGCTGGGGACTATGTTCCTTGATTATTATGCCAGAATGAGAGTATAGTGCCTATCCATACCAGCTTGGAAAATCTCAACTTTTGATTTTCTGTTGGTGAGCGATGAGCTTTGTGGTCCAATGAGGTTTGTGGTCTGTGCCGACTAGCGTATATGATCCGCTCTGTGCTGTCGTGTCTTTGAACCAGAGCAGACTGTGTGTGCACACTGCAGCGATTAGTGTGACACAAAGCAAAACCAGACTTCATTCGCCCCAACTGAATGTATATTTACACTGTCTGAATCATTCCTTATCCCCTATATCAGGGGCGGGCAAACTTTTTTGACTCAAGGGCCACATCCGGTTTTTCACATCAAGTGAGGGGCCGCATAACATTTATACAATATTATACTTTTTTTTTCTAAATTGACACTTACTACTGTAGGCTACTGTATGTAAACTTTTACATACATGGCAGTTCTATTCTTGTACCATCTCTAGACAGATAAGTTGCATTGTATACATGTCGATTGATGTAAGACACATTCATTCATTCATAAATAATGTAAGATAAATGAAACAATTACAAACATGTATTTATATTCCCCTTACGCTACAAAAAATCTTGTAAATTTAGCAGTGTTCCGAACTAAAAAGGATCGAAAATGAACAATACCAGATTCATCAAATGTATGTGAACAGTACGATTTTTCATTTTTTTTAAGAAGTCTCTTCTTTTCACCAAGCCTGTATTAATTTGATCCAAAGTACAGAAAAAAAACAGTATAATTTTGAAATATTTCTAATAATAATAAAAAAATCAATTTGAATATAGCTTATGAATGTAATTCATTCCTGTGGTTTCAAGGCTGATTTTTTTTTAGCTTTTGCTGTATTTTATATCAAATAAATGCATGCTTGGTGAGCAGAAGAGAATTATTAAAAAAAAAAAAAAACATTAAATATCTTACTGTTCAAAAACATTTGACTGACACTGTAAGTAAAAAAGCAAGCACAAATTATAGTGCCATTCACTACAAACATTTATTATAAACGCCCAGCCTAATTATTAAAAGCGAAACTGAAACTAGTTGTTGCTGGAAAATGCGCAAAACTCACTTGCCTTTCTGTTTTTGCGCTTGATAAACGATAAACACTTTCGCATTTTAAAAAAGGGCAACTCTTTACAAATGTGCCAGTTTTAGGCAGGGTGTATATTTTGACTTTTTATTTTGTATCTGAGCTATGCGGTTTGGATGCCATCAGAAATGACTATGCGCTTATGTTTAGCGAAGCGGAAAAAAGGGAAAGCCGTTACATATACACACCACATTACATGCTAGAGCGCCATCTGATGGATTTTACTGATATTGCACCAAATTAGCCATTTTATTCCAATTGCATCGCGGGCCGGATGAAAACGCCTGGCGGGCCGTAGTTTGCCCACCTCTGCCCTATATAATGCACTATGTGCTATTTACTGTACAGAAAAAACAAATTCTGTGAACAAGTGACCGATTTCATCCGCAGCTTCAGCAAATATTTATAGTGTGGGGGCGGAATCTTCGGATTCTAGAAAGTATTTGATTGTCCAGAAAGTTTGATGAGAAGCTGAAGTGCAGGGTGATGTCATCAAAATCGTTTATCCATATTTGCGACTGTAAGTTTTGATTGCGCATATCTTGTAAATGCAAATTTTATTACTGAAACACACTAGCTTATAGATAACCTTAAGGCTAACATATTAATACTAAACGCCAAAAAATAAAAATTTTGATTTCATGGGGACTTTAAAAGTTGCATGCTAATATTATTGTCTCTTTTCACAGTTCCATCATGTCTAATTTGGAGCTGTTGGACTTCCAGCTCAATGGAGCTTCAGGGACTTCAGAGGTGAACATTTGAAGATGAAACTGGCCATTGCGACCCTAATCAGCCCCAACTCCACAGTCCGACCTCTACCAGCATGTCGTAACGCCAACAGAACTCCACCATCGAACGGTACTGCTGGATCCCACTCTTCAGCAGGGGAGGATGGGTGATAGTCCCATGAGAATCACCTCCGCCCACAATCCTCATTCCATCCTCTCATGGAGCATACAACCGCCTACAACACACTGTGGAACATCACCCACGCCACCCCTTGGCGTCCGAACACAACCCAGCCTAACGCCTCAGGACTGAGTGAGCCCAGAGATGGACACCTCCTCCAGACGCTCGGCCTGTGCACCATGCTCCTCATGGATATACTGGCTATAGTAGGCAACTTAGCCGTAATGACAGTCATAGCCAGGACGCCGCGACTACGTAAATTTGTGTTTGTCTTCCATCTCTGCCTGGTGGATCTCATCGCGGCCCTGGTGTTAATGCCTCTGGGTATGCTGTCAGGTCAGGGCTTTTTCAACAAGGCTCTTTGTCAGGGTTACCTATGTCTGAGCGTGGGACTGATCAGTGCTGCTATCCTCACTATCTCAGCCATCAATGTCGAGAGATACTACTACGTTGTTCATCCCATGCGCTACGAGGTGAAAATGACTGTGGGGTTGGTGGTTTCAGTTTTGATTGGAATATGGATCAAAGCCATCCTCATGTCTGCGTTCCCTTTACTCGGCTGGACGCTCGATAGAGAGGAGCCAGGACCAGCTCTGGGGAAGGTTATGGGGAAAATCATTGAACCAAAGTGCTGCTCGCTCCACTGGATGGAGGAAGGGCCCCAACGGCTGGTGTTCATGGTCCTTTTTACCCTCATGTACTTCCTGTGTCCAGTCCTTATCATCTTTGTGGTGTACTGCAACATGTTTAAGGTGGCCAGGGTGGCCGCCATGCAGCAGGGGCCAGTCCCCACGTGGATGGAGACTCCTCGGCCACGCTCTGAATCTCTGAGCAGCCACTCCAGCATGGCGGCCAGCCTCAGCGGAGCGCGGACCACCCCTCAGAGGACTTTCAGCGGGGGCAAGGCTGCAGTGGTCCTAGTCGCCGTAGGAGGTCAGTTCCTCGGGTGCTGGCTGCCTTATTTCTCCTTCCACCTGTACTGCGCGGTCATGCCGGCCTCTCACGAATCCCTCGCGCGCATGGCCCAGCTGGAGGACGTGTTCACCTGGATCGGGTACTTCTGCTTCACCTCCAATCCTTTTTTCTACGGCTGTCTGAATCGGCAGATCAGGGAAGAGCTGGCCAGAAACCTGGCCTTCGTTTTCAAGTGGGGGCGTCCCGGCGAAGAAGAACAGCTGCCCAGTCGAGAGGCTTCTATTGAGGAGAACTTTCTCCAGTTTCTTCAGGGCACCGGTTGCAATATGCGGCCAAGGAATTCCCAAAGCATCTCCATCCCTCAACAGGAGGAGGAAAATCCTCTCTCCACCGAGCTCCGCAGGCCATCTGTTGACTTCCACATTCCTGGCCAGATCATGGAGGAGACCTCGGAGTTCATAGAGCACCAACACATGAACGATCTTAATATATCAGACAATTGTATCAAGACAAAATCGGAACTGCAAGGTTGATATTTTCAGATGTGAAATCTATATTTAATGTATCAGATATTGTTGCTATGTTTTACCATTGGATCTTTTTATACTCTGCCGAGAAATTTGTATATAGCTTGTTTTGATTTTTTGGTTGGTAGGTTTCTGTCATACCCAAAGCATAGTTTTCTTTTGAGGAGAGATGTTAGACTGATAAAATGACCTAATTCCAGCACATTACCACTAGACAGAAACTTATTTACATAGATTCAGCGATATTTGTCCAAACAATGTAACATGGAAACAACATTGTGACGTGGAATCTGTATTCAAAAAGCGGTGTGAACCGCAAGTGGTCGATGTTACAAATTTTTAACGCTCCTAATGTTAATTCCGACAATAAATGAGTATAAAATTGGTTAATAACTCAGTATTATTGTAACAGCAAAATCTGGAGCATGCACTAATATTGAACCAAGGTTGTTTGTGTGGTGGGTAGATTCTAATTCTTTAGTTGCCGTAAAATTACGGCCATCAGCAATGTCATATTTTGAATTTTTTTTTTTTTTTTCCTCAAAAATGAATTAAAAATGTTTAAACACATATAGTCTTGCTTTGTCCACTAATGTTCAAAAGTTTGTTGACGGTAAGATTTTGGTTAAAATGTTTTTGAAAAAGTCTTCTATGCTTACCAAAGCTGCATTAAAGGAGAAGTTTACTTCCAGAATGAAAATGTCAAGATGTTCATGTCTTTCTTCAGTTTAAAAGAAATTAAGGTTTTTGAGGAAAACATTCCATTGCTTTTTTTTCCAGTGGTGGCCAATGGGTTAAAGGTCCAAGCTGCAGTTTCAGTGCAGCTTCAAAGATCTCTACCCAATCCCAGCTGAAGAATAAGAATCTTATCTAGTGAAACGATCAGTCATTTTTAAAAAAAACAATAAATATCAACATACTTTTTAACCACAAGCTAGCTCATCTTGCACTAGCCCTGTGATTCGCAACTGTACGCATTATGTAATCACATTTGGAAAGGTCAAGCATGGTTAGTTTTTCGTCTGTGTACTTTGGTTCAAAAAGTTAGGGTAGGGCGAAAAACTCCATCTCATTTTCTTCAAAATTGCTCAACAGCGTTGTTTGACTTTATCACGTTCGCTCTGTAAACACTGGATCAGTACTTCCGCCTATGTCACGTATTACCTTTCCAACATGACTACGTAATGAGGTCAGGCTGGTGCAAGACAAGCATTTGTGGTTAAAAAAAAGTTTATCAGTTGTATTGTTTTAAGAAAATGATTGATTGTTTCACTAGATAAGACCCTTATTCCTCGGCTGGGTTCATGTAGAGCCCTTTGAAGCTGCACTGGAACAGCAAATTGGACCTTCAAACTTTTGATCCCCATTAAGGTCCACTATATGGAGAAAAATCCTGGAATGTTTTCCTTAAAAACCTTCATTTCTTTTTTCGACTGAAGAAAGACTCTTACTGACCCCAAACTATTGAACAGTAATGTATACTCAGACCAATAATAATAAAAAAAAAAAAACTAAATGCTGAGCCTTTTTACAAGAGTTGAGAATAAATACGTTTGTGTATTCTGGTCATTTGAACAATAAAGGACATCCAAAAGAACAACCCAAACAGAATATGATAAATTCCCAAATTGGAAAAGTTCTAAAAAGCTCATCAAGACGCACATTCATACGGCAAGCCTCGCTAATCAGCCGTAAAGAGATACAATCTTAGATTGGAAAAAAAAGTGAAGTGTGTTTACAGAGAGTAAAAACCGCCTCGGTTTACTCAGTCACATTTTCCACACCTTGTGACATGAAGATGGCGGCCCTCCACCCCGGGGCCTCGGGTTTGCTGAAGCACCTGATCCACAAAATGGCGAGGGACAATCAGATAGTCTCTGACAAAAGGTTAACAATCGGGTCAGCTGCAAACATGTGCCACTACAGATGTCCTTTTAGATTTTGTACTTTTCCACCCACCCCCATAAGATTCCAAGATTGCAACACTGCCGTTATAATTATTTTTCATTTCTTAGACGTGATGAAGATTGTTCTACACCTGCGGTATTTCACTCATTAGCAAGTTTTACATCAGATCTGAATCATCAGCTGAGTTCTCAAATGATGGCACTTCATATCTCTCTCTTCACTGCATGGACTATAAAAAAGTCCATAGACTCCAAAAAACAACATCAAGATCAAAATAATAATGTAGCCATTCATACATCACTAAAAATATTTGTGGAAATGGTATACAAAAACTTTTGGAAATGCGTGGTAATTCTATTGCGTTGCTTAAAGCATGTCACTGTAGTATTAGCACAATATTTTGAAGAATGAAAAAGAGTTTATAAGAATAAGATGATATTCTCAGCTGTCTTCTGCATTATTAAAAGAAGCTGTTTCTTCGTTGCTCTTGTTGCAGACAAGATTCATCTCTTTGTCAATGGCCTTTTGTTTATGGGTAAACCTAGCATGTATTTTTGTGTCAGTGCATTGTGAGTGTTGCTATGTTTTGCCATAAGCAGAAAGAGCAGCATACAAAAATACAGTAAAGTTAATTTCCATAAAACCAAATTTGGTGGGTGCTATTTTGGTGGTTGCTATTTTGAGCGTTTGAGGTGAAAGACAGTAAAACCCCATGGTTTCTAATTTTCCATTGTAATGACATTAGCGCTGACTTTTGTTTTGATAAAATGGAGAGGAGACAAGATTATGCTTGGTATAAAAAGCAACTCAAATATTAAGTACAATGTTTTTAAACTGAAAATTCAGCTTTACCATCATAAATAATTCATTACATTTTAAAATATAATAAATAAATATATAAAAAATAAAATATAGAATAAATAAAAAATTATAATTTATATAATAGTAAATAATAAATAAATAATAAAACTATAGGTGGCGCCAAATCCGCGTAAAACGAGTGTGGCAAGAAATTCGTAGTGTAATGTTTCTGTTTTCAATGCGATTGAAAACAAAAGAAAAAGAAAAACGTTCAGACTTCCTCTATAAGTGATTTTAAAATGTAAGACAGTACCCAGATTTGAAGACGACAGTAAGATTTCACTTCTGCTGTTAATGAAATGTTGGTAGGCTACTATGAGATGGCTAGCCTAATTGTTATATAATTTAAATGGGTTACCTGTTATTTTTATGGTATATCAAAAATTTTATCTTTTAATGTGATTATTGGTGCATTTGCCAGTATTTACTATTCTTTTAAAACAAAAACTAAAAAAGATATGCTACATGAAAATAATTTAAGATTTTTCTTTTCTTAATAAAGAACAAGATTTGGTTTTCAAAAAGCCTTTTTCCAAAAGGTACATCTTAAAAAAGGGGGTTGTCTTATAACCAGGGTCGGCTTATATTCACGTCAGTACAGTAAAAAAGCCTTTTCAAAATCTTAAAGACCCCAACTTTTGAACAGTAGTGTATAGGCTTATATAATTTATAATTTTACACTTAGAATTATAAATGTTTTTGTTAGAATTTTATTATTAACATTTAAAATATACACTATCAGTAACAGTAAGTTGTCTTCTGCTCACAAAGCCTACATTTATTTGATCCAAAGTACAGCAAAGCAGTAATATTGTGCAGTATTTTTACTATTTAAACTAAGTTCTATTTGAATATATTTTAAAATGTAATTTATTCCTGTGATCAAACTAAATTTTCAGCATCATTACTCCAGTCACATAATGCTTAAAAAATCGTTTTAATATGCAGATTTTTTCATATTATTTTTTATCATTATTATTATCAATATTTAAAACAGTTAATTTTTTTTTCAGGATTCTTTGATGAATAGAAAGATCCAAAGATCGGCATTTATCTAAAATAATAAAAAAAGCTTTTACCATTCAAAAGCCTGGAGTCAGCATTTATTATTATTATTATTATTACATTATAGAAATTAATACTTTTTTTTTTTTTTTTAGCAAGGATGCTTTAAATTGATCAAAAATGATGATAATGACATTTATAATCTTACAAAAGATTTCTATTTCAGATAAATGCTGTTCTTCTGAACTTTCTAATAATCAAATAAACCTGAAAAAAATACTCTGACAATTATATATTCAACATAATAATAATAATAATAATAATAATAATAATAATAATAATAATAATAATTGTTTTCCAGCAGCAAATCAGAATATTAGAATGATTTCTGACAGAACATGTGACTGGAGTAATGATGCTAAAATTAAGCTTTGAAATCACAGGAATAACTTACATTTTAAAATTGTAAAATATATTCAAATAGAAAACAGTTATTTTAAATAGTAAAAATGTTTCAAAAATGTACTGTTTCTCCTGTACTTTGGATCAAATAAATTCTTGATCAGCTTGGTGAGCAGAAGCGACTTCTTTAAAAACATTTAAAATCTTACTGTTTAAAAACTTCTGACTGGTAGTGTAATAACTATATATTTTTTTAATCACCTACTAGACTTTTGGCTCTATGAAAGATAAAGATACCAGCACAATCACCTTAAAGCTGTTCCACTGTTAATGTAATATATATATATAATTTTTTTTTTTTTTACTAACACACACACAAACAGATGATGTAGACACACACTCATGTACACAAACACACATCAGTGCGACTCACATCAGTGTACTTTGATGTTTGGTAAGTAAGAGGGAGGCCCCTAGTGGTGAAGTTCAAACAACCTGACCTTTTAGCTCTGCTGAGAGATGAAGGTGTTGAGAGCTTTGTGAAGTCATTTGCAGCACTGGGGGAGGTTGCTCCTTGCCGCTGATTAGAGATCAGTTTGTGGGTTCTCTCATATAGCGCTCCACCCAGAGAGATTTCAATAGCTATTTCAGATTCACAGAAGATAATGACTTCATTACAATCAAGATATATACCAAATTTAAACCTCTTTAAAGTTTCTTCAGAGGTTTCGAAACATTATTTGCTATAATAACAAAATGTATGCCTTGATTAATCAATAGAAGAAGCAATGGGATTCTAAAATGTTGAAATCTATATGCATATTCAACTACCCACCTCATTTTTCCTGTAAGAGCATGCGCAGCCATTTGTAAATTTTATTGGTCTGGTTTCCAGTCTCATCCACGTCCAGCTATTTTTAGCTGTACAAAACAGAACAGCTCGTTTTGCTGCTTCATATTGCAAACTGGTTTGTCTTACCATATTATTTTAATGCATTATCTTAATTATAATAACAGTTTTACCGTTTACGTCACAATGTTATTCTTCTCGTTATTTCCCAATAGCGGCTAATGAACCGGAAGTCTTACCTCCACGTTGAATAATAAGGTGGATAATTATAAGGATGTGATAAATTGCAGAGATAAACCCAGCAGGTGGCATCACCTACTAGACAGATGAATAAATAATCAGTAAAGCCTAATTTCATGTGATCTCAGGCAGGGGTGAGGAATTAATTAAGGGGCCCCAGTGTTTCTATATGTATAAAAAAAATACAGTGTGAAAGTATCCGTATATTGCATTTGATGGCAGGTAAAGGAACATTCCTGTTCTTAAGTCCGAGATCCACAGTGAGACTAAACAAATCCAGACTCAGCTCAACTGTGATTCAGTGGCGGAACACAGGCTTTATTCTCAACCACTGTGGGACTTGGTGTTTCCATGGTAACTTATCCTCTGTGACATTTCTCTGGCTAAGGGAGTGCGTTCATGAGCAAAAGACCCTTATCATAACCTGCTGCATCACTTTACAAAGCAACAATGCAGAAGTTTGTATCTCTGTCTGTAAACATGCAATGAGGTGACATGGTGGTTTGTATTTAAAATTATTACAATTTTTAACAAAAGTCATGTTGAAACTGTTCTTAATAATCAAAATGTTATGCGCAATGCTGTCTTGAATCTTATCCTATCCTATCCCAGTGAGTCAAATCTTGAATCATGCACTTAAAAGATTCACCGATTTGTTTAGTGATCCTTTTTCCAGCATAGGTGGCAAGACAAGTGCCTTTTTGTGGCATAAGAGTGAATCATTACCCAACCGATTTATCATTTGAAGGGACAATTCATCCAAAAATAAAAATTCTGTCATTAATTACTCACCGTAAGATCCTCGTTCATCTTCGGAACACAAATTAACATATTTTTCATGAAATTTGAGAGCTTTCTAACCCTGTATAGACAGCAACATAACTACTACGTTCAAGGCCCAGAAAGGTAGTAAGGATATCGTTAAAATAGTTTATGTGATAGTGATGGGAGAAACAAACCTTTTCGATGCTTCGAATTAATTGAACCAATTGCTTCGTAAAATGATTCACTGTTTCAAAGCGCTCGAAACACCAAACGCTAGTGACGCCTGCTGGCCAAAGGTGTGTAAATGCAACAAAAACACAGGCTAAAACACGCATAAAACAGCTTTTGAAAACCCATTGCAAATGTTTTATTGAAAGTATAATACATTAAATGCAATACAAAAAATAAAATACTATTAAATATGAAGTGTCTATATGTGCTTTTCACACCCCAACGGCAAACCATTGAAATTTATGACACAATAAATCCTCCTTTACAGAAATCATGTGACTTTGGCAGTTTTGAACCACTGTTTCAAAACAATTGATTCACAAAAGTTTCACTTCACCAAACAGTGCTTCAAAAGCGCCCTTCACTACCATGTGACATCAGTGGTTCAACCGTAATTTTATGAAGCTACTAGAATACTTTTTGTGCGGAAAAATAATGACTTTATTCAACAATTTTCTCGTCTGTGTCAGTCTTCGACGCGTTTACAAAAAGTATCACGAAACATGCGTGTGTATTCATCTACTTTCAAACAAGCCGCATATATTTTCACCAGCTCATATGTCAGCTGCACCACACGCATTCGTCATGATACTCTCATGAAGGTGTGTTGAAGACTGACATGGAAGAGAAGAAATTGTTGAATAAAGTCATTAGGGGTTTAAGCACGTAAAATTGATTGTGCAGACCAAACCGTAAGTCATAGAGACTTAAAACTTGGAGGGATGGTAGTACTCAAACCACTGACAACGTCACCAAGGCTCACCTAATTTGGCCTGACGGGGACACTACAGCAATCAAAAGTATGAAATCGATCATAACTCCTAAACCGTTGCAGTCACAGCCTCAAGTGTCTTATGTCGTTGGAATCCCTAGCTCAAGCCTGACAAAAATGCATGCCTCATATTCGATCATGAGCCTAGGATGAATTTTTTTAGATATTTTGTTTTTTTTTTAAACCTACTTTTGCAAACAGGACAGAAATTGTGGAGCTTGTACACTTGGTGGCGCTATAAGAGGGAAAGCCCATAAAAATGGCTATACCTACACAATTTGTCCTATTAACATGAAAATCGCTGTGCATGGTTTTGGCCCAAAGTGCCTCAAGTGTCAATAAGAACATCTGCATATCTCAAAAAAAAAAAAAAAAAAAAAAAAACATGGCCGCCATTGGGCGATGAATTTTGAGCACCTATATACATTGTTAACGGAGGCTGTTCGGAACGAAACCCAGTGGGCCTGTTTGACTCACAGCCCCAAATATCTGTGAAAAATTTGGCACTGGGAATTTTTCAAGGGCGATTGTGCTTGATGCGGTTTTTCACACATACACGCAATAATCATATCATGATCTAGAACCACTGCTGTCAGTCAAATTATTTGTTAAATGACTGAGATGTCGTCAAAAACCTACTTTTGCGATCTAGTCCTTTTCATTCAATCTAGAAAAAAATACCTACAGTACACTTCTCTGGACTCTCTAGGTTAAAAATTCAAAAAAAATGTTCAAGTTTACCCTTTGGAAAACAGGGTTGTTTAGAAAAGGGATCTGTCCAAATTTACTCAAAATCCTATAAAGCTTAAAGGAGAATGCAAAACTTAAAACCTAGTGAGCATATGCGATAGGCGATTCTAAACAAACATGCAAAGTTTTAAGGAGATCGGACCACAGCTGGTGCTATAATAGTTATAAAAAAAAAAAAAATCCCATAACATTTTTATGGTAAATTACCTGGTTTTGCCAAAAATGTTTTTTTGTTATTTTTTTTTTATAATTG
The DNA here is from genome assembly GCA_033026305.1 of Cirrhinus molitorella. Lineage (NCBI taxonomy): Eukaryota > Metazoa > Chordata > Actinopteri > Cypriniformes > Cyprinidae > Cirrhinus > Cirrhinus molitorella. The sequence continues at coordinate 13,175,259 of CM065125.1, forward strand.
ATATAGGTGGTTACAGGCTTGCTAAATAAGGTCTTTTTTCATATGTGCTTAAATAAAGTGCTTTAACCCTGGTAATTGCTGCTTGCAGCTATATTTATTTTTGCTTTCTTTGTGCACAAAACATATTCTCCTAGCTTCATAAAATTATGGTTAAACAACTGATGTCACATTGACTGTTTTAACAATGTTCTTACTACATTCCTGGGCTTTGAATGTGGTAGTTGCATTGCTGTTTATGCAGGGTCAGAAAGCTCTCAAATTTCATCAAAAATATCTTAATTTGTTCTGAAGATGAACAATGGTTTCAGGGGTTTGGAACGACATGAGGGTGAGTAATTAATAACAGAATTTTCATTTTTGGTTTAAATACCCCTTAAAGAGGTATTTGTTACAAAAAGTAACAAAGAAAAAGATTTAATAACGCTCCTATGTCATTTTAATTGTATAAAATTGTCATTTTACACAATGATAATCAAATCTTCGTTGAAGACGAGATGTCTCGATTAGTGCTGCTCCGACTGTCAGACTCAAAACTGACTCGTTTAGTTAAATGGGCGTGTTCATTCAATGGGTCCAACCAATAATATTGCTTCCTCACAAGCCGCAGTCGAATTCTGTTGGTTCGGGCTATGGGGTTCCAAATGTGCCAAAAAAGTGTCGACTGCTTTGTGCTTTGTACTAGATACATTTGTCTTTGTCTACAGTCATTGCCTACTTGTTCAGGTAAATCAGTATGTTTTACGTGAATGTTGTTTGTTGACGTCGTCTTAATCTGTCGTCCTTCCGGATTTTCCTCAGTTGTTTTTGCTGTCGTCTTATTCTGTCATCCTCATTGTCATCTTATTCTGTCATCCTCATTGTCATCTTTATCTGTCGTCCTATTTGTCATCTCATTCTGTCGTCCTATTTGTCATCTTGTTCTGTCGTCCTATTTGTCATCTCATTCTGTCGTCCTATTTGTCATCTCGTTCTGTCGTCCTATTTGTCATCTCATTCTGTCATCTCGTTCTGTCGTCCTATTTGTCATCTTATTCTGTCGTCCTGTTCTGTCGTCCTATTTGTCATCTTATTCTGTCGTCCTGTTCTGTCGTCCTATTTGTCATCTTATTCTGTCGTCCTCATTGTCATCTTGTTCTGTCGTCCTGTTCTGTCGTCCTATTTGTCATCTCATTCTGTCGTCCTATTTGTCATCTCATTCTGTCGTCCTGTTCTGTCGTCCTATTTGTCATCTCGTTCTGTCGTCCTGTTCTGTCGTCCTATTTGTCATCTCGTTCTGTCGTCCTATTTGTCATCTTATTCTGTCGTCCTAATTGTCATCTTATTCTGTCGTCCTGTTCTGTCGTCCTATTTGTCATCTTATTCTGTCGTCCTCATTGTCATCTTGTTCTGTCGTCCTGTTCTGTCGTCCTATTTGTCATCTTTATCTGTCGTCCTATTTGTCATCTTTATCTGTCGTCCTGTTTGTCATCTCATTCGGTCGTCCTGTTCTGTCGTCCTATTTGTCATCTTATTCTGTCGTCCTATTTGTCATCTTTATCTGTCGTCCTGTTTGTCATCTTGTTCTGTCGTCCTGTTCTGTCGTCCTATTTGTCATCTTTATCTGTCGTCCTATTTGTCATCTCATTCTGTCGTCCTGTTCTGTCGTCCTATTTGTCATCTCGTTCTGTCGTCCTGTTCTGTCGTCCTATTTGTCGTCATATTCTGTCGTCCTATTTGTCATCTTATTCTGTCGTCCTGTTTGTCATCTTATTCTGTCGGCCTGTTCTGTCGTCCTATTTGTCATCTTTATCTGTCGTCCTATTTGTCATCTTATTCTGTCGTCCTATTTGTCATCTTATTCTGTCGTCCTGTTTGTCATCTCATTCTGTCGTCCTGTTCTGTCGTCCTATTTGTCATCTTATTCTGTCATCCTCATTGTCATCTTGTTCTGTCGTCCTATTTGTCATCTTATTCTGTCGTCCTGTTTGTCATCTCATTCTGTCGTCCTGTTCTGTCGTCCTATTTGTCATCTTATTCTGTCATCCTCATTGTCATCTTGTTCTGTCGTCCTATTTGTCATCTTTATCTGTCGTCCTATTTGTCATCTTATTCTGTCGTCCTATTTGTCATCTTATTCTGTCGTCCTGTTTGTCATCTCATTCTGTCGTCCTGTTCTGTCGTCCTATTTGTCATCTTATTCTGTCATCCTCATTGTCATCTTTATCTGTCGTCCTATTTGTCATCTTATTCTGTCGTCCTATTTGTCATCTTATTCTGTCGTCCTGTTTGTCATCTCATTCTGTCGTCCTGTTCTGTCGTCCTATTTGTCATCTTATTCTGTCATCCTCATTGTCATCTTGTTCTGTCGTCCTATTTGTCATCTCGTTCTGTCGTCCTGTTCTGTCGTCCTATTTGTCATCTCGTTCTGTCGTCCTATTTGTCATCTCGTTCTGTCGTCCTGTTCTATCGTCCTATTTGTCATCTCATTCTGTCGTCCTGTTCTGTCGTCCTATTTGTCATCTTACTCTGTCGTCCTATTTGTCATCTTATTCTGTCGTCCTGTTTGTCATCTTATTCTGTCGGCCTGTTCTGTCGTCCTATTTGTCATCTTTATCTGTCGTCCTATTTGTCATCTTATTCTGTCGTCCTATTTGTCATCTTATTCTGTCGTCCTGTTTGTCATCTCATTCTGTCGTCCTGTTCTGTCGTCCTATTTGTCATCTTATTCTGTCATCCTCATTGTCATCTTGTTCTGTCGTCCTATTTGTCATCTCGTTCTGTCGTCCTGTTCTGTCGTCCTATTTGTCATCTCGTTCTGTCGTCCTGTTCTATCGTCCTATTTGTCATCTCATTCTGTCGTCCTGTTCTGTCGTCCTATTTGTCATCTTATTCTGTCGGCCTGTTCTGTCGTCCTATTTGTCATCTTTATCTGTCGTCCTATTTGTCATCTTATTCTGTCGTCCTATTTGTCATCTCATTCGGTCGTCCTGTTCTGTCGTCCTATTTGTCATCTTATTCTGTCGTCCTATTTGTCATCTCATTCGGTCGTCCTGTTCTGTCGTCCTATTTGTCATCTTATTCTGTCGTCCTATTTGTCATCTCATTCGGTCGTCCTATTTGTCATCTTATTCTGTCGTCCTGTTTGTCATCTCGTTCTGTCGTCCTGTTCTGTCGTCCTATTTGTCATCTTATTCTGTCATCCTCATTGTCATCTTTATCTGTCGTCCTATTTGTCATCTTATTCTGTCGTCCTATTTGTCATCTTATTCTGTCGTCCTATTTGTCATCTTATTCTGTCGTCCTGTTTGTCATCTCATTCTGTCGTCCTGTTCTGTCGTCCTATTTGTCATCTTATTCTGTCATCCTCATTGTCATCTTGTTCTGTCGTCCTATTTGTCATCTCGTTCTGTCGTCCTGTTCTGTCGTCCTATTTGTCATCTCGTTCTGTCGTCCTATTTGTCATCTCGTTCTGTCGTCCTGTTCTATCGTCCTATTTGTCATCTCATTCTGTCGTCCTGTTCTGTCGTCCTATTTGTCATCTTACTCTGTCGTCCTATTTGTCATCTTATTCTGTCGTCCTGTTTGTCATCTTATTCTGTCGGCCTGTTCTGTCGTCCTATTTGTCATCTTTATCTGTCGTCCTATTTGTCATCTTATTCTGTCGTCCTATTTGTCATCTTATTCTGTCGTCCTGTTTGTCATCTCATTCTGTCGTCCTGTTCTGTCGTCCTATTTGTCATCTTATTCTGTCATCCTCATTGTCATCTTGTTCTGTCGTCCTATTTGTCATCTCGTTCTGTCGTCCTGTTCTATCGTCCTATTTGTCATCTCATTCTGTCGTCCTGTTCTGTCGTCCTATTTGTCATCTTACTCTGTCGTCCTATTTGTCATCTTATTCTGTCGTCCTGTTTGTCATCTTATTCTGTCGGCCTGTTCTGTCGTCCTATTTGTCATCTTTATCTGTCGTCCTATTTGTCATCTTATTCTGTCGTCCTATTTGTCATCTTATTCTGTCGTCCTGTTTGTCATCTCATTCTGTCGTCCTGTTCTGTCGTCCTATTTGTCATCTTATTCTGTCATCCTCATTGTCATCTTGTTCTGTCGTCCTATTTGTCATCTCGTTCTGTCGTCCTGTTCTGTCGTCCTATTTGTCATCTCGTTCTGTCGTCCTGTTCTGTCGTCCTATTTGTCATCTTTATCTGTCGTCCTATTTGTCATCTTATTCTGTCGTCCTGTTTGTCATCTCGTTCTGTCGTCCTGTTTGTCATCTTATTCTGTCGTCCTATTTGTCATCTTATTCTGTCGTCCTGTTTGTCATCTTATTCTGTCGTCCTGTTTGTCATCTTATTCTGTCGTCCTGTTCTGTCGTCCTATTTGTCATCTTTATCTGTCGTCCTATTTGTCATCTTATTCTGTCGTCCTATTTTTCATATTATTCTGTCGTCCTGTTCTGTATGGAGGACCAGAAATGACTTAAGTATAAATAAATACATAAATTAATAAATACATTTATAATGTATTATTTATTATTTGCGTCATCTTTTTGTTAGCCTATTGGCAGGCCCCCTTGGGCTATAAAGATGCGAACGTATGTCCTTTCGAAAGTGCGTCGCTTGGTGAACGGCCGCGTCGTTAATGCGTGTTTCGTCACTTCCCGGAGCCGGAAGAGAGTGCTCGAGCAGGTAAGGGTAATGTTGTTTTGGTTTAGTGTATGATATGTGTTCAGCTGCAAGAGGTTAATCCTCTCTCGAACGTGCATCTTTTAGAGACTCAGATTTATGTAGAGGTTGCCTCCTGGCCTGACGAAGTGTCAACGAGTCGTTTATTCCAGCTTAAACCGGGTATAGACGTCGGAGAAGGTAGGCTCTTCTATCCCATTCCCTGTAACCTTCGCGGCAGATGCCTATGGGGTTCCAAATGTGCCAAAAAAGTGTCGACTGCTTTGTGCTTTGTACTAGATACATTTGTCTTTGTCTACAGTCATTGCCTACTTGTTCAGGTAAATCAGTATGTTTTACGTGAATGTTGTTTGTTGACGTCGTCTTAATCTGTCGTCCTTCCGGATTTTCCTCAGTTGTTTTTGCTGTCGTCTTATTCTGTCATCCTCATTGTCATCTTATTCTGTCATCCTCATTGTCATCTTTATCTGTCGTCCTATTTGTCATCTCATTCTGTCGTCCTATTTGTCATCTTGTTCTGTCGTCCTATTTGTCATCTCATTCTGTCGTCCTATTTGTCATCTCGTTCTGTCGTCCTATTTGTCATCTCATTCTGTCATCTCGTTCTGTCGTCCTATTTGTCATCTTATTCTGTCGTCCTGTTCTGTCGTCCTATTTGTCATCTTATTCTGTCGTCCTGTTCTGTCGTCCTATTTGTCATCTTATTCTGTCGTCCTCATTGTCATCTTGTTCTGTCGTCCTGTTCTGTCGTCCTATTTGTCATCTCATTCTGTCGTCCTATTTGTCATCTCATTCTGTCGTCCTGTTCTGTCGTCCTATTTGTCATCTCGTTCTGTCGTCCTGTTCTGTCGTCCTATTTGTCATCTCGTTCTGTCGTCCTATTTGTCATCTTATTCTGTCGTCCTAATTGTCATCTTATTCTGTCGTCCTGTTCTGTCGTCCTATTTGTCATCTTATTCTGTCGTCCTCATTGTCATCTTGTTCTGTCGTCCTGTTCTGTCGTCCTATTTGTCATCTTTATCTGTCGTCCTATTTGTCATCTTTATCTGTCGTCCTGTTTGTCATCTCATTCGGTCGTCCTGTTCTGTCGTCCTATTTGTCATCTTATTCTGTCGTCCTATTTGTCATCTTTATCTGTCGTCCTGTTTGTCATCTTGTTCTGTCGTCCTGTTCTGTCGTCCTATTTGTCATCTTTATCTGTCGTCCTATTTGTCATCTCATTCTGTCGTCCTGTTCTGTCGTCCTATTTGTCATCTCGTTCTGTCGTCCTGTTCTGTCGTCCTATTTGTCGTCATATTCTGTCGTCCTATTTGTCATCTTATTCTGTCGTCCTGTTTGTCATCTTATTCTGTCGGCCTGTTCTGTCGTCCTATTTGTCATCTTTATCTGTCGTCCTATTTGTCATCTTATTCTGTCGTCCTATTTGTCATCTTATTCTGTCGTCCTGTTTGTCATCTCATTCTGTCGTCCTGTTCTGTCGTCCTATTTGTCATCTTATTCTGTCATCCTCATTGTCATCTTGTTCTGTCGTCCTATTTGTCATCTTATTCTGTCGTCCTGTTTGTCATCTCATTCTGTCGTCCTGTTCTGTCGTCCTATTTGTCATCTTATTCTGTCATCCTCATTGTCATCTTGTTCTGTCGTCCTATTTGTCATCTTTATCTGTCGTCCTATTTGTCATCTTATTCTGTCGTCCTATTTGTCATCTTATTCTGTCGTCCTGTTTGTCATCTCATTCTGTCGTCCTGTTCTGTCGTCCTATTTGTCATCTTATTCTGTCATCCTCATTGTCATCTTTATCTGTCGTCCTATTTGTCATCTTATTCTGTCGTCCTATTTGTCATCTTATTCTGTCGTCCTGTTTGTCATCTCATTCTGTCGTCCTGTTCTGTCGTCCTATTTGTCATCTTATTCTGTCATCCTCATTGTCATCTTGTTCTGTCGTCCTATTTGTCATCTCGTTCTGTCGTCCTGTTCTGTCGTCCTATTTGTCATCTCGTTCTGTCGTCCTATTTGTCATCTCGTTCTGTCGTCCTGTTCTATCGTCCTATTTGTCATCTCATTCTGTCGTCCTGTTCTGTCGTCCTATTTGTCATCTTACTCTGTCGTCCTATTTGTCATCTTATTCTGTCGTCCTGTTTGTCATCTTATTCTGTCGGCCTGTTCTGTCGTCCTATTTGTCATCTTTATCTGTCGTCCTATTTGTCATCTTATTCTGTCGTCCTATTTGTCATCTTATTCTGTCGTCCTGTTTGTCATCTCATTCTGTCGTCCTGTTCTGTCGTCCTATTTGTCATCTTATTCTGTCATCCTCATTGTCATCTTGTTCTGTCGTCCTATTTGTCATCTCGTTCTGTCGTCCTGTTCTGTCGTCCTATTTGTCATCTCGTTCTGTCGTCCTGTTCTATCGTCCTATTTGTCATCTCATTCTGTCGTCCTGTTCTGTCGTCCTATTTGTCATCTTATTCTGTCGGCCTGTTCTGTCGTCCTATTTGTCATCTTTATCTGTCGTCCTATTTGTCATCTTATTCTGTCGTCCTATTTGTCATCTCATTCGGTCGTCCTGTTCTGTCGTCCTATTTGTCATCTTATTCTGTCGTCCTATTTGTCATCTCATTCGGTCGTCCTGTTCTGTCGTCCTATTTGTCATCTTATTCTGTCGTCCTATTTGTCATCTCATTCGGTCGTCCTATTTGTCATCTTATTCTGTCGTCCTGTTTGTCATCTCGTTCTGTCGTCCTGTTCTGTCGTCCTATTTGTCATCTTATTCTGTCATCCTCATTGTCATCTTTATCTGTCGTCCTATTTGTCATCTTATTCTGTCGTCCTATTTGTCATCTTATTCTGTCGTCCTATTTGTCATCTTATTCTGTCGTCCTGTTTGTCATCTCATTCTGTCGTCCTGTTCTGTCGTCCTATTTGTCATCTTATTCTGTCATCCTCATTGTCATCTTGTTCTGTCGTCCTATTTGTCATCTCGTTCTGTCGTCCTGTTCTGTCGTCCTATTTGTCATCTCGTTCTGTCGTCCTATTTGTCATCTCGTTCTGTCGTCCTGTTCTATCGTCCTATTTGTCATCTCATTCTGTCGTCCTGTTCTGTCGTCCTATTTGTCATCTTACTCTGTCGTCCTATTTGTCATCTTATTCTGTCGTCCTGTTTGTCATCTTATTCTGTCGGCCTGTTCTGTCGTCCTATTTGTCATCTTTATCTGTCGTCCTATTTGTCATCTTATTCTGTCGTCCTATTTGTCATCTTATTCTGTCGTCCTGTTTGTCATCTCATTCTGTCGTCCTGTTCTGTCGTCCTATTTGTCATCTTATTCTGTCATCCTCATTGTCATCTTGTTCTGTCGTCCTATTTGTCATCTCGTTCTGTCGTCCTGTTCTATCGTCCTATTTGTCATCTCATTCTGTCGTCCTGTTCTGTCGTCCTATTTGTCATCTTACTCTGTCGTCCTATTTGTCATCTTATTCTGTCGTCCTGTTTGTCATCTTATTCTGTCGGCCTGTTCTGTCGTCCTATTTGTCATCTTTATCTGTCGTCCTATTTGTCATCTTATTCTGTCGTCCTATTTGTCATCTTATTCTGTCGTCCTGTTTGTCATCTCATTCTGTCGTCCTGTTCTGTCGTCCTATTTGTCATCTTATTCTGTCATCCTCATTGTCATCTTGTTCTGTCGTCCTATTTGTCATCTCGTTCTGTCGTCCTGTTCTGTCGTCCTATTTGTCATCTCGTTCTGTCGTCCTGTTCTGTCGTCCTATTTGTCATCTTTATCTGTCGTCCTATTTGTCATCTTATTCTGTCGTCCTGTTTGTCATCTCGTTCTGTCGTCCTGTTTGTCATCTTATTCTGTCGTCCTATTTGTCATCTTATTCTGTCGTCCTGTTTGTCATCTTATTCTGTCGTCCTGTTTGTCATCTTATTCTGTCGTCCTGTTCTGTCGTCCTATTTGTCATCTTTATCTGTCGTCCTATTTGTCATCTTATTCTGTCGTCCTATTTTTCATATTATTCTGTCGTCCTGTTCTGTATGGAGGACCAGAAATGACTTAAGTATAAATAAATACATAAATTAATAAATACATTTATAATGTATTATTTATTATTTGCGTCATCTTTTTGTTAGCCTATTGGCAGGCCCCCTTGGGCTATAAAGATGCGAACGTATGTCCTTTCGAAAGTGCGTCGCTTGGTGAACGGCCGCGTCGTTAATGCGTGTTTCGTCACTTCCCGGAGCCGGAAGAGAGTGCTCGAGCAGGTAAGGGTAATGTTGTTTTGGTTTAGTGTATGATATGTGTTCAGCTGCAAGAGGTTAATCCTCTCTCGAACGTGCATCTTTTAGAGACTCAGATTTATGTAGAGGTTGCCTCCTGGCCTGACGAAGTGTCAACGAGTCGTTTATTCCAGCTTAAACCGGGTATAGACGTCGGAGAAGGTAGGCTCTTCTATCCCATTCCCTGTAACCTTCGCGGCAGATGCCACTGGTTTTTTCTGGCAGCTGCCAGAGTTCATGGCAGCTGCCCCGGTCTTTCTCTCTGTTTTATGTTTGCTCGGTAAAAACTACACTGTTCTCAGTGGCGCTGATGGTTCAAAGTTCCCACGATTGTATTATTATTATTATTATTATTATTATTATTATTATTATTATTGATACATTTTATGTATCAGCTGCCATAATTCGTGAGTCACGATCGTTTGTCGCCGTTTCTGCTGTAAACTAAACTTGTTTTTAATAAAAAAAAAAAAAAAAAAAAAATATATATATATATATATATAGATAGATAGATAGATAGATGATATGCTATATGCCAGCTGTGAACAGAATACAGTGTGTGTGTGTGTGTGTGTGTGTGTGTGTGTGTGTGAAGAGTTCAAAAATTAGATAATGATACTGAGTGAATGCTCTCGACACATACGTCCATCAAATCCCAGCCATAGCCCAGTTAGAAGTACTGCACTTAGGTAGAAACCTATAAATATAAGCCTAATAAAAATGCTTATTTCAGAGAAATAAGTCGGAAGGATTCAGTAGCTTTCACATCTAAACTCTTTATATATGGGAATATGGCATCTAGCATCCGGCAGGTGCCGCTACAGCGGCATCTCTAAATGCCACGGCGGCGGCGGCAGCGGCATCTCCAGCGGCCAGGCAAATTAGTTGGCTTATTACATAGTTCGATGTAATATAGCTTTATTGTAAAAAACACATTTCAATAAAATAACGTTAGTGTCATTTGTAAGGTTTTTTTTTTTTCAATTTATTTATATATTTTACAGGTCCTTCTCAAAAAATTTGCATATTGTGATAGTTCATTATTTTCTGTAATGTACTGATAAACATTAGACTTTCATATATTTTAGATTCATTACACACAACTCGAAGTAGTTCAAGCCTTTTATTGTTTTAATATTGATGATTTTGGCATACAGCTCATGAAAACCCAAAATTCCTATCTCAAAAAATTAGTATATTTCATCCGACCAATAAAAGAAAAGTGTTTTTAACACAAAAAAAGTCAACCTTCAAATAATTATGTTCAGTTATGCACTCAATACTTGGTCGGGAATCCTTTTGCAGAAATGACTGCTTCAATGCGGCGTGGCATGGAGGCAATCAGCCTGTGGCACTGCTGAGGTGTTATGGAGGCCCAGGATGCTTCGATAGCGGCCTTAAGCTCATCCAGAGTGTTGGGTCTTGCGTCTCTCAACTTTCTCTTCACAATATCCCACAGATTCTCTATGGGGTTCAGGTCAGGAGAGTTGGCAGGCCAATTGAGCACACTAATACCATGGTCAGTAAACCATTTACCAGTGGTTTTGGCACTGTGAGCAGGTGCCAGGTCGTGCTGAAAAATAAAATCTTCATCTCCATAAAGCTTTTCAGCAGATGGAAGCATGAAGTGCTCCAAAATCTCCTGATAGCTAGCTGCATTGACCCTGCCCTTGATAAAACACAGTGGACCAACACCAGCAGCTGACATGGCACCCCAGACCATCACTGACTGTGGGTACTTGACACTGGACTTCAGGCATTTTGGCATTTCCCTCTCCCCAGACTTCCTCCAGACTCCCTTGATTTCCGAATGACATGCAAAATTTGCTTTCATCCGAAAAAAGTACTTTGGACCACTGAGCAACAGTCCAGTGCTGCTTCTCTGTAGCCCAGGTCAGGCGCTTCTGCCGCTGTTTCTGGTTCAAAAGTGGCTTGACCTGGGGAATGCGGCACCTGTAACCCATTTCCTGCACACACCTGTAAAAGGTGGCTCTGGATGTTTCTACTCCAGACTCAGTCCACTGCTTCCGCAGGTCCCCCTCTCGTTGTGCAGCGTTTTCTGCCACACTTTTTCCTTCCCACTGAGGTGCCTTGATACAGCACTCTGGGAACAGCCTATTCGTTCAGAAATTTCTTTCTGTGTCTTACCCTCTTGCTTGAGGGTGTCAATGATGGCCTTCTGGACAGCAGTCAGGTCGGCAGTCTTACCCATGATTGCGGTTCTGAGTAATGAACCAGGCTGGGAGTTTTTAAAAGCCTCAGGAATCTTTTGCAGGTGTTTAGAGTTAATTAGTTGATTCAGATGATTAGGTTAATAGCTCGTTTAGAGAACCTTTTCATGATATGCTAATTTTTTGAGATAGGAATTTTGGGTTTTCATGAGCTGTATGCCAAAATCATCAATATTAAAACAAAAAAAGGCTTGAACTACTTCAGTTGTGTGTAATGAATCTAAAATATATGAAAGTCTAATGTTTATCAGTACATTACAGAAAATAATGAACTTTATCACAATATGCTAATTTTTTGAGAAGGACCTGTGTGTGTATGTATGTATGTATGTATGTATGTATGTATGTATGTCACAGTTGTCCACAGTCACAACAAAGTTAGTAGATCACAATCCTTAATAATAAAATAGTGTATTACTGCTTTGAAATGTTAGTTATGAATATAAACTGTTAATACAGAAATTCGTTTCTGTTATGCTGCACAAAACTGACATCTCTCAGCGGAATCTAGCGTCGGCATCTCGCAGCGGAATCTTGAAGTGACATGTCCAAGAAGCCATAGACTTTTTTTTCTTATTTTAAAAAGTACATTTCAACAAAAATAGCATAATATACCATAAGTACTTATCATAAATTTTGTTTCTGAGGTTGGATCAGAGAAATTGCTACGTGTAGGCTATCTATAAAGATAGATAGATATAGAAATACTGAATAACATATAAACCGAATAAAAGTATATATTTATTTAAAGTAGTATACATTTAAAGCTGGCTGGGTTTTCAGCATAAAACCTCAGCTTTGTGCAGCTTTAACAGAAACTATTTTCTGTATTAGCAATTTATATTCATAAGTTGTAACATTTCAAAGCAGTATGTAATACAAAGCATTTTTATTTTATTAAGGAATGTGATCTACTACTACCTTGGCACTCAAACATGTGATATTGACACACATTTATTGTTGGAAGAGATGGCCTATAGCAAAACATTTTTATAGCTAGTCTTTTTTTTTTTTTTCAGCTTTCTCTGTAATGGTGCATCGAAAGTTTATTAACAAATTGATAAATGCTTACAAATTACACTAAGGTTATTTTGTTGAATTGTAGCAATATTACATCAAACTGTATTTAGCCAGCAAAGAATTTGCCTGGCTGCTGAAGACGCCGCTGAAGATGCCGATGCCGCCGTGGCATTTAGAGATGCCGCTGGAGATGCCACTGCTGCCGATGCCGCTGAAGATGCCGATGCCGCCGTGGCATTTAGAGATGCCGCTGGAGATGCCACTGCTGCCGATGCCGCTGGAGATGCCGCTGCCACCGTGGCATTTAGAGATGCCGCTGTAGCGGCACCTGCCAGAGAAAAACAGCGGCATCTGGAGATGCCACTTTGAGATGCCGCTGCTAGATGCCATATTCCCATATATAGAGTTTAGTTTTGAAAGCTACTAAATTCTTCCGACTGATTTCTCTGAAATAAGCATTTTTTTAGGCACATATTTATAGGTTTCTACCTAAGTGCAGTATTTCTGATTGGGCTATGGCTGGGATTTTAGCCAGTTGGAAGTAAAAAGTAGGATTTGATGGACGTATGTGTTGAGAGCATTCACTCAGTATCATTCTCATTTTTGAACTCTTCTCACACACACACACACAGACACACACACAGATTTCTGTCCACATCTGGCATATAGCATCCCATCATCATCATGCAGCAGTTTACAGCAGAAACGGCGACAAACGATCGTGACTCACGAATTCTGGCAGCTGATACATAAAATGTATCAATAATAATAATATAATGCCATCGTGGGAACTTTGCATCATCAGCGCCACTGAGAACAGTGCAGTTTTTACCGAGCAAACATAAAACAGAGAGAAAGACCGCGGCAGCTGCCGCGGCATCTGGGGATGCCACCGGAAGTGCCACCGCGACCTGCCGCTGCCACAGGGAGCGCCAGGCCTTGCTGACCTTATGTGGCAGGCGCTTTTCGGTTGCTTCGGGAATGTTGCTAATTCCTTCCTGTTCTCAGCTGTTCGATGCGGCTGCTGGACATTGGTATGGCACTGGGTTCTGTCATGGGAATTAATTATTATTTGACTGTCGTCTGATAGAACGTAAGTGGTATTTTCGATTAACCAATGGGGTTCAATTAATGTATGCTGTGGGCGGGGGGAGTAGCTGTAACAGAGTAACGGTCTCGTTTGTTTATAGGTTTGGTGACTGCTTGTGATGACTGTCTAGTCGGGGTGCTCCGCGTTCTATTACGGCTGCAACGCTGCCTTTGTTTCCAACTTGTTTGTTTACATTTACTCTGTTCTTTTTGGTTTCCTGATTTTGTCTTTTCTTTTTGACCGTTGCTTGTTCTGCAGCTAAGCTGCTCTGTCATTTATAATTTTTGTATGTTATTTTCCAGAACTTTATTCATGATCCATATTGTTTATTTTGTTTGTTAGCCATTCTGTGGCGGTTAAGTGAATTATTAGGGCCCGAAGCCCTAAAGGGCGGAGGCCCTATTGTTTTCCTAAGGATTTTTCATAGCTTTTTTTTTTTTTTTTTTTTTTTTTTTTTCCAACCTTCTGGGGGTTTTTGGGGGACTTAACATGCTCAAAAACTCTTGAAAATTTGCACACACATTGGAACCCGTGGCCATCAGGACGCCGCAGAGGCTGGGACCCGGGCGTGGCACAGGGGCTCTGCGGCGCCCCCTGGAACACAGTCAAAATCATTGATGTATAGCGCACACATACTTCCACATATTCATATGAAAGTCGGTACACATATAGAACTCATTGAGCCAAACAACTTTCACACTCTATGTCCTGGGCTAAACCCAACAGGAAGTGAGCTATTCAGGGCTGTTTGAAAAACACATGCTCTGGAATTTGAAATACTCCTCCTAGGATTTCCATCGAATTATCACCAAACTCGGTCAACATGATCTAGAGACATTGGGGACGCAAAATTGCCAGGCGATTTTTGATATCTCGAACGGTTTGGCCGTGGCGAGGCGACAAAGTTATGGCGAGAAATGAGAAACAGGAAGTGTCTAATAACTTTTGCACACATTGTTTGATTGTGACGAAACTTCATCAGTTTGTTCGTTGTATGATGCCGATCACATAGATGTCACTATTAGGAGTCAAAGTTATAGCGCCACCAACTGGCTAAAGGAAATGTGTCATTTTTAAAATGCTTTAATTTCAAGATCTTATTTTTACTCTATTTGCTTCAAACTTCATCAGTATAATGTCAAAACACTGCCGATAAGAATCTGTAAACGGGTTGTCGATACATTAAATGCTGTTTCCATGGCAACGTCTCAAAGTTTAAAATTTGTTTCCTGTGTTTTTGAGGCAGTTAACATGCTTAGATTTCCATGAAACTCAACACACATATCAGCATTAATGATAGTTAGACACTGGCAAAAGCTCATAAATGGGCGTGGAGGAGGCACTCTATAGCGCCACCTTTTGACAATAATTGGGGGTTAGTTTTTCCTACAATCACCAAACTCGGTACATATATTGTTCACTTCAATCCGGACAACTTTCTAATTTACATCCATTAGCTACGACCAACAGGAAGTCGACTATTTTGGTTTGAATGTGGATTTTTGGAAAAATCGAGCTGTGGAATTTTATATACTCCTCTCAGGAAAATTAATAAATTCACACCAAAATTTTTGTGCATGAAGCCAAGATAGTAAAGATGCTAAATTGCGAGCGGATTTGAGATATCTTGAACGGTGTTGACGTGGTAATTTATTAAAGTAACAGTGAAAAAGATAACCATGCGGCTGTCATATGCCCCAGGAGCCTCTGATAGTTTTTGAGAGGGACCGCTGTCTTGTGTCTGAAAGACTTCAGACAATTCAGCACCGACTGGACGCGCTCGTTGGTGAGGCGTGCTGTCATAGTGACCGAGTCCAGCTCCATCCCGAGAAAAGAGATGCTCTGCACAGGGGAGAGCTTGCTCTTCTCCCAGTTGACCCGAAGCCCCAGATGGCTGAGGTGCTGAAGCACCAGATCCCTGTGCTCGCACAACAGATCTCGCGAGTGAGCTAGAATGAGCCAGTCGTCGAGATAGTTGAGGATACGGATGCCTCTCCGCCAGAGGGGAGAGAGAGCGCCCTCCGCGACCTTGGTAAAGACGCGGGGAGACAGGGACAGGCCAAAGGGGAGGACTTTGTACTGATATGCCTGACCCTCGAAAGCAAACCGAAGAAACGGTCTGTGTCGAGGCAAAATCGAGACATGAAAGTACGCGTCCTTCAGGTCGATGGCTGCAAACCAATCCTGGTGTCGTACGCATGGCAGTATGCGTTTCGAGGTAAGCATCTTGAACGGTAGCCTGTGAAGGGACCGGTTCAGTACCCGAAGATCCAGGATCGGTCGTAACCCACCTCCTTTCTTGGGCACGATGAAATAAGGGCTGTAGAACCCCGATTTCATCTCGGCTGGAGGGACAGGCTCGATTGCGTCCTTCGCCAGGAGAACCGCAATCTCCGCCCGAAGAACAGAGGCATCCGTGTCCGAGCGGACAGATGTGAAACGGACGCCTCTGAACTTGGGCGGGCGCCTCACGAACTGAATCGCGTAGCCGAGCCGTACTGTCTTGATCAACCAAGGGGACGGGCTGGGAAGCGCTAGGCTCCCAGCCTGCGTGCCAGTGGGATCAGCGGGACAGTAACGGGCGTGCCAGAGGTGGGGCAGCCGGGGGGGGGAAGGGGAAGGGGGCTCGACCCAGGAAGCGGAGCGTCCTGGAGAGGAGCTGGGCTGCGCGAGGCAGCACTTACCTTCCCTGGTTCCCGCGCTGGCGAACTCAGGCTCCGAGTCCGCGTCCGAGGAGGCGAGGCGTCGCTCTGGAACGAAACTCGGGGCACTAGGCCCAGAGATGAAGGAAATTGCTCTTTTATTGAATATTTGGGTACCACTGACCCGGAGGTCAGTGGCAGCAGCGATGTATTCCGGCCCCGGCCCTCCCCCGGGGCTGGGAGGACAGATGTCGTTGTCCCCCGAAGAGCAAACTTCTCCACCTCTGGGCAGCCCGTGTCAGGGCCGCTTCGTGGATTTGCGGGCGGTCTTGGCGGGCCGCTGGGACACGGGCTGCGCCGCCTTCCTGCGGCTGGCTCGACGCCCAGGCTGGGGAGATTTTGGTTCAGCCGGTGGTGCAGGGGGCGGAGCAGAAGCCGCGGCCGCAGGGGGGCGCCCTCGGCGACGAGCAGCTGGAGGCCTGGCACCCGACGTCTTGGTGGAACCACGCCGGGGCAGGATGTGACTGATGGCCTCCGACTGCTTCTGGACTGTCGAGAACTGCTGGGCAAAGTCCTCGACAGTGTCGCCGAAGAGGCCGGCCTGGGAGACGGGGGCGTCGAGAAAGCGGGCTTTGTCGACGTCAGCCATCTGCGCCAGGTTCAGCCAGAGATGTCTCTCCTGGACTACCATCGTAGACATCACCTGACCAAGGGCCCGCGCCGTTACCTTGGTCGCCCGAAGGGCGAAGTCGGTAGCCGAACGCAGTTCCTGCATCATCCCTTGGTCAGAACTACCCTCGTGCAATTGTTTTAGAGCTTTGGCCTGGTAGACCTGCAGGGTGGCCATCGCATGCAGGGCCAAGGCAGCCTGGCCCGCGGCGTTGTAAGCCTTCGCGGCCAGAGCCGACGAAAGCTTACAGGCCTTGGACGGGAGACGCGGACGGTCCCGCCAGGTGGCGGCGTTTTGCGGGCATAGATGCACCGCAACCGCACGCTCCACCTGAGGGACGTCCACGTACCCCCTGGCTGCCCCGCCATCGAGGGTAGTGAGAAGGGAGGAGCCCTGACGTGTACGGGCCGAATAGGGGGCCTTCCACGTCCTAGTGAGCTCCTCATGCACCTCGGGGAAGAAAGGTACTGGAGCGGAGTGAGGTGTAACGTCACTAGACGCGCCCAGATACCAATCGTCAAGCCGCGAGCGCTCGGGGGAAGGCACTTTAGGCACGTCCAAACCGATGCTCGCGGCTGCCCGACGGAGCATGGCCGCCAGTTCAGCGTCAGCCTCCGACTGGACAGCCGCCGCCACAGGGGGGAGCTGTCCTGCAGAAGCGTCCGCCTCAACAGGCGTAAGCCCCTCCTCTGACGCAGTGATAGACATTCTGTCATCCTCTGGAGCGCCAAAGGTAACACTAAGCCCGGCGTGCGGGTAGGGATGTAACGGTATGAAATTTTCTTATCACGATTATAGTGACAAAAATGATCACGGTTATCAATATTATCACGATATTGTTAAAATGGGCTGGAAATGTTTAAAAAGTACTAACAAAAATTGTTTCACCAAGTTTTATATTTAAAATCAACAAACAACATAAAATGACTTCTGTTTGCACAAACACTAAAACAATAACATTACCAATGAGATTTTATATTACAACATGACTGACAACAGTTCTCTTCAATAGTTATCTAATAACATGTTCGAAATATTCAAATAAAGCTTTGAAAAGGTTTTATAAAATAAATGTGAGGTAAACCTCACATTTCAGCCTTTAAATAAAGAAAATGGTTAAGTCAAATCAATAAATGGTTATAGGTATTTTATCTAAATAATTCTAGATGTATTATCTCAATTGTTTAAATGTGTAGAATCCTTGTTTTTCATCAAAAGGTCAGATAAAAGCAGGGCATGCAAATTTTAGCTAGACAAAAACTGCAAACAGGCTGAACGTAATCGTAAGTCAATGTAAATCCACTCTCTGCCACTAGGCGGCACTTATGGAACAGCAAAGTTACAGCTGTTTCCGTAAACTCCGTGGACAAAGCAGCATTGCGATTAAGAACACTGCTTTATTAGGCATTACATTGAATGAAGATCAAAACACAATGCCATCGAATCTTTTCTGAAGACAGTCAGAGCCATCAGAGGTACATTCATATAATTAATTCATTTGTATATTCCCTCAGCACCCTTTTAAAACCTCCCAGCTTTCCGTCATGCTTTCATTCAAAACGAAACTACTCTGCGTGCTCTGCGCACATGAGACTGTTATTTAAACTTTGCTTTACGCTGGACAGTATATATTTATCATAAGTTGTGAAAAATCGTGGTAATCAAATACGGTTTTAATGATAATTAAAATATGAAACGGTAATACTAACCGTGGAGAATTTTATCATGATTTATCGTCAAACCGGTTATCGTTACATCCCTACGTGCGGGCGAGTGCTAGACTTTGGCATCTCCACGGGACCACGCTTTGAGGGGCCGGACTTCCGCGGGGGCTGACCCGACGGAACGTTCGGCACTGTCACCCTCAGATCTCCCTCACTTCTAACCAATGCAGCCGAGGAGCCGGGACGGCCCGCCGAACTGGAAGGGGTAGAGGATGAGGGGCGCCATCTCGAGAACGAGAGGCGCGATCTCAGCGTGGCCATGGACATGCGCTCGCAATGAGCACATGAACCATCCACAAACGCCGCCTCAGCGTGTTGTTTGCCCAGGCACGAGAGGCAGCGTTCGTGACCGTCATTAGATGACAAAAAGCCACCACATCCAGAAGCACACGGTCGGACAGACATCCCGGAAGATGCTATCAACGACCGTGTAAGAAATTTGCTCTTTTAGATCGGCGTGCCCCAGGGAAGGCAACAGCCAGAGATCGCTGGGATGGCACAGATGCCGGCAGCGCCGGTAACACGATCGAGCACAGGAAACAGGAGCAGGAACAGTCGAGTCGTTCTTCTCCGTCTTGTTTTTTCTCTCTTCTCAGCAGCTCACACAGGCGAGGCTCCGAAGCAGAAATCTGAATGAGTGGATGCACGCCGCCATCTTATATACCCGTATGTCCGGGGGAGTGGCGCGGCATGCAAATTCCACTCGCCAATTTCATTGGCTTTTTCTCTTAAGCTCAGAGGTGATAGGGTCTCGTAGCCGATCCCCAATATTACGTCATTGACGTAACGTCGTAGAGAACGACTGAGGGGGAACAATACATGCTCAAAGAGCAGGGGCTATACAGAAGAGTTTTATGTCATGGTGTTTTAGTTGCATTTAGTAGTGTGTAAAATTAGATATTATAGGAGCATAGCTAATAATAACAAGCAAGTACACTGCAGGGACTTGAACCCCATCCAGGTGAGTAACCTGTAAATCCATATGTGTGCTGTGCAGTTTTTTTTAATTATTGCACCAGGGTGGCGATTGCACTGGGGGCGAGGGCCCGCCATCGCTGCTTGCAGCTATATTTTGTTTTGTGACAGTTTATGGAGACTGTATTTAGATTTTTACATTGTGTTTCTTTTGTATTTTGTTATGCTCGTGGTGTGACCTCTGCAGTGATTAATTATCCATTCATTCAATTGTCTTTCTTTCTTTCTTTCTTTCTTTCTTTCTTTCTTTCTTTCTTTCTTTCTTTCTTTCTTTCTTTCTTTCTTTCTTTCTTTCTTTCTGACTGACTGAATTTGATTTGTTATAAGATGCATGTTTCTTGTGTTTTGGCAGGGCTGAAACTGAGACCTGCCCCGCGCGCTCAGTGTATTTATATGCGTGCTTCGCCCCGCCTCATATAAATAAATAATTAATTAAATGCTCAAATAAATAAATAAATGTAGAAATTCATACATAAATAATTTTGTCAAGTGTCATTTTTAATTTAGCTATTTTTGTACCATTTGTGTTATACTATGTTTATTTCTACATTTATGTATTTCTATGTTTATTTATTTCTGTGTCCATATGTTAAATGCTTTACCGATACATAAAGACCGCGTTTTTTTTTATTCCGCTTTCATCCGAAGGTCTGTGTGTAGGAGAAGAGGACTGAGAATGACAGTTATTTTTTGCTTAAATAAGTAAAAGCACTGATGTAAGTGTTATTGCAGAACAGGTTACTATAGAGACGGTTTCGGTTTCGTTATTATAGTACCTTATATTATGTAGGCCTAAATTATTCTTGTTTATTACTTATTATTACTTGAACCCTTTTAGCACTTTTATAAAATGCTATTATTACAAATAATATTGTGTATTATGTTTTTTTACACTATTACTATTCATAAAATATATCATTGTCAATATTTAATCTATTATATAAAGTATCAAGTTTAATTTCACCATAATATCTTCATTTATATAGCCTATTTGACGCACACGCACCGGAATTGAAATTGAATAGATTTATCTTTGTTGTTTGTAAAGTGCAAAATATGCTAATATTTGAGGATTAATGTCGTCAACTATGGCTATTTGCCTAACATATTCTTGGCTAAAGTAACCTGGGCTAAAGACTGTTTGCTGTTGTTTTAAAATAGTATTGTCTTGTTTATATGTTGTCTTAGGTAATTAATTCCAAATAAGTTAATTATAAGATTAAATTAAGGGAAAATTAGTCTTGTTTAATGGTTTTGATTCTTGTTCACCAGTCTATTCATAGTATATTAAACTTTTTATGTATGTTGACTTTTTATACATTACTTACAGCAATTGATTATATATTATGTATTTGTTTATAATAAACTAAAAAGCGTGTTGTATGTTGAATGCTCCAGAGTCATTCAGAAAGCAGAATGAATGGTTTCCCAAACTGACACAGAGAGGAGAAAACAATTATGCATCAAGTTGTATTCTCTTCACATTTATTTGTTTAACACTTTATTATAGACTTTGTTTCAAAGCAGCTTTACAGAAAACAGCTATGTCCACATTAGAAACAATTATATTATGAGGTGTAATAATGTAATGTTCATATGGCAAAATCATGCAGGTAGTTAACATCATGTTCATCATATTCAGCAGAAACAATGAATATATTAACACAATGATTACATGATGTGAAATGAATGATCATGTTTATTACAATGCAAAGAAAATTAGTATTCATTCAGAGTTGGCATCATCTGAAGTCCTCTCAAGGCATCATCTCTTCACAGATGTTTAAGGTGGTTCTTGATCTGCATGCAAGAAAGAGGAGGAGAAAAACACAGAAGAAATAGTTGAGTGACGCTCCATCACATATCAGTCCTGTGGCATCAGTGCTCCTCCACCACACAGTGCTTCTACAGTAGCTAAAAACAGAAGCACAGTAAAAAACATGTATTAACAGCCAGGTCTGTGGATCATTCCGCTAACTCGGTATTAAGAATATCAAGAGAACGTAATCTTTTGAATGGGGTCATTTTTATGAATTCAACTATTATTTTATATTTGTGGACTATGGAAGGTTTCATCGAACACACGCGCGTTGCCATGGTCACGCGCCTGGCCCTAAGTTGACTTCCAACAGCAAAGATTATTTATAATAATTAGCGAAAATAAGTAAATTAGCTAACAAGTTGTAACTATGTCTAGTCAGTATTATTTTGGGCTACCATTAGAAGAAAGCGTTATTTGGACAAATTTATATGCGACAAAGTTGCACTACCAGACCCGTTCAACAAAAGGTTGAGGCAAGAATGCTTTTCTACACGCCTGATTTACCGGATATCAGTCAGGTACACATATTTGAATACCTAGTGGAGAAGGAATGTGTATATACAGGGGAGGCGTTTAAGGCATATGGCAGCTTGGATGCGTATAACGTTAACTATTTTCATTCTGGAAAAGTTAAATGCATACTAACCTATGCGAATGGAAATACCCGTGTCGTTTAAGGTGAAATCGAGGCGGGTCAGACGCTTTCAAAGAGTTACCCCGCGCGCCCACTCTGGACTTCGCCGGATTTCCTAGCAATCATCCACGCGGAGTAACTCTTTGAAAGCATCTGACCCTCCTCGATTTTACCGTAAACAACACGGGTATTTCCATTCGTGTAGGTTAGTATGCGTTTAACTTTTCCAGAATGAAAATAGTTATAGGCCTACGCATCCAAGCTGCGATATGCCTTAAACGCCTCCCCTGTATATACACATTCCTTCTCCACTTGTTTTTTTTTTTTAACAGTCTATGTCTCCACTAGGTATTCAAATATGTGTACCTGACTGATAACCGGTAAATCAGGCGTGTAGAAAAGCATTCTTGCCTCAACCTTTTGTTGAACGGATCTGGTAGTGCAACTTTGTCGCATAGAAGTTTGGCAAAATAACGCTTTTTTCTTCTAATGGTAGCCCGAGATATTACTGACTAGACATGGTTACAACTTGTTAGCTAATTTACTTATTTTCGCTAATTATTATAAATAATCTTTGCTGTTGTTTTTATTGTTTGCGGAGGACAGACCGGAAGTCAACTTAGGGCCAGGCGCGTGACCATGGCAACGCGCGTGTGTTCGATGAAACCATCTATACTTATGTGAAATTCCTTATTTATGTCAGCACTAAATAAACAATAACATGCATTTATTTAGTTAAAATTCTGCAAGGTGCATATAAACGTTTGACTTCAACTGTATACAGTAGTGGTATACATTACATTTCTGGTATTTTAGCCTAGCATGACACTGAAATAAAAACAGCCTATTTTAAACTTTTTTCATTCTCACCTAGGTCCACCAGCATACTTTGCAATAAATATAATTAAAATATTTAACTTTACACCCGCAAAAGTCGCATTTAAAAGCATTAATTACACAACAATGAATGAAACGGCATGAAGAGAATGAAATATGACCCCTAAATCTGCGAATTTAGTGAAGAATAATCTAATAATGATCTATTTAAATCCACAAAGCAATCTGATTAGCTGGGCTGATAATATAAAATTTTGTTCTATAAATGTCTTACCTTTTAAAAGTTCATCACAGCGGTCTCTTCTGCTGCATCTCTATGGCGCTGATAGCATTAGCGCTAACTTCCGGGAACTATTCAGCGCCTCCAGGATCCGCCATTGCTGTGGAAAAAATGGTCCATTGGCGTCAATGGAGTTGTCGCAACTCTCTCTCTCTATGGTTCTGGGCTGTGGTACTGTGGATAATACAATCATTGCTAGTTATTTAACAGCGAATGCACCAAGCGACTGCATTCTGCTTCGTTTGAAACGTGCCCTCGATGATTTAGTTCAGCTCAGTGCTGATATGGATGTAAGTTAGACCTTGATCCAGCTGTGCTCATCGGTGTTAGTAAGGTTCAACTGGTGTCCGTGTTATCTGCTGACCAAGTTCCTGGTTTAGCTCCTCAGCTCCAGATGTGACTTAATTCGGCAAAAACTGATGTGATATTAAGCTTTTTAATAAAGGCAGACTTGCTCATTACACGAAGAACTAAATAAACTAAAAAACAACGTACATGAATAAACTAAATCCTGTGACACATATCTACTTTATTTATTTTTTTAAATATGTCATTAAAGCATTGTTTTGTAATGATTCAAACCAGTATTTAACAGAGTTTTAAGTGTGATATTTTCTATCCCGATTTCTTTAAATTCCTCTAACAGAACTGTTCTTTCATTTCCATAAGCAGGGAAATTTAGTAGTACATGCTCTACTGTCTCTGATAATCCACACAGACTACAGTTCCCAGACTCATGTTTGTTTATTTTAAATAAAGAAAAAATTAGAGCAGTATGACCAAGGCGAAGTCTGGCTGTGACTACTTCTTAGTCTAGCCTAGCCTTTCCACACAATCTATTTGATTTAGTATGTTTTTTTGTTTGTTTGTTTGTTTTTTTTGTTCCCGTTGTTCTTTTTGCATTCACGGGTTCACTGTTAACTAGGTGTCAAATTTTCATCTTCCTAAAGTTGTCATTTGTAGAGGTTTATACTTTAGATTTAGGGGTATCATTTTAATTATGTATTGTAACTGTATATTTTCCTTTATGCATCTTACATACTATATGGTTTGTTTTGGAATATATCATTGGCTTGGTGTATATCATTTGAATACATAATCTAAAAGCTGAAGAGGTTTTCCACTGATTTATAGTTTGTTATGATAGGACAATATTTGGCCGAGTATTAGGCCAAAGTATTTATATTTTTATGGTAGGAAATTTACAAAATGTTCTCATGGATAATGGCCTTAAGTAAATTTCCTAATCATTTTTTGCATAAAATTAAAAAAAATATATATATAAAATAATTTTTTGCTATTGCTACAATAGTAGCAATAGTTTTTTTTATAAATATGAATGGAATATTGCAACATAAAATAACTTCAATAACAAGTTCAAATTTATTTCAAATCTACATAAATGATCAGTAATTTTTTGGATTTTATAGTGTAAAACATTCTGAACATTTAGTCACAACTTGCAGTAATGTCTATATAAAACAAATAAAAAAAAATACATTATTATTAATAATAATAGAAATAAAAAATAGCATGTAACACAAATCTTACACACAAAAAAAAAGTAATTAATAATAATAGTAATGAAAAAAAATAGCATAGAACACTTTTAATTCTTGAATATTTTAAACAATCATTTGGAACTCATTCAGTACCCCCACCCCAAAGAAAAAAAGAAACAGTAAAGCAAACAACATAATTAAGCGAAACCAAAAGTTGGGGACTGAAGAATCCCTGACTCCATTTTTTCTCTAAAGTTCAAATATGACGCATGAAGAGGCAAGCGAAGTGAGACATCACATGTGTTGGCCTCTGGAAAGATGCGCATTCCGAAGTCCTCTGGGTGTAAAAACTGGATAGTCGGTTTGCATGGGAAACCCAGAGGAGGAATTCTGTCTGCTCCAGAGGCAAATATGAGGATCTGCTCTAGAGTCACAGGCCTGCTGCTCTCTAAGGAAAAAAGAAAAATATTGCTGGCATAGAAATAATCATAATAAGACTAACATAAAATTGAAGACTCCTCAAAAGCAACAAATTAAAATTTAAAACCAAGAAAGCAATTTTTTTAGGCAGCGGCTATTTGCACTAAGTGTAAATAGATGAGGGGATGTTCATGTCTGTTGACAGTGCTTTAATTAATTTTAAATGTGCAATAGGTCACTGTCTTCAAAAACATTAGTTAATTTAAGTAGCAAAAATGTGGAAGGCATAGAACCAAAAAAATGTTAGTCTACCTGTCTGTCAACATATCTATGTATTTGCATATCTCTGTGCACCCTGTTTGCGCAAACAGCATACGTCATCAGTGTATTCGCATACATTGTGCAGACAGCAATAATTGCAGGCAAAAATTGCAGGCAAAAATTTCCTTAGAGAGCAGCAGGCCTGTGACTCTAGAGCAGATCCTCATATTTAAAAATTATTTAGTGAAAATTACACTAAGTGCAAATAACCATAGATACTATTTACACTAAGTGCAATTAGCAAATAGGTTCTATTTACACTTTAAGGATTTTCTGCTATTTATAATACTTATGCAAACAGATGCAATTATCTGCACCTCAGTATTGTAGTTCAGTTACATACGGTATGCAGTAATTGTGTAAGTTATCATTTTAATTCAATTTATTAAATGGATGTTGCCTTATTGGGATAATAAGCCCTCCATACACCTACCCTAACCCTAACTGATACTTTATTTTGAATTTTTTGATTATTTACTTTGTTTTTATTGAAAACAAATGCTTTTTTGATATGATATGTGACTTCAAAATGGTGGGAAATAAAGCTCGTCAGAAGGTGGAATTGAACCCGGGTCGTCCACGCAAAAAGATTTATATGCAGGCTTTACCCTCTGCGCCACTGGATCTGTTAAGAAGCAGTTATCGTTTGCACTGTTGACTATCCCCATTACATATTAGTGGGCGGAGTTAGTGTAAATAGCCGCTGCCAACAAGACGGGCTATTTGCACTTAGTGTAAATAGACACTCCGTTTTTGGCATGTTATTAACCAGTGAGAACACCTTATTAAAAGTATTACAGTACAAGGAAGGAAGATCAGGTTGTTGATTCTTGCCTGCAATTATTGCTGTCTGCACAATGTATGCGAATACACTGATGACGTATGCTGTTTGCGCAAACAGGGTGCACAGAGATATGCAAATACATAGATATGTTGACAGACAGGTGGACTAACATTTTTTTGGTTCTATGCCTTCCACATTTTTGCTACTTAAATTAACTAATGTTTTTGAAGACAGTGACCTATTGCACATTTAAAATTAATTAAAGCACTGTCAACAGACATGAACATCCCCTCATGAAGGCCTGTGTGCCGAAACACATTGGAAAAATAAACAGTATAACTCAAGTTTTTGATTATTCTGACAAGTGTTGCTGGTATTGGCAAAAAATATTTTCTTTTCTTTCTGGTATTGTGCTGGTATCTTAAGGACTTCCATGGACAGTTGACTTTTGAATTATATTCATTATATTTTTTTGTAGTCAGTTTACAGCAGTGAATTCACATTTTTCAATAAGTAACTGATTTTTACCTTTTATGGCCATTTTTTCCTTTGTAAAGCTATTCTTTCTAAAAGTGTGCATTATCTTACACTTAGGCTGTTACCAAGAAAATGAAATCAATATCAGAATTCATCTTTACAATGCAGAGGAAACACTCTGTACTCACAGCTGAATCTGAAGTGGCACTGAGATGTAATTACACAATGTTTAATGCAGCTCGGAGAGACATGGAATCCTTTAACTTGCAGTTACAAAATACAGAAATAATGTTTTGATAACATCCAATAGTGATATTTGAAACAAAAAATCCAAACCACCAGTAGGTAGCAGCAAGTCACTGTTAAGTGAGTCATTGCGATTGAACAAAATTATTTCAACATTTGATCACTTTAGGAACAAAACACCCTCATGTTGCTCTGAGACAAAACACAGTACTGAGTATGCTGTACCCAAGCCATCTAACTGTCATCATTACAGAAGGAACATCATTCCAGATTGGAAGAAATGCTTCTTTAAGATTACCAAGATTTTCCCATGTGTATTAATTGGCATGGGTTTATTGTTCACCTCATGAATAGCAATGTGCGTTAACAAAGTAAATTTGGATTTTATGAGGAAATTCATTTATAATGTCCCCAAAACTCCAGATTAAGGGTATGAATATTACAAATATCAAAAACGTTAGGTTGGCGCCAATGGTCTTGTGGGTGGCACACCAGCATGTCCCAGCTCACACACAGATCTTTCCCAATCCCACACACTCTCTCTCCCTTTTCCCTTTCTGTCAACCTAATGCCTAAATAAAAGGCATGAAAATACACCAAAAAAAAAGTTAGAAGTCAGAGGTTCATGGCAGTCCTCAAGTTACCAGCTCAATTAAAATAACTCAGCAACACGTTATGTAATTTTCTTTTGTTTTTTTTATAAAATCCTAAAAATATTAAGAAATCATTTGGTGTCAATATTGCACACCCCTACTGCCAAACCATATCATGACCATACAAACTTATATTGTAATACAATATTGTAAAACATAAAGGTGATTCGTTACTGTCAATATGCATTTTTATTCAGTAAATCTTAAGTCGAAAACAACTGCACGGGCTAATCTTTGTTTAGATTGTGATTAAAATGCAGTGACTGCCTCTTTTTTTTTTTTAAATGGCTAAAGAGTTCACCTATTAAAAAACGTAGTATTATATTTAAAATACATTCATTTCATATGAAGTACATTTCAAATGTATTAATATATTTATTGACGCAAAAATGAACACATAAAATAAAACTTTATTTGGAGTACTACTTCTGATTATTGGTACTACATTCCTATTATTAAACCTATAATGTGTTTTAATGTCACTATTGATCAGGATTGTATGATCTTCAAATAATATCAGTATTTAAATGCAAAATATTTAAAGTGTACCTGAAATATATACAGTAAGTGTACCTGAAATATATTGCCTGTTATAGAGCAAATAAACAAATAAATCTGCTTAAAAAAGATGAAAAAAAAGGCAACCGTACTGGTATCAGACAATTTGCTCGTTAGAAAACTGAATTATCATGAAAAAACGTAATTGTGCATCCATAACTGGAAAATATTGTTTTTAAACATAACACAGTGATAACAGTACATACCCCCAACTTCAACAAGCCAATCCCTCCAAAACATCACTGTCTGGTTTTCCAGTCTTCGTCTGTTGCTGCCAGGGCGACTGAAATCCATTGTAAAAAGCTTCAAAATGTCATCAACATCAAGTGGCTTTGAACCACTGATAAATAGTGGTTTCAGCCTCTGTGGATATGCCTTCACTGCATCTCCCAGTCCCAGGGTCTTCAACCCCTCAGTCAACCTTAAACAGATAAAGAGTAATATTTTATATTGTGATAGTTTTTCATCTAAACAAAATGGAAAGTCAGGCATTTGATAAGCTTGATAAGCAAAAAAGAACCTCAACTGCCTATTAATAACAACAATAACTATTATTAGTAGTATTTTTAATTACAATAACTGTTGTCCTGATTTCAGCAAACCATTGAACTGGAATTTTGGTGGAAAATAACAGTCATTTAGAATTTGAATTCTTTAATGAGTGCATTTTCCTCATTTATTTACTTACAATATGGATAAGATGTATAAGTTTGTACAAGATGTAATTGAAGTTCATGCATCTTTTCTGAAAAGATATTTAACAAGTGATTTGTTTAACACTGAGGCTACATCATGTTGACAACATCATGTGATGTAGCCTTAATGTTGTGTCAGAATTTTCTTAACAAAGAGGGTTAATAAAGAAAAAGTGACTTGAATCATGTTGTAGTTAAATTTTCAAGTTCACTCGATATAGTTGCAAAAAAATAAAAAAATAAAATCTGACAAATGTTCTGAAAAAAAAAAAAAGATTATTTGGTGATCATATCCATGCAATGCAAAGTATTTGTATCACAAAAAAAGTGAAATCCATTTAGAACTCACTGTTCTGTTGCCTCTTTGACACGGCCTTCAACGTATGCCCTTGCAGCTTCTTCCACAAGGGCATCTCTCTCATTAAGACATCTCAGGTGGGTGGAGCATCCAAGGAGTGCCAAGATGCCTGAAGCTTCAATCATAGCTTCCTGTGCTCCCTCCAATGTCTCTGCATTCTTGATCTATTCAAAGAAACATAACACAAACAAATAAACTCACCTGTTAAATTAATCATTGATAAATATGTTTCAGCCAAGTTTGTCACTTTGCTGTTCCCTTAGACAATTCCCATGGGGTCTGTGCATATTTGCAGTGCATTTGCTTATTTGTTTTGTGTTGTGAGTATATGTAGTGTTTCTTTTTTTAGCACGTTGTTTATTTGGTTGTGTTGTGAACATTTGCGGCAGTTGTGTTGTCAAATTTAAGATGTTTATACCTCAGTACAAAAAAATATTTGTTGTTAATTTTTTAATATGGAATGTACTTATTTTATATATTTTTTTTATGTGTGTGTGTGTGTGTGTGTATGAAGAGTTACTTTTCAAAACGCGATAAATGACATTAAAAAAAAAAAAAAAAAAAAAAAAAAAAAACTTATTGCCAACATCAGTATTGAATCTGGTCGGTATTGAAATGTCCATTATTAATTTTACACAAAATGCAATATCCGCACTGTTATTCTGTCATGTTTTCTCCCTTTTTTCCCCAAACTGTGACAAACGGCAGTCTCCTTTCTCTGCAAAATGTGATAGATCCGCTGAACCAATCACAGCGCACCATTACACAAACTGTAAACAATAAAGGGAGTTTGAAATTAGATATGGATTTAATACAAAGTTAAGTAAACAAGAAGGTAATATTCAGTTACTTACATTGTCTGATTCTCAGGGGCGTTTTTTTTATTAAAAAAACCCTGCATTTTTACACTAATCGAGTGAGTCAATTTCCCATTCATAAACACAGTCACTTGGTTTATTGACTCAGTAATTAAATTAAGTTACTTGACACCACCTACTGGCTTGTAGTTTAATTTTTAAAGTATATTTTCAGTGATTTAAATCATTTAATATTTCTATGTTCAACATTTTAAATTTAAAACATTAATATCAACATTCCTTTTTTTTCTTTTAATTTTTTAACAAAAGAGTAAGCATAGAGCCCTGCTGGATTTATTGCATTTTGGGGGAAAATATTCAGTTTTTATAATAAATCTTGATGAAAATCAAAATCTGGATTTGAATTTTTTATGTAATTATAACCTAAAGATGCTATGTGAAAGTTTGAAACAGAAAATATTGGTTTACATCTTGCCACTTTCTTGGTCAAGAAAACACATTTTTACTCAAATGGATTTATATATATACATATATTATATTATATATATATATATATATATATATATATATATATATATATATATATATATATAATATATATTTATTTATTATTATTTTTTTTTTTTTTTTTTTTTTTTTAACGAATGCATGATAGTTTTACCAATGTTGACATTTTTTGATGGCTAAACAAATGCTGTTTTGATTGTTTTTGAAGTCCTGGACAAAAAACTCAAGCATGCGAATCTCACTCTCAAAAGGCTGTACAAACCCAGCCTTACAAAATAAATCAGATTCGTTACTAAAGCATCTTCTAGAATTAGCTAATTGATGGCACAATGATTATGCTGGTTTCCATGTCAGTGCTGATGCTTTGAACATTTATATATGAAGAGTTCAGATGCCAAACAAAATAAAAGCCATCTTGACCAAAAATGAGATAATGATACTGAGTGAATGCTCTGTATCATTACACATCCATCAAATACTTTTACTTCAAACTCACTAAAATCCTACCCTCAGCCCAATCAGAAGAACCAGTACTTACATAGAAACCTAGACATCTGAGCTTGATAAAAATGCTTTTTTGAAGAAAGATGTCAGATGGATTTATCTGGTTTTGCATCTGCACTCTTCATATAGATTAAAGTGAAAACTAGCAATATCCTGGTGTACAATTTGTAAATTTTGATTTCTTACCTTCTGGAAAATCTGTTTTACTTCCCAATCCTCTATTTCTTCAATATCAACAGACGGAGTAGGACAGTGTGAGATGATGTTGTATAGTCTTTCAGAAAAGAATGATGGAGTAATTCCAGCATGGATTATAGAAACAGCAAGCATCTGCCCAATGACTCTGTAGTCTCCTGCCTGCACAGCTAAAAGACAAACAAACAAACACAAATCTGCAAAAAATAACACAAAACCAACTTTTGTACTTTTGCTAGGCAACAATGTTTTTTTCTTTACCTCGAGATGCCAAAGCCAAATTTTTCCCTTCTTCAGGTCCACAAAAATACTGGCTGTTTTTTAGCTCCACAAGCATAAGTCTGAAAAACTCCCTTGTGGGGCCTCCATCATCCACTGCTCCTTCTCCTGTGTTTTCCGTATCAACGAATACGACATTCAAACGTTTTTCCGGTGAAAAATTTTGGCGACCAAATGCTCTCATGGCACTGGATAGCACAGTGTCTCGCATGACATTTATGTAATTCGAAAATGGTGGAGGTCCAGCATCCAGCTGGTTCTCCAGTTTCCGTAAAATAGTTTCCAAATCTGGCCTGTAAGGAAATGGTTACATTTTACAAAGTTATAGTTCACCTAGGCTTAAGTCACTGCTCCAAATACTTTGTAGTAAATTATTAACCACCTACTCCCAGCATAATTTTAAACTGAATTAAGCTAAATTCCTAAGTGTAGGGGTGGGTGATATACCATTAGACTCATTTAACCAGTAGGAAAAATTTCTCAAGCGACTGAGACTTTGGACTTTTGTCTCTATCACAATTATGTGCTCATATGATGTTTCTGCCAAGCATTCCATAGTCAGGAAAATGTATAATTGGTATGCATTTTTAAGCATTACCATTACCAAGGGGTTTTCAGAAGTTCATTCTGTCTAAGAGGGACTCAGTATACCAGTTCTCAAATGGGTACATGTGACAACAGAACAACACGAGTAAAATAATATGAGGAAATGTGAGAGATAGAGAGAGATTCAGTGCTTTTTCTTTGGCTGAGTCTGAAATCTGAAAACAATTGGAGTGCTAGAATAGCATTTTCCAGTGAAGCAACATTTGTTAAAGGAATTTTAGTTAAGCTGACCTTAACAGTATTATAGCACTTATTAATCTAGGTCAGTAATTACTTATGGATGATAAATGAACAAATACATGTTTTATATGTTAACATTACCTACTAAATTGTTTTCAGTTTATTATCTTTTGAGACTTTTTTTTTTAACTATTTTTAAATATTAACTTTCATATAATCATCATATAAAAATCATATAATTTTTTTATTTAGTTTCCTATTACCATTTTTTTTAATAAGAGATTACTCAATTTGAGTATACTGATCATTAAAAAAAAGTTTGTTCATGTCCCTTGAACGGTTGTCCACTCTTTTGTATTATGGAATCCACCTCTTTAAGAAAAGGTCATTCCCTTTCATCACATCAGGACAGAACAGATATTTTGTCTCTTCGGTGAATTTCAATGCTTGAGGTGAGTAAGTTGGTGACTTTTAAAATTATGAATTCTAGGCTTAACATGTCCACCTATCGGCATAAAATATGCTGGAATATTTTCCAAATATGTAAATTTAAATAAACCCAATTCTTTTCGAAAAACAACTATTTAGATAGTCACAGTTTGTTCATTTGTTTGTTCATTTTGTTAATATGCTAGCTTATGCTCAACCTCCACCCTATCATTGCCGTTTTGTTCTGTCATCTTATTCTGTCATCTTGTTCTGTCGTCTTAACTGTCATCTTATTCATTTACTATAGCCCTGTAAACATTAATTGTACTGAATTATTGTACTATGAGGAAAATTTACAGATGACCCTTAAAGTAGCCGAATATGCAGTGAATATCAAACGTGAAACTAACTTTACCGTGCTGATGAAGCTTATGATGACAGAACAATATGATAGTAATGACAACAAAATAAGATTACAGAATAATGTGGTTGTTGAATATGGGGTTCCAAATGTGCCAAAAAAGTGTCGACTGCTTTGTGCTTTGTACTAGATACATTTGTCTTTGTCTACAGTCATTGCCTACTTGTTCAGTTAAATCAGTATGTTTTACGTGAATGTTGTTTGTTGACGTCGTCTTAATTTGTCATCCTGCCGTCTTTTTCTCTGTTGTTTTTACAGTCATCATTTTATTCTGTCATCCTAACTGTGGTCCTGTACTGTCATCTTATTCGGTCATGTTTGTTTGTTTTGTTGTTTTGTACTGTGAGGTAAATTTGAGGACGATCCCTAAAGCAGTCTAGTCGAATATGCTGCGCATATCAAATGTGAAACGAACTAACTTTACAGCGCTGATGAAGCTTATGATGACAGAACAAGACGACAGAATAAGACTACAATAAGGACAACAGTACAGGACAACAGAATAAGACGACAGTACAGGACGACAGTTAGGATGACAGAATAAGATGACAGTTAGAACGACAGAACAGGACAACAGAATAAGACTACAATAAGGACGACAGAACAGGACGACAATTAGGATGACAGAATAAAATGATGACTGTAAAAACAACAGAGAAAAAGACGGCAGGATGACAAATTAAGACGACGTCAACAGACAACATTCACGTAAAACACTTATTTACTTGAACAAGTAGGCAATGACTGTAGACAAAGACAAATGTATATAGTACAAAGCACAAAGCAGTCGACACTTTTTTGGCACATTTGGAACCCCATAGTTGAATCTGGTTGTTACTCCTGTATTTTAGTGAATTATGTATTTTAAGGATTAATTAAGGAGTAAAAGGTGAACCAAAATTTAAAACCAAAAACCAAATTTAGCTGCACTGTGTACATGGCCCCTGATTGGTTTAATGTATGTTAAGCTCAAAACACACCCATGACTCATTAAGAGAATACAGGGATAGCCCTTTTAGACCATGCGGCTTGCCAACCATTTTTCCTTTCCTTACACTAGCAAAAGTGTTTTTTTAATTTTTTTTTTTTTTTTTTTACCTTTTGTTTGCAATTATTTTCTTATTCATATGCATCACTTAACTGTGCACTACTTCTCGTTAGCGTGCTTGACTTTATTTACTTAGTGTAGTGTAGTGCAATCTATGGTCTCTTTAAAAGAAAATTGGTGCTTACTTAATGTGCACTACATTGTGATATATATTATTATGGTGAAATAAAATTGCAAATATTATGTTACAAGATTGTGATTTCTTACTCGCTTTCTTCACCATGGCAGCTCTCTGTTGTTGACTGTGATGGGGACATGTCCTTTTGTTGCTGTTGTTCATCCACCATTCTGTTCTATAATCAAAAAATAATGATCAAATTTACAAATATAAATTCTGTGTAATAAACTTTGTGTATTATCTAGTAAACATTCAGAAAGTATGCAAATATTTTTGTTATCACTTCACTAAAATTTCAGTCACCACTACAAACACAAGTAAATTTTCACAGTTACAAATTAATTTGATTTTTGACTTAATTTGATAATAATCTGATAGTGGCTGGTTCTAAAATAGATCTGTCATGACACCAACAGTTACTTACAGTTTATTTAAATCTCCTTTGAATAAGCCCTTGCCATTCACTTTTGATTTCATGATCATGCACACTCTGTGTAAATGGAGCATGTGCTACTAAACAATGCTGAGACATGCAATTAAAAAAAGAAGTTGTTGTCCTGACCAGCCATGACGGAAGCACACAAAATTAATATTTTGTGACATTATTTTTGTGATATCTCGGCTGGAACGACAACACAAAATATGACAGTTAAAACCTCAGGTACTGATTATGTGGAGTGGCTTAAGAGAAATTAGGGTGACTAGGGGGGATAGTGTGTGGGAAGGATCATTTTAGACAGTTTTTTATATTATCATTAAACTAAATGTTTGCTCTGTGAGTGCATTTGTTTTTTCCACAGGCAATTATTAACATTGTTCATCAATTATCATTTTTTTTCTTTGACTATATCCTGGCCCGCCATCTATTGCCAATTTGTTTTATTTTTTTGGTCCCGATGCCAAACTTACATGCCGACCACTGCTGTAGACAGGTCCAATTCCACTCATACTGTGTTCATTTTATTTGTGCAGCTGTTAAATAGGGTCACAAATTGCCTTAAATTGATTTTTAAAAATTCTCCAGATATCATGTGAATAGAGAAATACAATTCTTTCCTTGATATTTATGTATTGAAAATATTTTTGACTGACAATTACACTTCTGATTTTCTATATTCAAAAAACTGCCTTTTTAGTTGGGCTAGTTTAATTAATTTTACTGTCTACCAGAATCTGAAGAGTACCTGCCTGAAAGGCTAAAAGAGATTTTGCGAGTCCTGGCAATGATTAGGCATACATAATATATAATACTTAATACACAGAACAGTTTAAATGCTATATTTAGGGCCCTATGAGATCCATTTTATTTTTTCCTAAATTCCAGTTAGATTCAATACAGTTGCAATTTTTACTCAAATGGAAGGGTTAAAATGTGAATGAAGTGACTCTCATTGCAGTTCTGGAGATGTTGTCCATGTATTTATGTCCTCATTTACCAAGACTCCAGATGCTGAAATTACTGCGAGTGTCAAACACACGCGTCAGTATGTGTAATGTCAGCAAAACCGCAAGTTTGCATCATTCATAAACATGGGGAACAGCCAGGATTCATATTTAAATATTCTTTTCGCAGATTAATATTTACACATACTAGTTCATATTGTAATTTGATTTAATTTGATCACATACTTTTGATTAATTCTTGCAAACTTCCAAATTCCGTGACATTCTGCTTTTAATAACACATTCCGTTTTTATAAATGATTCCGCCCTATATATTATTGATCGTTCACATTGCTAAGTTTATTGTTGGCTGAAGCGGTCATAGCTGTGCTTCAACACATCTGCTGACCATTCAGAACTGACCATTCAGAAAAACCCAATTTCCTTAGTTAATATTGCACAACAAGCAATGCCACTCTCACAGTCTACACATCATGTTCACAAACAATGAAAAATACAGCACGAAATAAAGAGGAAACTGCCAACAAACCAACAGACAAGCCAGAACAGGTTGCTACAAGGTCTCAGCTTTAAAATGTTGTCATTTTTTTAAAATAAATTCAAATAATAAATTTGAGTCAAAATTGAGTTTTGTGGCTCTTTAGTGTGTTACATTATTACTATACATCACAGTAAGTCGTCAGATCACCATTGTATTCACACTGCATGACTATCTGGGGTAGCATTCAGTCACTGCTGTGTTCACATTGCACAATGTATCTGTGACATCTGTAAGATGTCTGTTTTACATGCATTCTAAATCATTAACATCTTAATAAAATCTAATAGACATCTATTTGACATCTCCGAGATGTACATGTGCTGTCAGGGGTGGAACAAGCACTGTACATTCCTCAAAGATAGTTGGAGGTAAATTAGAGGTAATAATTTGCTGCTGAGGTATTTGAGGTTAATATATATGTGCTGCTGCTGATTCTTCTGTTCAACCAAATGTTTATACTTTGTTTCATTTTGATGTTGTAAAGCTTATTTATTCTTTATACAAGACAAATATATTTAAGACATTGCTTTCTTAATGCTGATATTGTGGTTTATAACTCCTCCCAAACTTCCTGCCACCCTGTATCTTGCTCTCTGTCTTGTTGGTTGTTGGTCATGCCGATGTATGTTTCAGTCAGAACTCGTTTCACACAGCAGGATTTTGAGTCGGCGACAGGTCTTGATATTTACCATGCCAAATATTTCACGGGCATCGGTGGTGCATCAGCGACTCTCTCAGATCGCGACTTTGGTAATTCACACTGTATGATTGTCACTCATGTGAACGAGCACCAATTTGCCTTCGATTTTGGGGCATTTCCCAGCGATTTCGCAAAACCTGTCGGCGATTGAAAATCGGGCCAAAAAATTGTGCAGCGTAAACTCTGCATTAGTGTTCATGTGTGACAAATTTTATGTTGAATCAAATAAAATATTTCTTTCTAAAGGTACAATTTGTAATTGTCCACTTGATCTTTTTCATTTAACACAAAAATAGCTGAAAGAAATTGTTTTGTGTGATTAATTAGTCACATAATTATTTTCAAATGTAATTTAAAATGTCTATTGATTAACAGCCCTAATATATGTATGAAATAATACTGCATAGAACGCTACTGAGCCAATCAAAATTACCGCAAGGGAAAATCCTTCACTGCGGCTGCCCTACAGAAAGTACAGTTTGACCTGGATAACAGTTTAACAACCTAGAACTTATATTATATGAATCACTGCAAACATGTAAGATCACAAGGAAATAATATTGCATGCCAAACAGTATTTTGTTTCAGCAAACTGGTAAACTTACATCATGCATGTCCTCTTCATCACTTGAGATGACAAATGGTCTATTTAGAAAGAATTGAAAACACCCTTAATCGTTAAATGGAAAATTGCCTAGATTATTTAGATTTTGGCATAAATCACTAAATGTACTACTAAAAAAAATAACTGGAAATATACATACACTGGAACTTCAGTCTGAACACAAGCTGAATCAGTTGCTGAATGTCCTGAGGACCCGCAATCCTGCTTGTGTACAAAAGTAACTTTTTATTTGTTCGAAAATATTTGTCAAAGTAAAAATGTGAAGCATACAAACCTGTAAAGACTCTGTAATTGCTATTAGCAGTGCTTCATCATCACTGGAACTGGAACTGGAACACAATTACCTACATTTTAACCTACAACATATTCACCATCAAGTAAGGACATTCTTAACTGTCATAACACTAGCAGAGTAGCATACCCATCTTTTGGTTGAGTGACAGCATCCTTCAATTCATCAGAATTTTCATTACCATTTGTGCTGTATGCATGGAAAAAATATAACAAAAATATAATATGAAAAAAAATTAATATATATAAAATATAATATGAAAAAAATTATCTTTCTTTTTTTAATGCTTAATTTATAAATAAGATCTGAACAGTCAGTACAGAAACTTTACCATTTGCATGTGGCAATGTGTTCTGCCAGACGAGTAAGCATGATGTTGTTCTTGCATGTAAAGCACTCCTGCATGACCGCTGGTTCCTGCTATTAAAGAAAATTAAATGAAAAAACATGAAGATTCACTTTATTATCTTTATTTATTAACTGTTAGAACATAACACAATTCCACTTACATTTTCTTCAAGGGGTTGCAGCTCAATATGTTTCTGTAGAGGAATTATATATATTGGGGTGCGTTTTGCTTTACAGCCAAGCCTTAAGTAGGCTACCGAGTAGCCTGTAGGTGGTATCGGGATATTCCTTAATTCCCTTTTACGGTCACTCCTTGCCAATGTGAATCCCCCAGCATGTCGCAGTAGAGGATATGCCTGATAAAGGCATTCAGAGAGCTCTGCATGGCTGGCTGTGTTATTCGAAAAAGTTATCAATTTCCGGCCCAGACCACATTCCTCAAGAAGCTTTGAGTCCTCAAAACTTGGCAAAAAAACACTCTCAGGTTCGGACAAGCAAACAAAAATGTGACTCCAGGGTACCTCTCTTTTCTTTTTAAGTGGTTTCCCCTTATAGCCCCCAAACTCTGGATTTCGATTATATGGTTGGAAAAGTCTTGCGAGATTCATTTGTATCGCATCTTCTCTTGATGAAGATTCTTGGGTGCTCTGACTATTAGAGATGGAGGGATAAGGTCTCCAGCGTGTGGAGTTAGTTCTGAAGCATGGGGTGGAGGTTGCAGATGGAAAAAGATTTGGGGCATCAGAACTTTGGGGCACCACAAATGACGAGGATGTCCCTGGAAGGACATCTCTTTCTGGAACTCCTTGAGGGGACAATCTTTCTGCCAGTAACGTTGTTGTCCTTTGTATTTGCCTGAGTAATTCACGCATGGCTTCATCTGAACTGTTAAAATACATGCACAAATTAAAACATGTACATTATCAGATAATAAATAACGTGTCATTTATTTAATTTGTACACATTTTAAATTCAAAAGATAATTCACTGTAAAATTAAAAGCCAAGATCATCATGAATGCACCCTGGTGTTATGATGTCTTATGCCCTTTTTGTCTTTTTAGGATCTCACAAGAGGAAATCTGAAAAAAATTGTCCTGCTGCTCACCTTAGTCCATATCACTGACCAAAAGCAAACATTTGTTTTTTTAAAGATGCAAAAGTACCATAGTAGTATCATAAATGTTCTGGAGAAATACCACTGTTGTATATTTACTTCTGTTGAAGCCACCAACATGCAACAGTTCAGGTTATTTTGAAAATAATCTTGTTTAACAGAATTTGCAGAGAACACCGCATTACACATGTCCCTGTGCAGGAAAATTGAACCAGTCAGAGATTTCATTACGAAATCAACACTTTCCAAAATGCTATTTAGCTGCAACCACTCCCATGAAGAACTGCAAATGACATAACTTAAAATGGGTACAGAAAAAGATGTTTATAATTGAATTTCATTATACAGTCTAGTAAGGCAAGCCACAATATTATATTTTACATGCATTTGAAAATTCCAGAGAAACAATGCTTTCCTTGCTATGAAAACAATGTTATACTGGATACAAACGTGTCATGGAAGCATCATGTCATTTAAGATTGAAAGAAAAGCATCAATAAGAAACTACTAAGTAACTTAACATAATCCAGTTAAGTATAATACTTAAAACTGCCATCACGCAACAGCCACCAGTGTTTCCCATTTTTTCCAACAGTTTTCAGGCAAGCTGTTTAATTTAAACTGTTAGAGGTCACTGTATACCTAAAAACATCAGCAGTTAAAATTTAACATGTTCATGACAGCTGTTTTTTTTTTTTTTTTTTTAATGTTGGACAGATTATTGCTGGCAGGAAGTGAAGAGGGAGAGAGAGAAGGGGGCAGGGTCAAGCAAGGTTTTTGAGTTGGCATACTAACTTGGGATGCCCGTAGCACAATGACGCTGTATGTCGGCACACTGCCCACAAGGCTATCAGCGCCAACCATGATTACTGTTTTGATATAGCTGTATTATCACTGTTTTATGTCAAGGTCTTCACAAGTTATGTCTAGAGCCAGACAATGATTATTTTTAGTCATCAACTATGTTTTTGTTCTGTTGTTTTAAGTCCACGGGTATTTTAACACTAGAACAGCCATGGGGTAAAATTTAGCCATGGCTGTTTTTCAAATGTAGCTACATAGCCTAATATATTTTTAATAAAATATCCAAGTCTACCAGTCATTGACTTTTACTAAAATTGTGTTACTTACAATCCCCTGTTGTTTAAAAAATCTTACTCAATGAATTAGTAAAAAATAATTAGTTTTTGTTTGATTTTTTTTCATGAATTATTTGCTACTTTGTTGCTATTTATTCTAGTCTGCCCATTTCCTTAAGAATAAAAAAAGAACAATGATGTCATTCATTTTTTTTTATGATTACTCCAAGTTTACTGATGTTGTTCTCTCGTTCAAATTAAA
Source organism: Cirrhinus molitorella (assembly GCA_033026305.1). Taxonomy (NCBI): domain Eukaryota; kingdom Metazoa; phylum Chordata; class Actinopteri; order Cypriniformes; family Cyprinidae; genus Cirrhinus; species Cirrhinus molitorella. The sequence goes on from CM065125.1 coordinate 13,215,661, forward strand.
ATGATATACCTAAACATATTAATAATTAATTATGTGAAACTGTGCTCTTTAATTTGTTGTTGTATCATACAGTCCATCCTACAAAACGACACCAACAAAAACAAGTGGACCTGACAGGGGAAAGCGTGGAGCCTTACACTGCAAGTTGATCAGCTAAGTTGTCTCCGCCTAATGGCAACCCAGGATACATAAATACAATTGGGTAAACTGGCAGTGGGCGGGTCACACAAACCAAAACAGAGACAGTCATTCCTGAACGGAACTCACATTTTTCAAGGGAAAATAACTTACTGAAGCATTGTTTTTCAGGAAAACAAGTATGTTAACTTAGCATGTTTCTTAAATATCTGCAAACCTATTACAGTATTTTTATGCTTTGGTAAAGTCAAAAACTTACATACAGTATCTTTAATATAGAAAAAAAGCATAGCTGATCACTAAAATAATCATTTTATGACTCTAGACATAATTTTGTGAAAACAGTGGCATAATGCAGTGACGTTTTCTAGCTATATCAAAACTATTTATGAGCATGGAGTTAGCGTTTTTAGGTATACAGCGACCTCTAGCGGTTTAAGTGTTGCCTGAAAATCTGGGAAACACTTTTGGCTGTTGTGTGACAGCAGTTTTAAGTATTATACACACTCGTATGTTTATCATGTGGTTAAATACAGTTATTTATTAGTCAGTTACTTATTGACACTTCTCATTCAATCTTGAATGACATGATGCTTCCATGACATGATGCACAAATGCGCAGGATGTGATTCACAAAAGAATGCCAGACAAAGTTTTATTTGTGACATAAAAAATATTCGTGAATATGTTTTTTTTTGTCATTCGTAAATCTCATTTTATTTGGTGTGAATATAATTAATTTAATTCCTGCCTGTGAAACTGTAGGATTTATTTGTGGATCTCATTCTATTTATTTATCAATACGTTTTATTTTTGTTAATCACTTTATTTGTGAATCATAATGTATTTATTTGGAAATATGCAACAATTATACCCTTATATTAAGAGTATGCTGTCATACTATATAGCCAAGAAGCACTAAATTTCAAATGCAGTGAATGAGTGCTGTCATGCAAATGTGTTCTGCTCCCCAGGAACTTTTTTCTTGCAAAAACTTTAAATCCGTTAAACTTAGTGTTAAAACCTTTGCATTCACTTTTATGCACACACAAAATGTAACCTTTCTAGGAACCAATTCTATTACTTTAGGTGAAAAAAAGAACACAAAGAAATTCACTGTGTTTGAAAAGACATGCAGAAAAGAGCGCATGTGAACATTATAAGGACTTATGAGAACATTAAAATAATATTAGAATAATGCTCTACTAACCAAAGCCTAAAGTGCTGGGAATGTTAAAACAATTTTAATGGAACATTAGAATGATGTTTACAAACCAAAAACTAACGTTTGTGTAATGTTACAGTTAAGAAAACTTTACTGGAGAACCAAAATTTGCTAGATGAGTAATCTTGTCATTTAGAACCATTCTGAGTTGTTGTTTTTTTGGTTGCTAGCTGTCTTTATATACATGAGTGAGATTATAAAAAGAAAAGTACCAGTACTGTTACAGGCTTAATTTTAGTACTATTATTATTTTTAATAATCTGTGCAAAATGGCAATAATTTGCCATTTTCTTTAGTACAAAATGTTACTTACAGTTTTTCTCAGTCACTTTGGTACATTTCTCAGATCAGAATTGAAATTTTCAAAACTACTTGTTCAATCTTCACATCATTGTGACATTTTTCAGTTTCTCATTTCTTTGAACAAGTTGCAAATGCTTTGGTACATCCATGCAAATTATTATGTGCAATTCTCTGCTGTTTCCTACATTATAAACTGCTTATGTCATTTTGATCAAAATTTATTATATGGGTCTCTGTTGAATAGTCTCACCCCCCACAACATTTAGGCTTCAGTTCATAGCATTAGTCTTTACATGCAAAATGGTTGAACAAGTTGTTATAATATGTCAAGCATATATACAAGACTTTTTTTTTTTTTATATCTGTTTTGAATTGGTATGAATTGGTAAATTGCTCCCAGGTGAATCTTGACTTTCTCTAATGAAAGTGCATCTTATGAACGATCAACTGGCAAGTATATATAGCCAGAGCACAACATAATGTTAGTTTTTTCAATTGCTAACAAGCATTGTTCAATACAGAAGCCACATTTTTGAGAGACACATTAAGCGATACAGAAGTCTATGCAGATCAAACTGTGAATAATTTTTCATTGCTTTCAGACAAAATGCATGCAAACTGTACATTTCTGCAGGAATTGTATTTGAAATATAAAATCTTACAAGAATATTTATTATGAAATTGAATAATAATTATTCCAAACACAACTACATGCAGTTTCAACTGAAAGCCAAGCCAGATGTCCATTTTTTTGTCTTATTTCTTTCTTTCTTTGTTATCTTTCTTTCTTTTTGGTTATCTTTTGATAAATTAATTGCTTTGGAATGATTTTGTTTAGAAACATGGATCAGGAAAGACACATTGGTGGGGGAAAAAAAGATTGACAAAGAAAGCAAGAAAGGAGTTCTATACAATACCTAGCGCTAAAATGTATTTATTTATTTAATTATTTATTTTTTCACAAGTAAATTTGTAAAACATCTGTGGAAATAAAAGTACATTTTGTTTATGGTTTTTTTTGGTTTTGGTATAGTAATAGTACATAAGATAGTAATAGAAACAGTACAAGTACAAGTAATAGGGTAGAAATGCTGCTTTTCTCATTCATTCTTTGTGCTGTAATATAGTCAGTAAAATGAAAATAGGTTATTATTATCCTATAATGAAAAACTTATGTGACAAATCATTCAAACCTCAAAGATAAAAGTTCATAGTTTATGTAATGCTCCCGTTGCTAGTGTTTTTTCAGTGTGTTATGAATGAACTGTATGTTTTCTGAATTAGAATTGTTGCCAGTGAACCTTATGTCATGACATATATGAAGTTTTTTGTTGGTCTGAGTGAGTTTTGGAGGTGATATCAACTGTTTGACCAAGAAACATGCATGGTAATGCAGTCTGTATGAACAGTTTTGAAAATCTGGCATCAGTGTTGAGCAATTCTTGTTAGCAGTTGTAAAAAAACTGTAAAATGTCAGATAATGAAAGGACATGGAACTGGACATACACTAAGGTGTAATCTACAATTTACAAAAATTGTCATCAAAACTTTAGCTATAGTTTACATCAGAACATCCCTCCAGAGTACACTGTTATACTGACAACATGACTAAGCAATTTGACTCTTATCCGTGACACAAGTACCTTTCATTCTGACATGTTCAATGACACTGCTATAGGTTTTTATATTTGAGAGATGAACTAAGGATTTTGAGCAGGTAATCCATGGTGTTTTGCTATATGTACGAATTGTTTTGAGAAATGCACTTACTGTTTTTCAAATTTCAATTCTGATCTGAGAAATGTACCAAAGCGTCTGAGAAAAACTGTAATTTGCCTTTACTCCCTATCTGAATAACAATGGGACATTGTTGTTGCTGGGATGACAAGTAACGTTACAAACTGAAAAAATTAGTGGAATATAGTTATATTACTCACGTTTGTGGTTGATCCTTATTTTCCATTTCTTAGTAACCTGTTTAACAAAAACGTTGACGAATGCTTGTTCCTGAGCAGGAAAAAAGAGGTCAGGCTGTTCACAATTACACATAGTACAAATATATACAAAACATATTAGCTTTAAAGCTACTGCAAATTAAGAAGTTTAAGACATGACTAACATTACCTTCCTGTTTCACGTCGTTTATGTTCTGTCTGAAAAGCCCGCATAAAATAACCGTCCTCCCGCGTTAATTAAGTGCTTGCTCCCTATTGGTTAAGATGTTTGTAAAAAGTTCGACGAATTATGGTTGCAATTGCTTTTTAACGAGAAAAAAATAATTAGGAACACTTAATGTAAATAGATGCAAATATGAGCTTGGAAGATACAGAAATATTAAATTAAGACATTTAAGACCTATTTTATACCAGCCCACTTAAAATAACCGTTCACCCGTCTTAATTCAAATGCAGAACCAAAGAAGGCGTTTCCCAATTCCGGGGCGTTGTCAAACCAGGGCAGGTGTTTTTCAACCTCCTGATTTGTTAAAACTGAGTGGGCGACTCCGGCAAACACTCAAAGAATCTTCTTCCAGTCAAAGTCTGAGAACGTCAGAATAGCCATAATAGAAAGCATAGTACGAAGATACATTTCAAGCTTAAATCATAATTTTACTTTTTTTTTTTTTTTTACTTAATAAAGAATATATAGTTTTATGTTTTTTTTTTTTTTTTGTGCACCATCAGTGCAGTTTGAAGAGTTCACAAAGCCGCCATCAAGCGCACGAAACTTTCCCAAAAGCATCAGCAAATGTAATTGGCATGAAATAGTAAAGAGAATATTGGTATTATTTATATATTATTATTATTATTATATATAACTATTATCTAAACAAATGTTTTATGAATCTGTGTTGCAAAGATAAAGTTAATGATCTTGACATGGCATTTACTCATTGGACGCATCTTTAGAGATAACTGCGGATTAAATAGTCAGGTAGACTGGGTACAGTTGGAACACTTTTTTTTCCCCTTTACCACACCAAAACTATGGACTGAAAAAGTGATACATTTTCTTTACTTGTCTACTAAAATATGAATATTTATTAACCTGCATAAGTAGGTCATATTTGCCACTATTACCTTATGCTTTTTTGTTCCAACTGTACCCATGTCAGGTACAGTTAAAACAGTACCCGAGTACAGTTGAGACACCCATTTGTAATGCTGTAAAGCTGCCTAACCAATTCATTGCAAATGTAAAATACCAGCATAATTAAACTTATATTTAACAAACAGAAAATGCTCAAAAGGTTTTTCTAAATTAAGTGTAAAAAACAAAATGAAATATTTTTTTTGCTTTGCCATTACATTCAAAATTCAACTATTCAACAGAAATTTATACCTAGAAAGCACATGTCATAACATCTGCAAGTTGTCTGGATCTGGGAAGCATCTGCTGTGTACAAACGTCTGGCAGATATCTGTAAGATGTCAGTTTTACATACATTCTAAATCATAAACATCTCTAACATGTCTATTTGACATTTGATAGGAAACGTCCAACAGACAAAGGCAGAAATAAAAAATATTAAGAGTTGAACAGAGTTTTAATATAAACATTAAAGTGGATCCAGCATCATTATCTATCAAAGGAAGTATCAACTAGACTACTTTAAAACACACATAACATTGTTTGATTTTTGCATCAGATAAAAAACAGCAGGGAGCCTTACTGAAAATGCAAATTGATTTTGTAACAGAAGAAAATATGCATAAAAAATGTTTAAGGTGGCTTAATGGGAGGTGACAGTGATAAAAAAAAAAAACCCCACAGTATTCGCATTAATGAAAATATAATACAAAAATAGACTCATAACTGTTTAATACAAATCTATGAATGCTGTTTAATAAAAGCCTGTAAAATATAGTTTTGTTTCAAAGGAATTACAGCCTATGTGCAATAGTAGAAATTATGTATGGAAACTACTTAACGGCAACATTCACTGAAACTTATGCCACAGTTGTTTTGTTTAGTTTTTTTATGGATGACGTCATTACACACACCATTTTATGTCTAAATGGACAGTTGAAAGGAAGCAGCATATGGTAAACAGGCCAAAGACAGCAGATTTCGCAGGTTTTTTAAACACATAAAGTTATCTGTCCTTAACAAAACAGTGCAAAAACTGGATGCAAAGTTATAAAAACAAATCCAGCCAGTGGACCCTTTTCACAAGACTGTGGTGAGGCGTTTAATGGTCATCAGCATGGTAAATCCTCGAAAGTTTTAAATATTTGTATTTAAAAAAAATGTATGTAGGCTACATTTATAACACTATAAGGTTTATTATATTAACTTTTAATCAATGCCGCATGGGAGTAAAGGTGAATTTGACACCATTCTCTCTTCTGACTGCCGTTACCAGTCTCTCTCAATTTTTCCTCTTTTATTCAAAGTCATGAAAACACTTGCGTGGAGTTTCTCTTTTGCTATCTGAGCAACTCGGAACGAAAAAAGTATATATTTATATTTGTGATACTCTTCCATTCACTGCTCTAGAAGTTAACCCAAGTATGACGAGTTCCGCCGCGAGAAACCCGGAAATGTGAAACCAAAGACTTTGTCCATACTGAGATCATTCCGCACGCGCCTGAGTGTCTTAATGGCAGAAACACCAGCCGGTAGCCATCTTGTCAAGTTTACGCGTCAGGTAAGGTGTACTAAATGAAACTTGTTTTTAGAATGATGTTATCGAACATATTCAATATAGGGAATTAAGTGTTTTGTAAGGTATATGTTCGCGGAAATGTGGATCTTTAAATTAAGTTATGTCAAGTTCATGTGTCAGGTTTGACACTGATTAAAGCATTTGATTTAGCATATTCCTTATTTATCTGAAAGTTGGCTGCTACATTTTTGAGTTGAAATAAGCATTTTTTATGAATGCATGTCACAATATGAGAGAAAAAAATATGAAATGTTTAATTCTTTAATCAGGAAGTTTTAAATGCTAGTTTTCTACAAAATTGCACAAAGTCACACTTTTCAAAAACGACATGCCATTGAAAAAAACAGACAAACACAAAAAAACAGATCTTTATTTTGAAAGGGGGCACAAAGTAACACTTATGGGCTTCCCTGATATGTATGACCAGCATTAAGATTATTTACATTATAACATTTCATGAAACAAGAAACCCAAACTGTTATATTTCAGTTATATATTAATATGTCCTGCACACAAACAATGTCAAACAGAGACAATATCATTGTACTACAAATCTTTGTGACAAGAAACAAACAAAAACACATTAGCCATTTTGCCATATGGAGAACCACATCAACGAACACCTGAACAAGTCAGTTTGTGTGTGTGTGTGTGTGTGTGTGTGTGTGTGTGTGTGTGTGTGTGTGTGTGAGAGAGAGAGAGAGAGAGAGAGAGAGAGAGAAAGAAAGAGAGTTATATTAGATTCATAAAAGCATATTGCATGCAGTTCAGAGTAGAATGAAATGGGTGTAATACAAAAGTTTGTATGTATGTATATGTGTGAGTATACATGCCTCCACAGGGTTAGGTAGTAACTGATTACATGTAATCTGGATTATGGAAACAAATAAAAAATTATGGACACCTGTTACTTTGTTTCACTATTACCCCATGTCCGACACTCCTGTCAATATTAGTGCTCCCTGTGCTGTGGAATTCTTTATTAGGTTTTTTTGTGTGTGTCAAAAATATTTGCAACCTCTGTTTCATTTTAAATGTATTTAACTGATATTGTTAGATCGTAAATGATTGAAAAGGCATCATTTAATTTTCTGAAAGTGTAGTTTTATTTTCTCCATCAGGGTGTGGCCTAAGGTTTCCCTGGTTTATTGTCATCATTGCAAGTATTCAGATGCAACTGCAAGACAGAACATCATTTCCAGACTGATGTTTCAACATTAAAGTTATGGTGAGTACAGAACTTAGAAAAACATGGGTACTACAGTAGCCTCTGATAATCATGAGAATTGTTTTGTTTTTTTTAGTGACGTGGTACATCAAAAACAAAAATTTACATAGCACGTTTGTGGTATTCTCTTGATGTAATATAGGCCTACGATATATCCAATTAATAATTTACAAAAAAATATCTGGCCTAATTTAGCATAATTCTTAAATCCTTATGTCTAGTTTTTTTAGGCTTACATGTATCTCCATGAAAACAAACCTTTCCAGGTTTGTTTTAATGCAGATAACTTACTAATGTTTAGACTATAAAATATGATCATGATTGTCACCACTTTTAACTTCCAATCCCTTAATGGCAATGTTTCTTAAGGCACCACATTTTACATAATACAGGCAGCCTCTACATTACCAGAGTTATGTAACACGTCCGTAATATTTATGTGTATGGTGACAATGAGGGGATTTTCAGTTCACTTAGTTTTGTCGTGGCAATGACATATTAACTCTTGGCCAAAAGATATTAATTCATTGGAACGTCATATTAACTTGCGGGAATGATATAATATGTATTGGCCACGTGTTCATTTTGTCAAGGTAACGAAAGTTGTTTCCCTCTATATCAGTGGTTCTTAAAGTCTACATTCAAAGGTCCAAATTTGAAGTTTCATGAAGGTCAAAGGTCTGGAACTATCGGTTATTACTAGGGGAGTGACAAGACACTTTTCCCACGAGACTGGGTTCACAAGAACAAGACAAGACAAGATTTTTTTTAATTTTTTTTTTTTTAAGGAAATCTTCAATAATAAAATATATAGGGAAAATAGTATTTTATCCAAAAACACAATGCAAAATATATAGGTGCATTTTGATATGAACTTGTACTTTATGAAATTAAACTTATATTTGAATACATTATATGCAGTAATAAACATGTAAACTGCTGCATGATTCTGGATAAATAAAAAAAAAATTAATTGGAGATCACAATTCTCTCATGATTCTAAAGAAAAAAGACTAAACAAAATAACATTTACTACTGATTCAGACACAATATTCATTGTCAAATCTTTTCAAAAAATATATTCGATCAAGTTAATTTTGCAATAACGAATTGTTTTACTATTGAAATCTCCTGAATGAATGATTCAATGATAAATAAGTTTTTAAACGTGCAGTTGTCACCACCCACTGGTGGAACAGGATATAAGCGTTACAATACTTACACGTGTTAAGATACTTTCGCTTTAGATGGCTGTTATAGACTTTGTTTATACCCAAACTACAAACTTTTATTCTAGTACTTCTGTTATTTAAATGTCTGTAACACAATGAATTGAAAGACAATAATAAATCTGTGTTGGTGTTTGAACAGAGTTTGCGCCCGATTACTCCGCCCGAAGATTATGTCATACATCACTGGATGCCATGACAACAAGCAGGAAAACTTTTAAATATCTCGTCTTCGCTTTCATTTTGGAACATTTCCAAAAACACATACAAACTAAACAAATGATTTACAAGTTTATCATGCATTTATCAAAGTAGGAAATCCATGCTTTTAATCCCTTACACACAATTAGTGCTATTCAGACATGAAATGGAGACAGGTCCGGATTAGTTTCGCCTCAGGGTCCGGATCCGGACCGGAGTCCGGACTTTGAGAAGCACTGCTATAGAAACTATATAGTTTCTCGAGGACACAACGTCACACATTGCGTGGCGTTGAGAACTTAAGTTAAGGGAATGACATCCTTTTTTCATGACACAAGTTTAATACGTTAACCTATGTGAGTAGCCATAGCTGGGATTATTAGAGATGGCTTTATTAATTATTTTATTTTTAATTAATAAATGATTGTTAATTATAATTTTAATTTTAGTTATTACATGATTAAATTATTGCCTAGGCCACTGTATTGCATGCAATGTAGACATCATTCATATTAACTTTATCACTGTTACACAGACCACATAGGCCCACAAAAGAACATATCATCCCATAGTTTTGCAAGTCTAGTAACTGATAGCCTTAACAGCCATAATGTTTTGTGTGTATTACAATCTTTTTATTAGCCTATTATTATTTGCTATATTTGTATATTCGTTGTTATGCTTTTCATTTTTTTCCTCCTTCGTTTCGATTTCTTTATTTAACGTTCTAGTTTTGTAGTATCCTACTGTTAAAGCTTGACATGCCAATAATAGTTTGATAATGCTGTATGACTGGATAAACTTAACATAAACACAAATTTACAGTTGTAAATATGGTACCATTATTAATACTAGCATATTTACAGAACGTTAATTCGTTATATATACAAAACTGAAATAAAAAGACAAGATCAGTTAACAGATTTATAATCCCAGACTGGTGCTCACGCAGGTTTGTTAAGTCATTAAACTTGTGGCTGCTGTATAACGATGTCATTACATCAACAAAATCATCTTGTAGCCTGGACATATGAGTTTTCCATGAGATGGTAATGACGTTCCCACAAATTAATATTTCAAAACTCAGTGAACCGAACATGTATGGAAGCATATGTGTAGCAAAATTCAATTTGCAATGCAATATGCAAAATGGCAATACAATATGCAAAACGACAATGCAATATTCAAAATGGCAATGCAATATTCAAAATGGCAATGTAATTCTGTATTTAAATTTACATTTTCCATTACCTCCATGTGTGCAAAATTTGGTGCAGAATGAAATTTAAAATTAAATTGTTATTTACATTTGCTATTTCCAACAGTAGTCTTAAGTTGTAAAGTGCATACTATTTTAATGCTTTATAAGTAGCAAAATTAAAATGAAAATGTATAACCCAAATTGATTTGTGTAACGTGTCCAAGCAGAAACAGTAGCAAAATTATCATTTAAATGTTATTTGTCCTAAATGCATTTAGACTAACAGTTAGGACACTACCGACTGCATTTTCATCATGACGCCGTGGGATATCTGTAGCAAAATTCAATGCGGCTTTGAAAATGCATTCCGAGCTGACCACGCCCACCCTGCACCAAATTTTGCACACATGGAGGTAATGGAAAATGTAAATTTAAATACAGAATTACATTGCCATTTTGAATATTGCATTGTCGTTTTGCATATTGTATTGCCATTTTGCATATTGCATTGCAAATAGAATTTTGCTACACATATGCTTCCATAAACATGTCCCCTCCCGGTCACCGTAAATGTGGAAAGAATGAAACTTTTTGTATGTTAAAGTACATTTTTAAATTGGCTTTTAATGATCAGTTGTTAAAGAGTGAATGGAATAATGTAATGTCATTATCTCATTGTACCCAGTAAAAAAAAAACAAACAAAAAAAAACCTATTATTACATTCATAGATCGGGACTGATTGTTTACAGTTTAATGTAAGTTGCACCCATAATTCAAGCAAAGTGTCATAAATTTGGAAAAGGGTAGATATAATGTTGATTTTGGTGGATTTGTCAACACAAAATTTAACCTAGAGCTCTGTTTAAAAAATGTTTAGACAGAGTGATGTTCATGTTCGTGACAGAGTATGAGAGTAATGTTGAGAAATGATTTTGGTCAATATGAAAATAGTGCAAAAACTGCATAACAGATTTTTCAGCTTTGTGATATAATATCATTTCATTTTTTCATTTTGTTTCATTAAAAGGAAAAGTCATCAAAACAACAGTATGGGCCATAAATTAAGGGACATGTTCAAAACCTTTATTATAATTGTGAAGTATATATGAAATAGTTGGCAGCAAAAAAGGCCTGGCAAAATAAATGATAAATATATATAGCACCTTTTTCAAAAGTATTCAATAAAAAATAGAATAAAAACGTATATTAAAAAAAATATTTTTTTTTTCATACTGAATTCCTGAATTAAGTTTGATGTTAACATTTTTTTTTTCAGGGTGATCAACAGAGCTATCAGCTGTTACAGTTTATTCATTCTCAATCACAGCGACTTTGTCAGCAATTTGAAACACACCCAAGACAAATGGATTTGGATTTTCTTTATACTCGTTATGAGAACCTACTTTCTATTCTTGTGAGATGTGTCCAGAATGGTGTTTTTAGCGAAATTGATGACATACTACACAGCATGCAAAGAATATTGTACATGTTGCAAGCCCAAGCTCAGCCAATTCATGGATTTAGGCCTGCCAGAATAAGGACTGGAGACAGAGGACGCCCATACTGGGACATTTCATCTGAACAGTTGAAATACCTTTTGGAATTTAATTTTACTGTAAAGGAAATTTCACGGTTATTTTGTGTCAGTTATAGAACAATACGAAGAAGAATGTCTAAGTATGGATTGTCAGTACGAATGTACTACACAGACATTACAGATGAGGAACTCAGACAAGTAGTATGTGACTTCATCACAGAATGTCCTGATTCCGGAATAAAGCGAGTCACTGGTTACCTCAACAGTGTTGGATTAAGGTGAGTCTTATGCAATGTACACCATGATTGTACTTAAATAGGGCCACTACTGTCCCCATGAAATGCGATTGTAATGAATTGGAATTAACCTTTTTTTTGGCAATTCAAGCCTTGGTCAGACATACAGTATACATATACAGGTGTGCTCATAAGTTAGATACCCCTTGCAGAATATCCTAAATGGTAATAATTTTAACAAAATAAGAAGGATCATGAAAACTGTTATTTTTTATTCTGTACTGTCCTGAATGAACTATTTGACATAACATATGTGTATATATATATATATACTCCATAAGACAAAATAATATCTGAATTACCCCGTTCAAAAATGTACATACCCTTGAATCTTATTACTGTGTGTCATTTCCTGGATCAGTGGTTTTCAAACCAGTCCTACGAGCACCCCCAACACCACACATTTTGTAGGTTGCTCATATATGACACACCCATTTCAGGTCTTGATGTCTCTACTAATGAGCTGATAAGTTGACTCAGGTGTGATAGATAAGGGAGACACAAAAACATGCAGTGTTGGGGGTGCTCATAGGACCGGTTTGAAAACCAGTGTCCTGGATGATCAACTTTTTTTTTTTTTTTCTTTTAGCTTTTGTGATAAGTTGTTCATGAGTCCCTTGTTTGCCCTGAGCTGTGAGCAGTTCATCTGCCTGATATAATTCAGAAAAATCCTGCAGCACCTGCAAATTACTTGTTTTTTTTCCAGTTTTTTCATTCTGCATATTTGAACCCTTTCCAACTATGACTGTATGATTTTGAGATTCATCTTTTCACACGCAGTTGAGGAAATTTTACATAACTATTACAAAGTACAAAAACATTTGCTCGGATGCTTAAGAATGCAACACAATGCATTAAGAGCCAGGGGTGTAAAATTTTGATCAGAATGGTCTGTACATTTTTCAGATTTTCTTAACAGATTTTTTTTCCATCTAGTATTGTACTTTAGAAGCTACATACATATTTACATGTCTCCCAGAAGTCAATTTAACCTGATCATCCAATTGAAAAAGTTTACACCCCCAGATCTTAATGCATTCAGCATCAGTGAAAGGCTTCATCTTTTGCAATAGTTATGTATGAATTGTCCTCGGTGTGAAAATAAAAAAATCATACATTAACTTATGGAAAGGGTTCAAATATGCAAATGCTGCTGGAAAACCAAAGAATGTGCAGGAACTTGCAGGGCTCCCACGCATCCTAAAAAAGTCTTAATATCTTTAGTTGTATCACAATTTAAGGTCATAAAAAGTCTTACATTGTACAAGGAAGTCTTCATTTTGATTTAGAGGTCTTAAATTGTTGGTACGACAAGACCAAAATTGCAGTTTAGATTAGTGTGACAATTAAACTTCAAAAAGCTACTTCATTCAGTACACAAGTGCTGCACGTTATGAAAAACCCCTGTCTACAGTTATGAATGCACCATCTGCTGGATTTTTAGGAGCGCATTTCTAGGACCCCAGAGTATTTTATTAGTATTAGTATTATTTTGATTAATTAATTTATTCGTTGTATGGATGTATGTATTAACAGCTCATACTATTTATAGCACTTGTTATTCAATTGTGTATATTATTATTTTTGAGAAAATATGTAGTTGTTTAATTGTAATAACTCAATTTTTGTCCTAACCAACTCCTTACCCTAAACTTACCCTGGGGTAACGCCCTTAAAATATTTAACCTAATTTATTTTTATATACCTAATTTATATTTTGTTCTTGTAAAAAAAAGTCTTCAGTTCATTGCCGCAGTGCAATGTTCACAACCCACTTAACAAAGTGCAGGAAATGGTAAAAAAAATTGATACAAATGAGTAGTATTTTAATAAATGTTAAATAATTTGAATACAAAAAATGATTTATGATATCCAGCAGCACAGGGTACAATTTTTGAACCATTGGGTGCATATAGCAGCAGTAGTAAGCAGTAAGAGCAGAGTGTGAAGCTTGACTATATTCACCTAATGCTTCAAACATTGTCCCCTGAAGGTGATGCTGTGTATCAGGATGATAATGCACCAATACACCCATCAAGACTGGTGACAAAGTGGTTAATCAACATCAAAATTAATTTGAACATCTCCCATGGCCTGCACAGTCACCAGATCTGAATATTTTTGAGCCACTTTGGGATCATGTTTTGGAGGAACGAGTCAGTAAATGTTTTCCTAAAAAAAAAAAAAAAAAAATTATATATATATATATATATATATATATATATGTGTGTGTGTGTGTATTATGCAAACTTATGAGCACAACTGTATTTTCTAGCTGACTATTTGAACTTAAATAAGAATTAGAGGTTGCTTCAGCATGGTACTGATAAATTAATTCCAAATATTTCTCCAGTTTATTTTACAAGTGCTTAATTTGTAGTTGCTTAAAGCATGTAATACCTTCTAATTACGCATGAAACATTTAATTTAAGTAATAAAGCTTGTTTTGCCAAATAAAATAGGAAATTATTTATGTGATGTCCATAAAAAGGCTTCTTAGCAGGGCTCTACACTTACACTACTACACTCACACATTTAAAATTATGGGCCCTGACAAAATTTTAGGAGCACCTTTGAATCACTAATCAAAAAATCTGATAAAAATGAGCCTTTCCATTACAAGGTGATATTTGACTTCTTACTTCTTAAAGTGAAAAAAGGGGACTTTAGTTTTTTACCTTTTCTAACTTTATGTAAAATAAAAAAAATAAATAAAATAAAAATATTTTATATATATATATATATATCTGTGACGACAGAATAAGATGACAGTACAGGACGACAGTTAGGATGAAATGATTACTGTAAAAACAACACAGAAAAAGACGGCAGGATGACAAATTAAGACGACGTCAACAAACAACATTCACGTAAAACATACTGATTTACCTTAACAAGTAGGCAATGACTGTAGACAAAGAAAATGTATATAGTACAAAGCAGTCGACACTTTTTTGGCACATTTGGAACCCCATACGCTTACGCTTTTGACAAAAGTACCATCCCTTGAATTGACAAATACCTTCAAATACTAAAAATTTTTGTTAATTTGTGTATGTTTTACACTAAGAAGATTGGGATTTTATTTAAAGAATGATCAAGTCATGTGTAGACATCACTAAATTGTATAATATTTCTAGGGTGCAGAGGTACAGAGTAATGGAAACACTACGCACTGTAGATCCTGTGGGTACTTTATGTCGTGGACTTGGAATCAACATCATTCAGAGAAGAGTATACTCCGTTCCAGCACCCATGGCTTTATGGCATATTGACGGAAACCATAAGTTAATTCGGTAGTTTTTTCTATCATGAATTTATGTCATCTAAAGTCAGTTCTTTCAATTATGAGATTATTGAAATAGACTGTTATAGTGTAAATTCTATTTTACACACTAGAACTACGATTACTTAAAGTATTCTGCTTCACATTTAGTACTAGGTGATGATGGGATATACAATGTCATTTTCATTCTTTGTATGAAATACTGTACATATAAAAAAAAAATCCACATTATTTTATGTACAAGCAAAACACATTGTTTGTGATATGCCTGCAACAACTTCAGCCATGACTTATTATATTATATAGTGCTAGCCCAATGTACCTTATTATAATGTTTGGTGAATAAAGTTCATTCTGATTCTGATTCTAATATAACGAGAATCTTATTAGATGTCTTTCGTTCATGGACCCAAATATTGAAAGCTGTAGCAATATGCATATTGTGATATATACATTGTGGATATTTCAGGAATTTTGATACATTGCACAGCCCTAGTAGGTGGTAGGATGTTTTTATTATGAAAAGTCAAATTACATGAAGGAATGTGCAATATCTATAAGATTTAATGAACAATATGAATGACATGAAACAGTTTGTTGATTTATACTTTAATTTAACATTACTATATATGATGAACTAATTTATTTTATTTAATTCATTTAAAGAGTGTTTTATATTTTATAACATAAAATAGCTTCTAAATCTATTCAATAATGTCTTCTTTTGTAGATGGAGAATTGTGATCCATGGGGGAATAGATGGGTACAGTAGGAAAATCATGTACCTGCATGCAAGTGACAACAATAGAGCCTCGACTGTTCTGTCTTCATTTGTTGGTGCTGTGCAGCTCTTTGGGGTACCTAAAAGAGTTCGTAGTGATAAAGGTGGAGAGAATGTTGAGGTGGCACGGTTTATGCTTGAACACCCATATAGAGGAAGAGGTATTTCTTGGATAATGTAATGTTTCTTTTTTCCTACACTGCACATTGTATATAAAATCATGTTAAAAGACAATCCTATGTCATAATTGCTTTGTTTTCTCTTGTTTAGAAAGTGTCATTACTGGACGCAGTGTGCATAATCAGCGCATTGAAAGACTTTGGAGAGATGTTTGGTGCGCAGTGACAGTCAACTATCACTCTGCATTTCAACATCTGTCCAGTGCAGGTGCTCTCAATCCTGACAATGAACTTGATATCATTTGTCTTCATTATGTAATGCTTCCAAGAATCAACATGCATCTCCAGCTGTTCAAGCAAGCATGGGATCGGCATTCAATTTCCACAGAGCATGGGAGGTCACCACAGCAGTTATGGATAGAAGGACAGTTACGGAACAGCGATCAAATTTGTGACCCACTGTTTGAGCAGGTCTGTAAATAAAGCTACCTACAAATATATAATATGTACAGTAAGATTTCATGTATGATAATAGTCAACAGGTACATTACAATTCTATAACAATAGTCCAGTAAAAAACACAAAACGTCTAGCAGTATGTAAATGTGAAGTTAAAAAGTAATATTTGAGCTGCATTAGTAATGTGGGTTATCTATATAGGTCTATTATGACTGGGAAGATATTTCATTTGAGTCCACTAGACGAAGCATGTTTATTAATATAAATGTAAACTATAAACACTGCTAAATCAGATTATGAAACTCAAAGTCAGTATGTTATTAAATTCTACAATAAATAACTGTTTCTATTTACTGACTATAAATCATTTTAAACATTGCAATTTATTCCTACAGGGATGCGATTTTTCTATATTATTACGGATTTATACGTGATGTTTGCCCACATTAGAAGTTACTACATACACTGCAAATTGTTTTCGTTGTAATTCATGACTGTTTCTGATGTTGCTGAATGAGCTTGCAGCGCCATCTGCTGGACTCCATTATTGTTAGCAAAGGTTCAAAGTGAAAAATGTCAGAAACAAACATTGCTGAAATGGTGTTACTTGTTTCATAATTTTATAATGTTCCTTCTACTTTGTTTTTCAAACCAGAAGAACGATTGCTCTAATAAATGGAAAATGAACAAATTTCCACTTGCTAATAAATTGTGATTTTAGTGTTTTCAGTGACATGCAACCTGTCCATATGTTAACATCTAAAAAATGTGTTCTGTGGTTTCGAGGTCCTTTAAAATACATTAAGGATTTCGCTGTTTCCAAACCTTTTGACCGGTACTGTACGTATACACACTAAATATACTTTCACCTGCCCCCATCTAGACATATTTGGAGGAGCACAGCATTGACTGGGAGGGACCAATACCAGTGGATGGTGATGACATTATTGAAGTTCCCCCCCCACCGGAAGATCTGCACAGTGCCGTTTTCCAGTATCTTCAAGAAAGAGTGGATCCACTTGGCACTAGCACTTGCTTTGGAATTGACATTTTCTTAGAGGCACTTAGGGTTTCAAAGGAGCATTTTGATTATAGTTTTTAAAATGGATTTAAGTGAGGTTCACCATAACCTGGTTCCTCCAGACACAATCCTTGTAGCAGTTGGTGTCTAAATTAACCAGTACTTTACTATTTCAAGATGGCCAAATTCATATCTTCATAATGTACCACCTTTAATTTCCTATATAATTTCCACAGATGTGAACCATACTTATTTCTCTCATTGACTATGCAAAAAATCAGTTAGTTTCATGAATATTCTAGATGTATACTTTAATTTGACACTAGTAAAGACATTACATTAAGGCAGATGACAATAAATATTCACAATTAAGGATAGTTATGTAGTTATTAGTTAGGCTTTAACTGAAGAGTATTATAGTAATGTAATAATTGACCCAGAATATTTGTGTTTGAAACATCTGTTTGAAATGTGGCCACAGCTTGCCAGCCGACTATAGGAACACAACAGTGAAAGTGTTTTTAGGAGTGTATTCAGAATGTTTCAATTTTTTAATTTTTAATTGTTTTAAGTTGTTTATAATGTTAACTAGAAAATCAACATTTTCTAGCTTCTAGTTTTTATTGTAAAATTCAAAGTTTTATCAGGCTCCTATGTTTAAGTTCAGGATTTTCACTTTAATGGTCATAAATACATCCTTTATTTTGCAAGTAAAGTAACCGGACATAAACATAGGAATGACAGAAATTCTCATCTTACAAAACAAATTCAGATGGCACTTAAAGGCTTTTTTGTTATGGAGTTGTTGCAGTTGTTACCAGAACAGCATGTGTATTAAAATTGTCCAAAATCATTTCGTGTTTTTTTTTTTTTTTTTCAACAATGCAAAGTTTATGTAACAAAAGTGAGAACTAATAAGAAAAAATTAAGGTACTCATTTCCATGAATTAAGAATTTGTTTGCTAGTTTTATTGATTATTACAACCTTTAACCTTGTCCACTTATCTATAATAAGTAAATCTAGCAGCACATTAAAATCATGTTGATGTGAGATGTGTCAGATTTACCTGTAGCTTACTGTATTAGTGTGAAAACTTTTACTCATTGTTTTGCCGTGTATTTGACGTGCATTTGTGGGTACAATGTCCATTTATTCATAATTATAGACTCAGACACTGAACTCATAGTAAATACAATAACAATGTCTTTTAAGTATGCTTCAGATTATTGTATCTTTATCTTAATGTATCAATTCCCTTAAAATAACTGTTTTTGCATCAAGTTTTACCCACAGGGTGTCCACAACAGGAAGCCCTTAGCGAGAATCAACGGGATCATTTTTGTCCATCTGAGAGGAGAACTGCATAGACACCAACACAACTGAGCTTCACAGATGGAGTGCAGTTCATCATTCTTTTTTCCAGAGGTATGCTGGACCATGTAATGTGTTTTTGTGTTCCTGCTCTTGCACTTACAAAATGTACTTTATTAACTGCATGTTGGTGATACGTGCTTATGTATGTTCAGTAGAGGTATGCTTACATACTTTTTAGTTTGTTTTTTTTTTCTCATAGGCCATCATATATGCCCTGGGTGTCCTATGGAATTTGTCATTGCAGGAGGCTGAGCAGGTCTTCCTTTCTTGTCTGGATTAACATTACAGTTGTATATTATTTATTTTGCACAATGCCCAACATACCCTTTTGTTACTGATATTCTTGTTAACCCAACAGATTAGTCTTGATGGCACGCTTTAGTCAAGAGTTGATAAGTAACTCTGAAACTACATTTCAGTTTTGCTGCCATTAGTATTAGTAGACTGTCTGCTACATCTGCAAACATTTATTTATTTATTTTGGTTTCTCAACAGACTACTAATACTCTAATGAGACTTAGTTGACATGTAGTTGCAAAGTTGTTATAGATAAAGGGGACCATCATAATAAAAAGTAATCTAAAATTAAAAAAAACTATTTTTTGTATTGGAAAGTATAACAATTGATCTCAAACTAGCTCACAGTGTAATTAACATTAACCTCGTAGGGAAAAACTCCTAACCACTCACAAGATGTAGTAAGATAATGCCCAGATGTTAAATAAACAATGTCAAGATATAAAATAAGCCATTTTAAGTGGATTTATTATGGTATTCATTGTGTGTTACATACATAGTCATATTCTCAAATGTTATAATCACAAATGCATACATATTATAATATATTACAATTGTTGTTATGATTATTTATGAGATGATAAAACACATAATTACATTACATTACACATTGCATTAATTATAATCTCTTAAGATTACCCTTTTAATGTTTTATAAATACAGGTTTCATAGTGTTACCAGATTTACAAACAATTGAGGACAGAATTTGGAGTTTATAGTTAACTGACAGTTGGAGGTCAGTAACATTATTGTTCAGTTTGGTTCACTCTGTATTCATAACCCCAGAAGTGCATAAGTGTTAATTCAGAAATATATAGGCTGTTCCAGAGTTAAATATGTTAAAATATACCAAGGGTTCACACAAAACAAGGGGAATCCGCATTTAGTTTTTATGCTGCCCACGGTTGGAATTGGCTTCCAGAAGAGATCAGATGTGCTAAAACACTAGATATATTTAAATCCAGACTAAAAACTTGTCTGTTCAGTTGTGCATTTACTGAATGAGCACTGTGCTACGTCCAAACTGATTGCACTGTATTTTATGTATAATCATTTATATTCCTGTTTTGATTCATTTTAAATCAGAATTTTTAAAATCATTTTAAATGTTTTATTATTGTGATTATTACTTTTTATGATTATTTTAACTCATCTTATGTTTTTATGATTTTAATGTTTCCTTTTATGTAATGCACTTTCAATTACCATTGTGTATGAAATGTGCTACATAAATAAACTTGCCTTGCCTAAAATATGTTAAGCAGATGTTTCTTATTTACCCCTCTCTCTCTCTCTCTCATTAGTTGAAGCCCTACAGTCTTTGTCCATGCAGCAACTGATGGAAAGGGAGTCTTTTTTGTATTATATGTTATTGCAAAAATGAGCATATATACAAAAATACATTCTTGAATCATTCTTCAGTCTTTTGTCTTGCCTGTCTAAAAAACTTTTAAATATCTGGTTGTAAATGGCTGTTAATGAATGCAAATGCTGATTAGTATTTTATATTTATCTATATTATACCTGATAATGAGCTAATTAGTTGAGCTTAAGGGGGTAATCAATATACAGTATATTTCAAGAAGCTAAGACTTAAGATACTATACTTTTTCAGTTGTTTAAAGATTAAAATACATTTTCTTTTATTTTTAGTGTAAATTTATTTGTTTTTTACACTCTTCGTAATCAGCATGTTCTGCATTTAAAAAAAAAAATCAATTGTAATAAAAAAATCCTGAGAATCAATATCTTTAAACAACAAACATTACTACAAACTAAACTACCAAGGTCCTAGAAATACGGACCTGAAGCTGCAGGTGGCGCTGTTACGAAAAACTAGGGTCCTGGAAATTACGGTAAAGTCTACAGAATAAAATGACAGGAAAGACCACAGAATAAGATGACAATTAGGACGACAGAACAGGACGACAGAATGAGATGACAAATAGGACGACAGAACAGGACGACAGAATGAGATGACAAATAGGACGACAGAACAGGACGACAGAATGAGATGACAAATAGGACGATAGAACAGGACGACAGAACAAGATGACAATGAGGATGACAGAATAAGATGACAAATAGGACGACAGAACAGGACGACAGAATGAGATGACAAATAGGACGACAGAACAGGACGACAGAATGAGATGACAAATAGGACGACAGAACAGGACGACAATGAGGATGACAGAATAAGATGACAAATAGGACGACAGAACAGGACGACAGAACGAGATGACAAATAGGACGACAGAATGAGATGACAAATAGGACGACAGAACAAGATGACAATGAGGATGACAGAATAAGATGACAAATAGGACGACAGAACAGGACGACAATGAGGATGACAGAATAAGATGACAAATAGGACGACAGAACAGGACGACAGAACGAGATGACAAATAGGACGACAGAATGAGATGACAAATAGGACGACAGAACAAGATGACAAATAGGACGACAGAATGAGATGACAAATAGGACGACAGAACGAGATGACAGAATGAGATGACAAATAGGACGACAGAACGAGATGACAAATAGGACGACAGAATGAGATGACAAATAGGACGACAGAACAAGATGACAAATAGGACGACAGAATGAGATGACAAATAGGACGACAGATAAAGATGACAATGAGGATGACAGAATAAGATGACAATGAGGATGACAGAATAAGACGACAGCAAAAACAACTGAGGAAAATCCGGAAGGACGACAGATTAAGACGACGTCAACAAACAACATTCACGTAAAACATACTGATTTACCTGAACAAGTAGGCAATGACTGTAGACAAAGACAAATGTATCTAGTACAAAGCACAAAGCAGTCGACACTTTTTTGGCACATTTGGAACCCCATACGGGCGTCAGTCTTTGCAAGCAGGGAAACAGTCACGCGCTTCAAAGGGAAGAGACTCCAGCGAACGAAACATGTGAGTCAGTGCATGCAAGTGAACGAGAACGATTCGTTCATTTAAAAGATTCGTTCAAAATCACCGATTCCTTAACAGCTCTAACTGTGATCCACTTCGAAGACATTTAGCTACATGTTTTGGACACAGTCTTGGATACCGTTTTTGCGTGAAAAAAACAAAACAAACAAACCTTAATCTGGCGTTCACAGCAGACCGCAGAACCTCATCAGTGGGAACTTTTTAGTCACGGAAACATTGTTCCTCTGGGTTTCTGACCATTTTGGATCCTTTGCTCTGTACCAGCTAGTGGATCGCGATCCTGTATAAGCTTGATGTTATCAGAACCGCCGTTTTAACATGTTTTAAAGTATCCATTTTCATACGCTGGTGCGAACCTGCCAACGCCTTCTCTCTCTTTGGCATTGTTATTCTTCAAGCTGTAGGGAATTAACTACAACGTTCAGTTTTAAAGGCTCTTATTAATCGTTTTATAAACGTTTCGCAAAATGGGTTGCACGTTAAGTGCTGAAGATAAGGCAGCGATGGAGAGGAGTAAGATGATTGATCGGAACCTGCGAGAGGACGGAGAAAAGGCGTCGAGAGAGGTCAAACTACTGCTGCTCGGTATGATACAGTAGACTTTTTTAATATCAATGTTTTAAAATGCAAATACATTCTATTTTGTGGATACAGTGTGTACCTCTTCATTTTTTCAGTCATTTTTTTTTTTTTTTTAATGTTTTAACTCGATTGTCTTCACTGATGCAAAGTGGTCCAAAAAGTGAACGTATCACTGCAGATTGTCATGTTAACATTTAAGGCAGCATTCAGCTGTAATAGGTTGCAGAGTGTAAAACAAAGATCGACAACCTGTTGAATATTATTCAAACCTGTCGACTAAATGGCAGTGGATTCAGAATGTGTTGTGTTTGTACTAGTCTTGGCTCGGTGTGCTGTCAAAACATGTTTCCCAGTGGTAATCCTCCCCCAGTGTCCCAAACATCCAGTGAGCATCACATTTTATTACCATATTTAACCTACAGCATTTGGTTGCTCTGTGTGACACCAGAAGCAAACCCACACACTCACACACCCAGGAATCACAGCAAAACTGTGGAAAGTGATGGTGTGATTATGGCAGTATTCCAGCTATCAAAGCGTGATGGAATGCAGAAGATAATGGCTGATTTGCACCATTAGAGTTGGGTCTGTCTGTTTGTTTTTTGGATGCTTTGACGGTAGCATACTAATTTTTAGAGACAGAAGCACAGTAGAGAACAGAAGCAGACAGTCAGCTAGTCAAAACTATAGAAAGGTCTCAGATATTTTATGCTGAATGAAATAACATAAATACACTTGAAGTCAAAAGTTTACATACACCTTGCAGAAACGGTAGATGAGGAATCATACAAAATGCATGTTATTTTTTATTTAGTGCTGACCTGAATAAGATTTTTATCATTTACATAGTCCACAACAAAAAATAATAGTTGGATTTATAAAAATGACCCTGTTCAAAAGTTTACATACACTTGATTCTTAATACTGTGTTGTTACTGCTGTTCTTCAAAAAAATCCTTCAGGTCCCACTAATTCTTTAGTCTTTCAGCGTTTTTGTGTATTTGAACCCTTTCCAACAATGTTTTTCAGTGATTTTGCGATTCATCTTTGCACACTGAGGACAACTGAGGGACTCATAAGCAGCTATTACAGAAGGTTCCAACGCTCACTGATGCTCCAGAAGAAAAAACAAACTTTTGAACAGAATGAAACAGACATTTTTCTGTACATTTTTCCAATGTTGTCTAAATATCTTTTTTTTTTTTCATTTACCACTGCTCTTCAGAAGTTACAGGAGATACTTACATGTTTCTCAGAAGACAAAATAAGTTAAATTTACCCTGATCTTCAAATTCAAGAAGTTTTCATCCCCGACCTTAATGCATCAGTGAGCGTTTGAACCTTCTGTAGTAGTTGCATATTACAGTTGTCCTCAGGTTAAAAAAAAAGATGGCTCTGAAAATCATACAGTCATTGTTGGAAAGGGTTCAAATGCACAAAAATGCTGAAAAACTCAGATAACCTGAAAAAAATCAGGTAACAGCACAGTATTAAGAATCAGTGGTATGTAAACTTTTGAACTATATGTAAACATCTTTCATGTGAAATATGTTATTCAGGTCAGTACTAAATAAAAAAATAACATGCATTTTGTATGATCCCTCTTATATTGGGTAAAATAATTAACATTTTGCAGATTCTGCAAGGTGTATGTAAACTTTTGACTTCAACTGTAGATGTTCTCATAAAGCAGCAAGTGACTTGTGACAGGGAGGTGGTTTCTCAGAGTGGTCAAATCTGGAATGACATCTGTGATTTCTGTGTGGTATTTTGTTCCTTGGACTGTGATATTCCTCCACATTCAAATTCTCTGTCAAAACAGGTTAAAACGATCGCACTAGAGTAATCAGCAGTTATGATCTTTCTTTGTTGGTGATGTTGCCATCTTATGTAATGTTTTCATTTTTTAAGCCTCAAGACAGCATTCCTGTCAGTGGATCGACATTTGTACAAGTGTTTGTGTGCATAAAAATCCTCATTTTTACTGAAGTTATGAAACCCTTCCCTTCTTGGCATTTAAATTGTGCATTGGGGCAAGTTTGGGGGGGGTGGGATGGCTTTTTACTCTGAACACGAAAACCCACAGTATGCTGGAAGTGGGGCGAGCATTTCAATGAGGCGAATATTACATGCTCCGTTAAACACAGAATGCAGTTCATAAATAAAAGCCGTGCTGAAAGAACTGTCCAAGGACAGCGAGTTCTGACATTACAGCTGGACGAAGACCAACTCCTGTGGCCTGAGTGTTCACAGCGAACTTGAGCGTCATCCTGAGTTGACAATTATTTTATACGATCTTGCTGTTTTAATACTGCTGGTGAGATTAGACAGCATGGCTACATCCCTGTAGGCAAGAGGATTGCAACTGTCTAGCAGAGCCGAGTATGGATGAGTTGTAATTAGCATTGCACAATGAGCTTTGAGCTTAATCACATTGTGGGAACTCACTTGTGGCTTTTTCTTTGTGTTCTCTGAAACTCTCCTGACATCAGCAGTTTCAGAGGCAATAGGCTATGATGACTCTACTATTACTTCTGGCTGAACTGCAATTGAAGTGGGCTGTTTAAAGGGATACTCCTACCAAAAAAAAATGTTGTCATCATTTACTCACCCTTATGTTTTTCCAAACCTGTATAACTTTGTCAAAAAGATATTTTGAAGAAAATTGGGAACCAAACTACATTGGAGCCTATTGGCATTAAACAACATTTAATCAATACAGATGCTACGTCTAAAGAAAGTTTTTCTTGTCAACTGAGGGATGACTTCTCACTGTAAAGTTAGTTTCCGTTTGATAACACCATGATTATTCCACAGGAGGATATTGCTCAGTAGGGGGTTTGTCTTCAAGGGTCAGCTCACTGCTCATTGTGTAAACTCATTGTGTACTGTTGCAAAATGGTAATAAAGGGCAAAAGAAAAAGTTATAAATCATAAAGCATGGTTCTGCTCAGCTGGGGTTTATAATAGCGGCCATCTTAACCACACTGCACATGCCACTGCAGCTAACTGTATAATTACAGCAGGAGTAAGCCATTCACACACCCAATCAAAGCGTTGACAGATGTGTATGTGGAGATTCTGGCCGTGGCTGTGTTACACAGTCCCTGTGCGAGACCTGACGCTCGGACAGCATCCAGACCATGTGTGGCTCTCACTCAAGTGGCTGTAAATACAGAGCTGTGGTTATTAGGAAAAAGTGTGGAAGTTCTGATTTAGGATCCAGTTTGTGTGGAATGAATAATTACATTGACTTTGGCTGATTCTAAATCAGTGCTCTCAAATGAGAACCTTGAAATTAGTGATTTATTGATTCGTTCATTCATTCATTCGGACCAATTGCAAGTCTTAAAGGAATAGTTCAACCAAAAATGAAAATGTTTCATTTATTTCAAGTTATTTCAAAACATATACAAATTCCTTTTTTTTCTGCTTAAAGGGATAGTTTACTCATAGATTTACTCAACCTCAAGCCACCCGAGGTGTGAATGACTTTCTTCTTTCAGACTAATATAATTGGAGTAATATTCAAAATGTCCTGCTCTTCTAAGCTTTATAAAGGCAGTGAATGGGTTTTGAGATTTTGAAGTCCAATAAAGTGCATCCATCCATCATAAAAAGTGTTCAACCTGTGTCCGGGGGGTTAAAAAAAGGCCTTCTGAAGTGAATTAATGCATTTGTTTATGAAAAATATCCATATTTAAAACTTTATAAACCGTAATCTCTAGCTTCCAGTAACTGTTGTACACATTCATGAGAGAGTAGTGTTTCAGTGGATGACATAGGACCTTGGTGAATACGATGACGAACACGGAAGCACAGAGGAGAGAGCAAAACAAAACACTGATCACGAATTAGAAGTACAAAACAAGAATTTGTAAATCAAACAAATCTTGGTTCTCACGAGACTAGCATATTCTCACCTATGTCCTACATCGTTTGCCTCTGTTCACTTCAGAAGGCCTTTGACCCTCCAGAGTCGTGTGAAGTACTTTTTATGATGGACAGATGCACTTTATTGGACTTCAAAATCTCAACAGCCATTCACTGCCATTATAAAGCTTAGAAGAGCCAGGACATTTTTAAATATACATTTTTTTTTATAAATATATTCAAAAAAATATATAAAATATATTTTTTTAAATAACTCTGATTGTATCGTCTGAAAGAAGAAAGTCATATACACCTTGGATGACTTGAGAGTGAGTAAATCATCTGTTAATTTTCATTTTTGGATGAACTATCCCTTTAACACAAAAGAAGATATTTTGAAGAATGTCTGATCTCTATTGACTTCTGTAGTATTTTTTCAGTATTATGGAAGTCAGTGGAGACCAGCAACTGCTTGGTTACTCACATTCTTCAAAATATATCTTCTATGTTCAACAGAAGAACGAAACTCATACAGGTTTGAAACAACTTGAGGATGAGTAAATAATGATTCATGCAAAAATTGAACTGATTCAGCTTTTTGAGTGAACTACTCCTTTAACAAAATCACTAACCCACGTACAGCTTGCTTAACTGTGCACTGGTGGAAAGGTCAATAGGTTTGTGTGTTCTCAATCTGTTTGGTAAGAATCTTTGACATGTCCAGAACTGATTTTCATGAAATCTTTGTTTCGTTCAACCATTGATAACTCACTGACCTTTTACTTGTGCCAAGGCCTCATCAGACGTGGCAGGATGTTTTGGCCGTCTCATTCTCAGCTGCAGCATGCCTGTGGTTCAAGACTCTTGGAAGAAATTTTCCACATGATTCTTTAGCCCCCAAGACCCACAGTTATTCCTTCACCATGCCATAAATTGGGGCTAATATGGCAGCAAGCCACACCTCAGAAGCAGACATTATTGATCTAACCCATAATGCATCCTACAGTAGATTTGCTGCATGTAACCGCCAGCACAAATGATCCTGAAGACTGAACAGTTCACCAACTGTTACTGGACCGAATTTTCCAGGAGAAAGGATGTTTTAAGTTCATGTCTTATTAATTTCAATAAAACAATCATTGGTAACCAGTGTAAAAGTGATTTGTAGGGTGCAGACTCTTACTCCATATCCACAATATGCTAAAAATGTAATGCAATTCCTGCCAAATAGCATATTAATGTAAACTCTGTTCTATTTATTCCTGTTATATATTTTACTCGTCAGCTAAAAGTAAAGTATTGGATTACATACACGCCATGTGTCCACTGGCCTGTTTGCTCATGTTTGTACAAACATCTCTTTCTGGTGTGTTAGTTAATAAGCCATTTAAGTGAGTCATTTGACTTGGTTATAAAAAGCTCACCTATCGTAGCTCCCGCTGTCCTCACAAACACTTGGGCTGGGGGAACTAACATCAGACAAAGCTTTCATCTTCAGGGCATTTAATCTCACCGTACGGCAAGCACAACCCGAAATAGAGAGCTCGTTCTGCAGCTCATGCTGGGCTTGTGATGTGGGAGGCAGAGGTTGAAAGCTTCTATTCATCTAATGCAGACCTTCTCCTGAGCGTGTGATGTTTGGGGTCAGGCGAATAAACTGCATTTATCGATTTGCCGTATCAACCTCATCAACAATGTTCTGTGTTTTTTGTCCTTTTTTAGGTGCTGGGGAATCAGGGAAGAGTACAATAGTTAAGCAAATGAAGTAAGTTTTTTCAGAGTTCTTTTCATTTTCTTTATGCTGATATGTAGGAATAAGACTGGTAGTCAACGTTCCCTCTAGTTTTTGTGCAAAACCTTGGGCCAGACCCTTTGGCCACTATGATATATAGTAATATTAATTGCATAATATATTATTTTAGATTGTGTGTTTTATATTGTACATAGATTTACATGTATGTATTCATATATTTATATGTATTATTTAAAAGTTAGTAAAATGTACATGATTATATATATATATATATATATATATATATTAGGGGTGTAACTTCACAAAATTCATGGTTCGGCTCGATACGATAGATAGTAGTGGTGCTATGGTTCGGTACGTTTTCGATACAGCAAAAACAAAAAATGCCAGGGAAACTGTCACAACCCTACTGGAGTACATTATATTTCACATTCAGTTTTTATTGTTGTATTAATATTACATTGTTATAGATTATATTATTTTATATTTGTAATATTTGACATATATCTTAATAAAATTAATAACTGTTCATTTGTATTGTCATATTAATCATATATTGTTTTAGATTATGTTATTTTATATTATATATATATATAATATATAATTATATTTTATAAATGCATATGTATATTATACAGAGATTTCACACACACACACACACACACACACACACACACACACACACATATATATATATATATATAATCATATGAATTATTGGAACATATCTAAAAATTAAATAATATAATTAATAATGGTAATCCAAATAAATATAAAATCATTGTATATAATAAATAATTTATACTAAAACTAATTTATACTATAAATGAATGATTTTATAGCCATCCAAGAAATCACTTTTTTCATCATGTATTTACTTCTTGAACTGAATTTTTGGTTTGCAAGACCACCATCAGAAATAAAAGGCAGACAGTGCACACAGCTTAGAGGGAACATTACTGGCAGTTGTTATTGGATCTTGTTGATTTAATTGTTTTGTTTGATGTGCAGTAGATGTCATTATCTGATTTGTTTTACTTAAGGATCATTCATGAAGATGGCTACTCAGATGAGGAGTGCAAGCAGTATAAAGTCGTGGTTTACAGTAACACTATTCAATCCATCATTGCCATTATAAGGGCCATGGGCCGCTTAAAGATTGACTTTGGGGATCCTGCAAGAGCGGTAAGATAAATAAATTAAAACACACACAGAATAAATAATCATTTATATCTTCTCTTGTCTAGACTGGAATTTGAATTCAGTGATGTCTATAAATTGCACCCTCTGGTCAACCCAAACAGAGTTTAGTATTTGGAAAATGTTTCTTTTTTCAGCCATCCCAGGACAGAAGTATTTTAGATCACTTATAAAATCATGACGCTATGTACCACCATAATTGGTCACCATTTCTAAATACACTATGAATCCAGTCTTCCCACAAGGTTTTTCTCCAAATGATAAATGATGACAAGGAAGAATGATACGTAATTATATTTATATGCAGCAATATACATACACTACCAGTCAAACATTTTTGAACAGTACGATTTTTAAAATGTTTTTAAAGAAGTCTCTTCTGCTCACCAAGCCTGCATTTATTTGATAAGTACAGCAAAAGTACAGCAAAAACAGTACAGTAATTTTGAAATATTTTTATTAGGTAAAATAATTGTTCTATTTTTAAATTACAATAATTGTAATTTATTCCTATGATTTCAAACCTGAATTTTTAGCATAATAACTTCAGCCACATGATCCTTCAGAAATCATTCTAATTTTCTGATTTGCTGCTCAAAATATGTTGATAACAACTGAGTAGATTTTTTTTCGGGTTTCGTTGATTAACAGAGAGTTTAGAAGACATTTGGAACATTATACATGTCTTTATGATCACTTTTGATCAATTTAAAGCAACCTTGCTAAATAAAAGTATTATTTTTTATAATTTCTCAACCATTTGAAATATTGATAATTATAATAAATGTTTTTTGAACAGCAAATCAGCATATTAGAATGATTTCTGAAGGATCACGTGACACTAATACTGGAGTAATGATGCTGAAAATTTAGCTTTGATCACAGGAATAAATTACATTTTAAAATGTATTCAAATAGAAAACAGCTTTTTTAAATAGTACAAATATTTCAAAATGTTACTGTTTTTGCTGTACTTTGCATCAAATAAATGCAGGCTTGGTGAGCAGAAAGACTTTTGCCATGCCATGGAGGAAACATATATTATACCTGAGTTGAGTACAACAAAATAATAGAAATAAAATAAATAAACAATAAATTGACAATGTGTTTCTAACTGCTACAACACAAAATAAATGTCTAGCGCAGCTAGTTCAGCTTCAGTCATGAATCAGTTAGAAAGACTCACAAATTCATGTTAGATTGGTTTGAATCAGTCTGATGATTTATGGATACAAACTCTACAGCTGAAATTGACTGACAGCCTGTCTTGGAGACCAGTTTTCAGATTGTCTTATAATGTTGTTCTGTTTAACATCAGGACGATGCTCGGCAGCTCTTTGTGCTCGCTGGCACTGCAGAGGAAGGAGTCATGACCCCTGAGCTCTCAGGAGTCATCCGCCGGCTGTGGAGGGACGAAGGAGTGCAGACATGTTTCATCAGGTCACGAGAGTATCAGCTCAATGATTCAGCAGCCTAGTAAGTGCACTTGAGTACTCTATAGATGGACCAAGGTTTCTCACAAGCTTTTCTGTGGAGCATAGCAGTGAACACAGGTGTAGTTCATCACATTAACATCTCTGACAACCAGAAAGTGTCCAAATAATATATAAATATGTGTAATATGTGTTATTTCTATTAAATGAATGCTATTGATTTGATATTCTGTTATAATGGAGTAACATTTATAAACATTTAAGAGTCCAAGTACTTTTTTGGTACGCTGTTTAAAGAAACTGGCTTAAAGTAAACAATTATTTGAACAAAATATGCTTATGTTTATTTTGGCTCATAACTTTAGTAAATATTATTTTTACTTATAGTACATTTGGTTTATTGTACCATAATTTGTCTCAGCAGAATCATGCTTTTGTTTGAAGTGACTGATTAACAAAAAATTAGGTTGTGGTTTCCTGAATGGGAAAGATTCAGGTTTAGGCACAGTTATACGGCTGACGAAGATCCATCTTGCTTGTGCAAACTTGTTTAGCATTTTTTTACCTGGTGGATTCCAGCTCATTGACTGTGGGGAAATTTGTGGCTTTCTGAATTGCATTGCACAACTGTTTTTCCTCTGATTTTTCCATGTTACAGTCATTCTTTCGCTCTGTTTTCAGCTTTGGTAGCCACTAAGAATGTTTCCAATGATAATAATCAAGAGCGAAGTTCTTTCCTCTGAGTGAACTCATGCTTTCATGCAGCAAAACTATAGAGCCGAATCTTCTAGTGGGAGAGAAGCTTTGTGCTGTGTTATAGCTAAATCAAAGGGGTGCGTCTTTGTGATGGATACATCTTTATTTTAGCAGCCGTGCTTTAGCATCATCAGGCCTGTATTGCAGTGATTTTCATTTCTTTGCACCCTCTCCCCAACGAACAATCAATCAACATTTAGTTCAATAGCGCATTTCAAAACAACACAAAATTTTGAAACACCTTTTAAACATAACACAAAACACATCACCATCCATTTCATTGCATCTAAGGACAATTATACACAAATGAGTAGAGATCCTGGTCCTTCTTTAGCTTAGATTTAAAACACTTAATAGTCACAGGATCCAATATAGACTTGGTTTCCTGAATAGGAAAGATCCACCACTATAATGATTAGTTAATCCTACAATATTAGCAGAAAACTGTTCAAAAGTTTGGCATCAGTAAGTTTATTGTTGTTTTTAGCAAGGAGAATTGCTTTTGTTTTGAACTTTCTATTCCTCAAAGAATCCTGAAAATATATTCTGGTTTCCAATCAAATATGTGACCCTGGACCACAAAACCTGTCATTTTTGAAAATGAAATTTATACATTATCTGAAAGCTGAATAAATAATTGATGCATGGTTTGTTAGGACAATATTGCCAAGAAACAAATATTTAAAAATATGGAGGTTGCAAAAAAATCTAACTATTGAGAAAATCGTTGTAAAAGTTTTCAAAATTAAGTTTTTAGCAATGCATATTACTAATCCAAAATTTAGTTTTCAAAATGTATTACTGTAGTAAATGTACAAAATATCTCCATGGAACATGATGTTTACTTAATATCCTAAAAATGTATAATTTTTACCCATACAATGTATTTTTGGCTATTGCTACAAATATACCTGCGCTACTTACGACTGGTTTTGTGGTCCAGGGTCACATATAGTATATTTTATTATAATACATTTAGTATATTTTTAGTTGGACTACTTCCACACAATCAAAGTACATTAAGCACAAAATTAGTTCCAATTTACCAGTTTAGTGTACCAAAAGTACAGCTGCATTTTTATTAAGCACATGTAAATGTATTTGTAGGATATGTAGCACAAAATAACTATATTTCAAATCCATTTTAGAATGCATTTTTCACTAGGGTAGCATTTTAAAATGTATTAAAATAGAAAATAAGTTATTTTAAATTATAATGATATCTCACAACATGACTTTTTTACTGTATTTGTGATCAAATAAATGAAGCCTTGGTGAGCTTAGAGACTTCTTTCAAAAACATTAAAAAATCGTACAGACTCCGCACCTTTGAATGGTAGTATGTTTTTATGTCACATATTTTCTTAAATAATGAAAAAATGGTTGCCAGCTTCCAAAAAACATAAAAACATATTAAAATAAAATGTAATAAAAGTATTATCATCTGATATTCGTATGCATGCAGATTTCAACACATGTGGAGCCTTTTTTAACGTGTTCCTTCTAACTACTGAGATTGTTTATGTAATAGACTCTGCATGATAATTAATGAAAGTAATTTTGCCATAATTTGGTAGTATTAAAGGATTGCTCCACCTCAAAATGAAAATTTTGTCATTAATCACTTACCCCCATGTCGTTCCAAACCCGTAAAAGCTTTGTTCATCTTTGGAACACAATTTAAGATATTTTGTATGAAAACCGGGAACTTTGTGACTGTCCCATTGACTGCCAAGTGAATACAACTGTCAAGGCTCAGAAAAGTATGAAAGACGTTGTCAAAATAGTCTATCTGCCATCAGTAGTTCAACCATAATTTTATGAAGCTACTTTTTGTACGCAAAGAAAACAAAAATAACAACTTTATTCGACAATTCATCTCCTCCGCGCCATTTTGGAAAGTATTCACTGGACACGAACTGCGTACGCTGTTCTCTGTCAGCTGTGTCACGTGAATACACTGTTTTCATTCGAATCAAAGTGTAAATAAACATAGAAAACGTATCCGTGTGCTGCGACTGACAGAGACTAACAGCGTACGCTGTTTGCGTCCAGTGGATACTCCAAAATGGCACTACAGTGACGGAGGACACGAATGGTTGAATTATTATTATTTTTTTTTTTGTGTACAAAAAGTATTCTTGTAGCTTTGTAAAATTATGGTTGAACCACTGATGGCAGATGGACTATTTTGACGTTGTCTTTCATACTTTTCTGGGCCTTGACAGTGTTATTTACAGGGTTCCCACGGGTCATGGAATTTCTGGAATATCATGGAATTTTAAAAGGTCTATTCCAGTCATTGAAAGTCAGGGAATTTAATATTTTTTTTTGGTCCAAGTCATGGAATATTAGGGATTTTTGTTTGTTGCTTTAAATTTTAGTTTCTATTTATCAAAATGTAATTTTTCTATACCATTTTGTTTTTATTGCATTGTTTTACACGTTTTGCCTATTTTTATGGTTAGGCTATTTTTCAGTGCCATTTTATTCCCTTCCCGCACATCAACTGGCAATCACTGAAGTCAAATGCAGTCACCAGGCTACGATAACTAAGGCAAACATGTCAGAAAAATGTAAATTTCAAGTGCTTTGGCTACAAAATGACCACTTCAAAGACTGGGTATGAAAAGTAGATGATAGAAAAGCAAAAACTAAATGTGAAGAAAAAAAAAAAAAAACTGAATGATGAACTTGATTACAAACAGAAAATCCTTCAGATTGTTTAACTCCTGAAATCATTAAAAAAAATTAATTTCTGTAGAAATAGTACAGAAAAAGTCTGTTTCCGGAACTAAATAATAAAATAAAAGGTTATTGCGACTTATCTCACAATTCTGACTTACTTTCTCACAACTGCGTGATACAAACTCGCAATTCTGACTTTTTTTCTCTGAATTGTGAAATATCAACTTGCAATTCTGAGAAATAAAGTCAGAATTGTGAGATAAAAAGTCGCAATTGCTAGTTTTAAAGTCAGAATTTGCATGATATAAACTCACAGTTGTGAGAAAAAAAATTCGAGAATTGTGAGATAAGTCACAATTGCGAGTTATAAAGTCTTAAACTTGCAATTGAGAGTTAAGTCAGAATTTTGTGATATAAACTCGCATTTATGTATGTATGTAACATATCAGTATTTTTTTTCTCCTCAGAAATGAGTTTATATCTCACAATTCTGAGAAAAAAAGTCAAAATTGCAAGATACAAGTAAAACAAGTAAACAAAGCTTGCAGGTAGATGGATCCGTTCATTATAGGTCATGGAAATTCAGCTTTTTAGTCATTAAAAGTCAGGGAAAGTCAGGGAATTTGACATTTGGCTTAGAGTGGGAACCCTGTATTTACTTGGCAGTAAATGGGACAGTCACAGAGCTCTAGGTTTTTCATCCAAAATATCTTAAATTGTGTTACGAAGACGAACAAAGCTTTTATGAGTGATTAATGACAAAATTTTCATTTTGGGGTGGAGTAACCCTTCAAGTAACTCCTAAAGAAAATAAAGAGAAAATAAAGCGATTTTGATTTGACTATTTTAAAATGTGACGCTGGACCACAAAACCATGGAAGGATCGAGAAAATAAAGAAGCTTTCCACTGATATATGGTTTGTTAGGATCGGACAATATTTGGCCAAATACAACTATTTGAAAGTCTGGAATCTGAGGGTGCAAAAAAATTTTCTCAAAGTATTGAGAAAATCACCTTTAAAGTTGTACAAATGAAGTTATTAGCAATGCATATTACTAATCCAAAATTAAGTTTTGACATATTTACGGTAGAAAAATTTACAAAATATCTTCATGGAACATGATCTTTACTTAAAATCCTAATGATTTTCGGCATAAAAGAAAAATCACTAATTTTGACCCATACAATGTATTTTTGGCTATTGCTACAAATATACCCCAGCGACTTATGACTGGTTTTGTGGTCCAGGGTCACAAATGTTCTTCTAAATACTCATTAAATCATCCTGAGTTTTTTTATTATTGTTTTTTAAATGGTTTCACGTAAATTGCTCACAATGTTTTATTGCTTGTCCAGCTATCTGAATGATCTGGATAGGATATCCCAGCCCACCTACATGCCCACTCAACAAGATGTGTTGAGGACTCGAGTCAAGACCACTGGGATTGTAGAAACTCACTTCACCTTCAAAGAGCTCTACTTCAAGTAAGTTCCAAATCTTCTTTTTTTCTCTCTTACTTTCTATCTTTCTTTTTTGCTTTCTTGCTTGCTTTCCTAAAGGAGCTCTCAGAAAAGTCCCATATTACAAGCTGTAATTACAAGTTCTATGAAGACATGAATGCTTTTTACATGTTGAAACCTCGAAATTACAGTAATTTCAACATGGCGTGAACACAACTCAAAGTAATCTGAGTTTCCCAGTAGTAAATACGACTTGAGAGGTCGTTCATGTCCAATTTCCGATTAGGATACTTGTATTTATGATAATTCCAATAGCATGTGAAGGCAGCATTAATCTACTATTGCTTTAGACATAACCAACTGTGTTTATGTGTAAACCTTGTGTGTTTTTTGACAGTATAAGTGGTCTTTCTTTTTCTTTCTTTCTTTCTTTCTTTCTTTCTTTCTTTCTTTCTTTCTTTCTTTTCTTTCCAGTCTCTCATGTTCTGATCTGTATACATCTTGTGTCCAAACAGGATGTTTGATGTTGGTGGCCAGCGTTCAGAGCGGAAGAAGTGGATTCATTGTTTTGAAGGCGTCACTGCAATTATCTTCTGTGTGTCTCTGAGCGACTATGACCTGGTGCTAGCTGAGGATGAAGAAATGGTGAGTTTCCTTCACCATCCTGAAGTCATCCTTATAGACATAAATCAGAATGCAACAATAGTCCGTTAACAAGACCACCGGGCCAATTCATTTGATATGATGGATTAAAGAAAATATAGTCAAATATTATAATCAGTGAGAAAACCACTTCCAGAACTCAATATTTTAGTACCACAGGGGATGTTCCATTTGTCCTGGTTGTGTTAAAGCGATTTCCTCATAGCTCCTGGAAAGGCCGCATAGTTTCCTCATGAGACCTAATTTCTTAAAATACACCGACTATTTTTCCATACAAGGATTATTTGAGGTTGCATATTGATTTTTAGTGGAGTCGATATGTGCAGTGTTATGGAATGAATTAACCCTTGATTCTATTCAGGCGAGTGTTTATTTTTTGAAATGTACTTTTTGAAAATCTCAGCAATGTCCGAAAAAATGTGAGCATTAATCATATTGTAATCTCAATGTGTCCACAGAACCGTATGCATGAAAGCATGAAGCTTTTTGACAGCATCTGCAACAACAAATGGTTCACAGACACATCTATTATTCTCTTCCTCAATAAGAAGGATCTGTTCGAGGAGAAGATCAAGAGAAGTCCACTCACGATATGCTACCCAGAATACTCTGGTGAGAATATATTGAAAGGTTATTTAGTGGTTTAAATAACATACATTAACACACATACATTAGTAACTTGCACTTAAACTCTGTTGAATTTATACGTGGTGAATGACGATGCCACTCGAAAAGTGTGTTTCAGGATAGTATATTCAACACTACTTGTATTACTCCTGACAACTTGGTTCTGTCCTGGAAAAAATGTGAAATCTGAATCATGTCTAAAATTAGATGGATCTGCAGATAATCAGAAAGTCATATTTCTACTGGAGCATCATTATATTGGTGGAGCCTTTAGGGCAAAAGGCAGAGTGGATGAATTATTGCTTGTTTATAGAAAGTTATAAAACTGAAGTAGGGACTATGTGAGGTTGAGTTTGAACAGCCTATCAGAGGAGGGGGAGCTTTTCGTTGTCCAAGCACTGTGGAAAACTCTGTTTTGTATCTGCTAGTCATCATCCTTCAGGGCCGGGTGACAGTTGAGTCTTGCCAGTTTTGA
Organism: Cirrhinus molitorella; assembly: GCA_033026305.1. Classification (NCBI taxonomy): domain Eukaryota; kingdom Metazoa; phylum Chordata; class Actinopteri; order Cypriniformes; family Cyprinidae; genus Cirrhinus; species Cirrhinus molitorella. Next base: position 13,253,510 of record CM065125.1, read on the forward strand.
AGATGTTTTAGTGTCTCTCTCAGTCTTTATGCTTTAAACACAGTACATTTACAGATGTTGGTTTGTCCTCAGCGTATTTCATTGAAATCAGTCATGTATGAAAAGTGGCACAGTTTATTTTGCCAATGGGCTGGACCATTAGCAGAAACTTTGGCTTCGCTTCATTTTTCAAAATGATGAATTAGTGTTGTTTTTTAATCTGGACTGGAGATGCTTTAATATAATAATATAATGACTTCAGTGTCACGTGATCCTTCAGAAATCATTCTAATATGTTGATTTGGTGTTCAAGAAACATTTCAAAGTTAAAAAAAAAATTGTGCTGCTTAATATTTTTGTTGAAACTGTTATACATATAGTTCTTTTTTAAGATTCTTTAAAGAGAAGAAAGTTTAAAAGAACAGCATTTATTTGAGGCAAAAATCAAAATCTCTAGGAATTCAATGTCTTTATTGTCACTTTTGATTCATTTAACCCTTGTGTGGTGTTCATATTTTTGTTACTCAGTCAATGTTCGTGGATCTGGTGGACCTGCTGCATCTTTGGACTTTTAATTCAACACAATTAAAAAAATATGTTAAAATACTCAACAGATGTTTACTTCATCCTAATTCCAAGCAATATAAACAGTATATATGGTTGATATTTGCCCTTTACCTTTGTTAGACCACATTTATAAATTAGAGTGCTACAACCTTGTGCGGAATGGCAGGGGCAGAAACACAAAACTCACACTTTCACACAGATTTTTACAGACTCTCTCTTTCTCACACATAAACACACATACCCATACTAATATCAGCCCCAGACAATTTAAGGACAGAGTGAAGGTACACAGGACCTAAACTTTCCACACTTTTATTACCCCCGGGTCCAGTGGACCCGAACATCCTGTATGTAATATAAGTGTGTAGGGGGGTATACATTATGTGGTCATTGAAAGTTTGTTCTGATATATGTTCTTCACAGAAAATGAGCCAAGGCCAATGAGCACAAGTTTGAAAAAAATAATTCATCGTATAATTTTTCTTTTGACAAAAAGTGACGACAGGTCCCACAAACCCGAACAGGAGAAGTTCACTTTCAGAATAATTTTTTTCAAATAATTTACTCACCCCCATGTCATACAAGATGTTAATGACTTTCTTTCTTCAGTCGCAAAGAAATTACGTTTTTTGAGGGAAACATTCCAATAATTTTTCTCCATATAGTGGACTTCTATGGTGGCCAACGGGTTGAAGGTCCAAATTGCAGTTGCAGTGCAGCTTCAAAGGGCTCTACATGGTCATGATAGAAAAAAATAACATTTATATAGATTTTAACCATAAATGCTCGTCTTGCACTAGCTCTGCAGTGTGCAAAATGACAGAATAAGACTCTTATTCGTAGGCTGGGATCATGTAGAGCCCTTTAAAGCTGCATTGAAAACTGCTATTTGGATATTGAACCTGCTGATCCCCATTGAAGTCCACAACATGGAGAAAAATCCTGTAATGTTTTCCTCAAAAATTAATTTCTTTGCAACTGAAGAAAGAACGACATGAACATCTTGATTGACATGGAGGTGAGTAAATTATCAGGACATTTTTATTCTGAAAATGAACTTCTCCTTTAATGCGTCCTTGCTGAATAAAAGTATACATTTCTTTTAACAAATAAATAAGTCTTACCCCAAACTTCTGCGTGGTACTGAAAGTCACACAAATCTTAAACTGCTCCCTGTCATATGACATTCAGGAACCAGCACATACGAGGAGGCAGCGGCCTATATCCAGTGCCAGTTTGAGGATCTGAACAGAAGAAAGGACACAAAGGAGATCTACACACACTTCACTTGTGCCACGGACACCAAGAACGTACAGTTTGTCTTTGATGCGGTCACTGATGTCATCATCAAGAATAACCTCATAGAGTGTGGCCTTTATTGAAGCATCATCTGTCTGCTAAGGTAAGTGCAGGACAAAATGTGAGGAATACAGTGGGTCTTTTTCACATTTATCTGTCTATTCTAACTTCTATAAGTTTAGAATTTATTTATCAAGTTTATCAAAAACCACAGCCCCATGGTGATGTTAAAGGAGTAGTTCACCCCAAAATAAATATTCTGTCATTACTCACCCTCTTGTCGTTTCAAACCTGTAAGACCTTTGCTCATCTTCAGAACACAAATTAAGATATTTTTGATTAAATCCAAAAGTTTTCTGACCCTGCATTAATTACAACGCAACTGACATGCTCAAGGCCCAGAAAGGTAGTAAGGACATTATTGAACACTGCCCCTCACTGAACTCTGCTCCTCACTGATTCCACTGCATCTCCTCCATATCTTTACTCCCCTCATCCTCCCCAACACCTCTTAATTAACCAGAACTGTTACACTTATTTGCACTATTCACCTATACTCGCACTACAGCATCACCCATATGCACTACAGGTCTGCTCCATTGCTCATTTGCACTACCTGGTTACACTTTCAATTAATGCTTAATTGCATTATTTATTGCACCTCAATGCACAATTTGTAAATTTCTGTTTATAGTAAATACTGTATATTATGTTTATAGTACATACTCCATTGTAAATTTCTGTTTATAGCAAATTGCCATCAGTATATATGTTCATAGTATATACCCATTTGTAAATCTTTACCATGCTTCATTATACACTTAATTTATTTATTTATTTAACTTATATCCTGCACTCTACTGCTTACTGCACTTCTGGTTAGACCTAAACTGCATTTCGTTGCATTGTACTTGTACATGTGTAATGACAATAAAGTTGAATCTAATCTAAAAAAAAAATTAAAATTGTCCATGTGACATCAGTGTTTCAACCTTAATTTTATAAGGCTATGAGAATACTTTTTGTGCACCAAAAAAACACCCAAACAATGACTTTATTCAACAATTGTTTCTCTTCCGTGTCAGTCTTTGACATACACTGCGCTCCAAAGGTTTGGAAACACCCCTGTGAAAAAAAACAGGCAAAGTGTGGTTTTGGACGATATCAGCATAGATCATTTTTTGGTGCAAATACATTAAAGTAACTTAACATTATCATTGAAGAAGTCATGTCTGTCATGGAATGGCCTCCCCAATCACCCGACCTCAACCCAATTGAGCTACTATGGGAGGAACTGGACCGTGATGTCCATAAGAAGTATCCAACCAGTGTGAATCATCTTTGGGCAATCCTTCAGGAGGCTAGGAGTAATATATTAAGTCAATGTTTGAATAAACTGACAGCTCGGATGCCCAAATTATGCAGAGCTGTAATAGCTGCAAATGGTTGATATTTTGATGAATTTAAAATGTAAGTTTTTTCTGCGTATAAACTGTTTATGTAATAAAATATATTTTCGTAGTTTGTTTTGTCCCTTATCAATGCAAAATTATCACAAATTAAAAAGGATTCATACCAATATTGTCCAAAACCCCACTTTTCTAGGGCATTTCTAAACTTTTGGAGGGCAGTGTACATTAATGAGAATTCTTATTTTCAATTTTTGGGTGCACTCTCTTAAAAACATGAAATGTTTAATATATATTATTATTATTAAGACATGTTTTTTTTATTTACAGTTATTCATGGAATATTTCTGAGGTTCACTGTCTGGTTGCTCCTGGTTTTGTCTGTGTCCTTTGGTGGCGAATAAGCGAGAGAGACTTCCATCAGCATGCACTCTTCACGCTAAATGCGGTACCTATGCTCATGGACATTTACTAACCACATCCTTTCTTAATGACAGTCTGTTATGGACATTATTTCTTTTCCACTTCCTTTAGTCATTATTTTATTGCCAATACAGCTCCATTCTGTTCATTTCCTGTTTCCTCTATAGGTATTACATGACACACCACTATGCATAGATCAAAATCCACAATGGATGGTAATATGTGACTATATGCTAACCTCCGTTGCATCAAATATCTTTGTTTTTTTTTAACACTGCAAGCAGAAGTCCTTTTGATACCAATATATCAGCTCTTATGGAAAAGTTACAGTTTGCCATGTTTTTTGATTATTTAGCTAATTTATATTTTTTTTAGGTCTGTCTTTAAGTTTTGCATATGTCATAGGTTCTCAGAATTAAGCCACTATGATGAGTGAAACTGAGCTAGTGTGAGAACTATTGTTGTATATTGTCATGCCTTTAGTAATTCACAGCCCGATCACACAGCAACAGGACACCGTTTATTTTTTTAATTAGACATGGATCACTTTATATAACACTTTATATAACACACTATTTTTGTATCTCTTGAGGACCAGTAAAGGTGTGAACAAATGTTTTTCTCGCAGATAGATTTCTGAATGGTGCAGAAATAATGACCCTCTTTTGGGTCAAGAACACTTGGGAGCAAATGCCATGAAAATACAACACGATGGCCGGATTTGCATTCTTGATGGAGAACAGATTTTTCTAAGACTTGTTTGATGTGCTTTTGTTTAATCCTGTGGATTTCAGTATTTTTAAACAAACTGACACAATGTGATCTGGTTTGTAATACATGTATTTAATATGAAAAGGGTTGACATCAAGTTCGATGTCCATAATATCTTGCTCCCAGAACATACCAAACAGCCAGAGGTACCAGCATGTGCAAGTAAAAAGTATGGTATTCCAATGCTGGTACATTTATGTACTCGGGTCTGGATTCATGCAACAATCTGTGATTTCTTTACTATATCACTGTGCTTTATTTTATCTAAAACATGAACGTGCAAATGAACAATTTTAATGATAGCACTGAATCACTAATATGCTAATAACTTGGTTTGTTTATTTTTCCGAACACCCTTCTATTGAGTAATACTTAAAGCTTTTTTCATTTTTTAGTCTCTTCTGATCATGTGTAACTCTCCAAAGTACAATCTCACAAATTACTGCAGTTTTTAAAAAATACATACAGTTAAGGTCAAAAGTTTACATACACCTTGCAGAATCTGCAATATGTTGATTATTTGACCAAAAATAAGAGGGATTGTCCAAAATGCATGTTATTTTTTAGTACTGACCTGAATAAGATATTTTACATAAACCCTTGTTTATGTAAATAGTCCCTTGTTTGTCTTGAAAAGTTAAACTACGTTTTTAAAAACTTTTTTTTTTTTGTGTCTTTAAACCCTTTGAATGCTCAATGATGCTTCAGAAGGAAAAAGTATGCATTAAGAGCCGGGGTGAAAACGTTTTTGAAGATTTGAAGATCAGGATACATGGGAAACATGCAATTATCTTCTGTAGCTTCTGAAGGGTAGTACTAAATTTAAAAAAATGATATTTAGGCAAAATAAGAAACATGTAGGCTACACATCTTCATTCTGTTCAAAGATTTACACCCCCGGCTCTTAATGCATCATTTTCCCTTCTGGAGCATCAATGAACATTTGAACCTTCTGTAATAGTTGTGTTTGAGTCCCTCAGTTGTCCTCAGTGTGAAAAGATGGATCTCAAAATCATACAGTATTGTTCGAAAGGGTTCAAATACACAAAAATGATGAAAAAACAAAGAATTTGTGGGACCTGAAGGATTTTTCTGAAGAACAGCCAGTAGTTTAACTGTTGTTTAACTGAGTACAAACAAGGTACTCACAAACAATTATCACAAAAATAAAAAATAAAATAAAAATTAAGTGTTTGTAAACTTTTGAACAGGGTGATTTGTATACATTCAACTATTATTTTCTCTTGTGGACTATATGTAAACATCTTTTATGTGAAATATCTTATTCAGGTCAGTACTAAATAAAACATAACATGCATTTTGTATGATCCCTCTTATTTTGGTCAAATAATTTATATTTTGCAGATTCCGCAAGGTGTATGTAAACTTTTGACCTCAACAGTATATAATCAAATGACCTTTGTTTAAGGAAACATAGTATATACATAATCATGATCAGCACTTAAGTATAACACATTTTCAAAATGGACCAAGGTTTAATTTTAGTCTTTGATGATCAACCGGTGAAGACAAATTTTTACTTAGAATCATACCTAAACGTATTTTGTCTTGTTTTAATGAGACCGTGTATCTGATCTAATACTTCAAATGTGCAATTGCCATTTTCGGCTCTTTTATATCCTACCATTTCCAGTTGTTTCTCTGATTGTGCCTGTGGTTCTAAATGTGTATATATGTGTAGCCTCACGATTGTTAGATATCTTTAGGCTACTACTCATTTTAGCTGTCATAAAGACACCTCTTTTTTGATTACATAATACTCTTAGCAAAAAGAGGGTTTGTACTGTGTTTCATTCAAAATTAGCTCTGACACAAAGGGTCAGTGTTTGAAAATCCCAATTAAAACAATGTAAGGTCAGTGTTTTGTGAAAGTGCCCAATTACAGTAGTGCTAATGGCCAGCTATTTGCAGCACATTATATTAATTCAACACCAGCAACTAGTGGAATTGATGCAAGTCTTTATTTCATGTGCCTACATTTACATTCCAGAACATCTCCACAAATTCAGACCTCAGGTTTTAAACAAAGCAACAGGCCATTCTAGAATTTTCACTTGTTACTGTAATACTGTATCATAAATATATAGATTTATGTCTCCATATATATATATATTATATAGAATCTTTTTTTGAAACATCATTTTTTTCCTACTCTTATTTACAAAACATACTGCCCTACTATGTTTGGGGCTGAAAAAGAAACATCTTTTATATATTGTGTCATCTGGTTGAATTCAAACAATCTTGTCTTGCTGATATGTACATTTAAGAATGTTTCTAATTGTTACCATGGGATCTGATGGGGTCCCACTACAATTTCTTTAACACAGCAACATTTAGTTGCATTAAATGTACTTTTCTTTTTCTGGAAATGAATGGAAAAAACATCTAGCATTCAAACCTCTATAGGTTTAACATTTAAATCACATTAAAAGGAAGCATCGATAACTCATAGCATCAAAAGTCCCCTTTCTTAGGTAATCCTTCTCTCATTGACTCTAGTAGTGGTTCGACAGGAAATGTTTTTAGAGTCCCTTTGGAGCGCAGAGGCCATTATTCTAATCTGGATCTAGTCTGTGAGGTTTGATTAAGTTGTTAAAGTTGTTCTTTGGCCGGGGATCCACTGACCACACTTGACTGCTTGCTGTAGAGTTCACCTTCATGCCACCTGTGGATGTTCTTTTGTTACTATGGCAACTTCACCAGAGTAAATCCAATCATGCAGGTGGGGATGGGGCAGAAAGATCTGGAAAAAACTTTAAAGACACATTTCAAAGTCACTTCTTAAATTCAAAGAGATTTGATAGAACTTTCTGAAGTTGCAACACCCTGTCTACACTGGAAGTGTGGAAGTGTTATGCAATATAAGCACATTTACTACCACTGTTGATGTTAGAAGTATTGATAATATAAATAGAAGTAGAAACATGCATCTATCAACTGAAGGTGATGGAAGTTATTTACTTTTAGCGTTCTGCTTGCATCCGGTGAAGACAGAGTAAGAATCTGCTTTGTTTTTTAGGAAACGCACCTTTGAAAAAGTAGGTAGTGTTTAGAACAGACCGCAGTCCTTAAGGTTTTCTTTGATGATAATGTCTGTCACAGCATTAAACACGATCTCAACGTTCTTTGTGTCTGTGGCACAGGTCATGTGTGCATAGATCTCCTTCACTCCCTTCTTCATGTTCAGATCTTGAAATTGAGCCTTGATATAGTTGCTGGCATCTTCGTATGTGTTTGGACCTGGAAAATTGGGATTTTCAACATCATATTTGGTGGGCAAATTTAATGAAGGTTGTTAAGACTGTATGTATTTTCAGCTCAAGTACCACCAATTGTTTCATTCATTTACTCATCTTCATGCTGATCTAAACCTGTATGATCTTCTGCTGAGGTCATTTTTTTAAAGAAAATCTTGACTACTATTTCAATATAATGTATAATGTATAATGAATGGCAGAAGCATAGGACTATAAAAGGTCCATACCAGCCGTAAGAAGCCATATCAGAAACAGAATGAATTTAAGTCATTATTCACTAATAATGTCCTCACTTCCAGTGAGCTGTTAACCATTGTGATTAGTTTAAGTCAAAGTTGAATTCATTGAGTTCATTTAAAAGATGGGGCTCAAAAGAACGATTAATTTGTGAATTTTTCATTGTCTCTCATATATGTTCCAAGGAGAGCTAGATCTAGAGCAATTTAAGATTATTAACTTACGTTTCAGTCTGTACTGCACACAAAGATATCATATGGACCTCTTATATAATACTTTTATAGTGCTTTTTTGTCATTCTGTACATTCTCCAGTTGTTATTCAGCTTCAGTTTATTTAAAATAATGGCCAGGATGTTTTCTTTAAGAAATTCACATATGTGACCCTGGACCACAAACCAATTGGAAGTAGCATTTGTATTTGTAGCAATAGCCAAAAATACATTGTATTTTCGATTAAAAAAAATATTTAGGATATTGGGTAAAGATCATGTTCCAGGAAGATATTTTTTGTAAATGTCATACCGTAAATATATCAAAACGTAATTTTTTATTAGTAATATGCATTGCTAAGAACTTCATTTGGACAACTGTAAAGGTGGTTTTCTCAAAAATTTGATTTGTTTGCAACCTTAGATTCCCGATTTTCAAACAAATATTGTCCTTTCCTAACAAATTAGGATATTTATTCAGCTTTCAGATGACGTATAACTCTCAATTTCCAAAAAAGGACCCTTATGACTGGTTTTGTGGTCCAGGGTCACATGTTATGTTCTACAGAATGAAGTCATTCAGGTTTGGATTGGACTGAGCGTGAGATGATAATTAGTTTTGGGGTAAATTACTGTTTTAAGGTGGTGTGTTTCCTCACCATCATATTCAGGGAAACAGATGCTCAGGTGGACTTTCTTGATCTTCTCCTGGAAGAGATCTTTCTTGTTGAGGAAAAGCACAATGGAAGTTGTGGCAAAGAACCTGTGGTTGCAGATACTGTTGAAGAGATGGAGACTCTCGTGCATGCGATTCTAGGAGAAACAAGAAGACAATATAAGCTGAGGAGCACTGCAAGAACCTCAAACTTCAGTATCTAATCAATTTAATGGTCTCTGATTAAATGATTTTGCATTCTAATTAAGAACCATTTTTGTTCCTCAAAGAATTTTCCATTAAACTACTTTAATTTTTTTAAAAGAACAAATTGTGCTTAGTGTGAAGAACATTTAAAAAATTTAAAGTACCTTATTCCATGAAAAAGAACCTTTGGTTCAATAGGAAAATTTTATAGAATGTTAAAGATTCTTTTTAGAACCATAGATAGCAAAAAAGAACTATTATTTTTTAGTTTTGGCTAAAGGTCAGCACTTACCACTTCATCGTCTTCTACCAGCACCATGTCGTAAGCACTCAGGGCTCCACAGAAGATGATGCAAGTCACACCTTCGAAACAATGAATCCACTTCTTCCTCTCGGACCTCTGGCCACCCACATCAAACATCCTGCGGCCCAGTGAAAAATCATGAAAAGCTTTCATTCAGAATGCTGGTTCTTTTTACTCTAGTTACACAAGATCAGCTGAAACCTACTTAATTTGGTCATCTCACATGGACAGTCACACATTTTAGATCTTGAGTTTCATTACAAAAAGAATTTTTGTGGATCTCAATTTTAACATACAGTTGATTCAATCATGTTAGCCAGGTAAGACACCTGAAGTGGAGCTCTTTGCAGGAGAACTGTTCCTCAATGATACCAGTAGTCTTAACTCGAGATCTCAGCACATCCTGCTCAGTGGGGAGGTAGTCAGGTTTGCAGATTCTGTCCATTTCGCTCAAGTAGCTGTTGGAGATGAGCCATAAATTAGCCATAAATTTGCAGGCACACATGAATTGTTCATCTGCTGAAGTCCTGGAGCTCTTCAAAGCATAACATCTATGTACTACAGGGTGTCAAACTCCGTTCCTGGAGTTAGGCTTCAACCATAATTGAGCTAAACAAGTCCTTAAGAATTTTTCAAAACTACAAGCATGTTTGTTGAAGCAGGATTGGAACCGAACTCCAGAAGCTGAGTTTTGAACCTCCCATAATACAAAGTGAATTATGGACAATGTACTCACTATCCAGCGGAGTCGTTCAGCTGGTACTCAGCAGCTCTCTCAAACGAGGCCTGCACACCTGAATCCTTCCATAGCCTTTTGATGACATCTGCCAGCTCTGGAGGCATGGTGCCCTCCTCAATGGAGTCAGCCAGGTTCTGGAGCTTCTGACCATCCTCCTGCGTGAGACAAAGAAATAGGCCACTGTTAGCCATCAAGCAGCAAATCGTGTATGAGGTGTATCCATCCACCTTATTTTTCAACGTGGAAGTAAGCCGTTTTCTGTCAATGTGCAAGACTTCTGTTAAATTGTTCACAATTAAGATAATACATTAAAATAATATTGTTAGACACACCAGATTGCAATATCAAGAAGCTAAATGAGCTATTTGTACAGCTAAAATAGCTAGAAGCGAAATTTACAAATGGCTGCATTTAGAAATAGATGCTATTGTGAATATTTCATGCGTGCATGATGTTTTATTTTTTAAAAATGTTAGAAAACAGTTTGAAGTTTTATTTCATGCCAAAACTGTATGTTGGTATGCAAACGTCTACACAATAACCATTGATATATTCGTGTTTTGGAGTTGTTTTGCAGACCTGTGCTGCTGGTGCCCCAAAGTTGATGTCAAGCATCTCCATGCCTCTGATGATGGCCATAGCGGATTGCAGGATGTTGCCATAAATAATAGATCGAAACTCCATTTGTTCTTCTTTTGTATAACCACCTTGATGGAGAATTCTTGAGGGGAGCAACAGAGTATTTTTGATTAATGTTTTGAACTTAAGGTACACACTGGGCAAGCTTCACATTCACTATCACTAACGTTACCACCTGGTGGTCACACATTAGCATTACAAGGGCTAGAACAAGCGTAAGCAAGTATTGACATTTCCCATATGCACAACAATTGTTAAAAAAAGAATTCAACTAAGATGCGTGGGTAAGTTTTTCATTTCACTTTAGGTTTGATAAAATATATATGCTTCCACAACATGTAAACATACAAACTGACTATTTTAAGCATATATTTTGGATGTTACATAAATTTAAACTCACTTCATCTGTTTTACGATGGTGCTCTTGCCTGACTCACCAGCACCTACAAGACAGAAATAGAAATATGATGCAGAACAATGTATGAGCAACATGAGAACAGATGATGTGCCCTCAAATGCTCTTAAACTGAACTCCAGCTAAATTATGTCTCTCTATGACTTCTAGCATTTAAGTCGCTAGTAAATTTAACACATAATTACAAAACCACAGCAATTAACACACTGTGAAATTTTGAAGCATAAAGACTGACTATTTCTCAACAAACATTTTAACATTGTACATGGTTACTATAAGTCATACACATTCCATAGTGCCTTTTCCTGATTTATTCATTTTAAATGTATTCATTTGAATTCTTTATTTTCTGAAACAACAAGGTTGATGTCAAGCAGTAGATGATCTGTTAAGAATAAACTTATCGATTGTCGTTGATGGCCAGGTCAGAGGTAGGCTCTTTAACCTGCTTATAAAGTGACCCAATTGGATTTGTGTTAGTGAAAGCCTCTCAGAAGATCACTGACACTTTGATTCGTCTTGGAGCTCCAGTCAGTCCAGGGCAAGGGGGTGGGGCTCAACCAGTGGCAACTGTCACTCTTATGTGCCCTTTACTTCCCAAGTTAACTGTAGCCGTGGAGATGTGTTAAGAGCACATGCGTCATCCCTGTTGGTCCATTCGGCTGCTTAGTTTAGCAACTAAATTAAATGATTTGAAAAACGGCTTTTTAATATCTAATCAGGTATGAACACATATCAGTGGCATTGTTACCACACCATTTAACTTTTGTTGTGCTAAGAAAAATCCTTAGTGATTTGTGAATTTATTGAAGAAAGCCTTCAGACAAGACAAATGGACAAGTATGTATCTAAAATTAGTTATACTTTTGTATTACGATTTTTTTCTAATAAAGAATTTGAATGTTGTTTGTCATCATCTGAGAACAGCAGGTTATGAACTTCCTGTTCCAACAGGAAGTGACTTGTCCAGCTGCAAGAAATCAGGGGCCGGTTGCATAAAAGGTTTAGACTAGTCTTAAAAGTTAGTCAGCTAATTTGTTCTTTAAGACTGGTCATCATTTTTTTAATTCAGTTACAGAAAAATGTAGATTAGTCTAAGTTGAATCCAGAAAATAGGACTGATTACCCTTTGGTTAACTGATAGTTGGTCAAACTAATACTTAAGACACTGTCTTAACATAGAAGCTAAGTTTATGCAACTGGCCCCAGGTCAGTACTTAATCAATGCATCTGTCTCACATAGCGATTTGCTGAAATGGCTCACTGATGTAAGGTGTCTTGATGTAATAAACTGTTAGGAGCACTGAAACTGGCCTCCTTTGCTTTCCGTTCCTGTTGGAAGATAAACTAAACCTGAGCTTAAGAGGATCGGGGCTTAAATCATCACAGTAATCGGATTCTGGTCTTATTGTCAATATGCCACAATTCACAGGGTTCCTCAGGTTGTGATCTTTTAAGGCGACTTCATTTGCAGTGAAAATGCGCATGTGTTGCTTAAGTAAACCCGGAATCTAACATTTTTTAAAAGCTAATTTTGAAAATCCTTCAAATTCAACAACATGAATAAATTAATTAGACTAAAAAAGAGCTGATGTGCATTACCTAATTCACATGCAAAATCATATGTAAATGTCATCAAAATGGCCATATAATCTGTTATTGTATTTTAGTGCTGCAGCATTATGAAGTAAACATGACAACTGATTACAATTGCGTCATTTACAATATATTACATAACCTGGTTATCTCAAATCCTTTGTAAGTTAGATTTGTTGAATGAATGCTCTGCCTCAGTGCATCTATAACTTTTAATCCCTCCAAAAAAATCAGATCAACAAACTTTCTCATAGTGTTGACTATTTCAAAAGTCGCTTAATTCTGTTCAGCACAGACCCTATGTTTAGAAACTACTGAAATTCTGCTAAGATCTGCAGCAAAGTTCTTCCAGCTTAGCAGTAGTGACCACCTGTTGCAGGCACTAATGTATGTAAAGCATCTGAAGGTTCTGCATCAGAAGCTCAAGCTCTTTAGTGAACTAGAGGAATCAAACAAACACCAAGTTCTTACCCAGCAGCAGAAGTTTGACCGTTTTTGCTTCTTTATCAGCATCTTCCTGGAGCTGTTTTTCCAGCTCTTTGGACTTCTTGGCCATTTCCTTATCCTCTGCGCTCGCTCCGCTACCCATCTCGTCGTCTGACGGTTCCCTGTCAAGTTCCTCAAGGAAAGAAATTTTGCCGGCTTCCCCTGTGCTTTGCGGAGAGAGAAATGGATACAGGTGGCCCTGTACTTTGGATCACGTGGCGGGAAGAGGGTCGCAAAAGTGTTGATTCCTCTTCTAGGTTTGACTGACCTACCTCGGGATGGACGAGTGGATAGAGACAGGCACAGAGACTGAAGCGGAATGCCCTGCTTCCTCCTTTGGTCGCTCTATCCCCTCTAATTCCTCCTTGTCCACCTCAAAAGTCTTAGCTTAGGATTGGGGAGGGCTTTGCTGATCTTCCTGTGTGAACCAGCCAATCCTATTAGCTCGGCTAACAAGGACAGAAATGAAGGTTGTAAAAATTAGGACCAGTGCTTCTAGTGAACTAGCTTTTGACATTGATCAGACAATAGTGTGTGATCAGTTGGAGCTTGTTTGGATTTGTGGCTTATATGGTGAAGATTTTGTTGGATGTAGAACAGCCTCACAATATTTAATGTTCTGGAAGTTTTAGGAAAAGGAGCTTGAGCGTTTACATTAATAATCATGTATAAAATCTGCTTCTGGATTTTTCGTTCTTTGTCACCACAAATGCAACTCTGATGTTGATTTAGTTCTTAGAGGTCAGAGGATGAAGGGTTTTACTCTTGTCCTTGGCAGACTCTTTTGACACATGTACAGCATTCATTTGTTACACACACACACACACACACACACACACACACAACTATTTCACGTGTTATGTAACCTCGAGCTTGGGGGACTAGAGGTAAAGGAGGAGAGCTTACAGGTCAGTGTGTCTCATTTCCGGGAGATGGGAGTGGTGAAGTCAGCGTTGAAGTTGTCATCCGATCACCGTTCTCTTCTCTAACATCATCTTTAACACCATTGAACCGATCTTTATCTCTACCACCCACTGTGCTCAAGAGAATGAATTTGCATTAACTGTCCACTAACTGATCAATAAGATTTATTCTCATTGGGCTGTGCAAATGTATTTTTATGGTTAAAAGCTTGCATTCAATGTATCAACCTAGTAATGCAGTCCAAAATGACTGTATTACTCATTTATCCAAAAGGAGGCGATTGTTTCCTTTTTATTTTTATGTTTATGTCATTGTTCTCAAATAAACTGATTTTATTTGGTGGTTTTGTTTGTCATTTTTGAATAATGACATAAAATATACTCCTAACAGAATGTCCCAAGGATTAATATGTACAAATTGCTCTTGTGACATATTATTCCCAAAATTATTCATACAGTGGATTACCAGTAAAACCAAATATTGATTTGACACTTTGACCATGTTTTGTTACATATCAAAGTTATCTGGCATTATCAAGATGAATTTGTTCTGACACAGTTTAACTTTTGAGTTCTTGTCATATTTTATTACCATTTTCTAAACTATAGCGAATAAACTGATTATGTGAGAAATGTTAAAGGTGTCTGAATAATTTTTGGTTTGACTGTATACAGCAGAATCCCAGTAAAAAGACTTCTGGTTCTTTAGTCGCTATAGGGAAATAACAAGAAGAATAACAATGTGCAGTAAGCGGTAAAACTGTTTGAACACACTACAAACCAGTGTGTTCATAATTTAAGATAATAGGCTACATGAAAATAATAAGGTAAAACACACCAGCAAAACAAACTGTTTTGTACAGCTAAAATAGCTGGACACAGTTGAGACCAGAAGTCAGACCCATAAAATGTACAAATGGCTGTAACAGCTCTTACAAGAGAAATAAGGTGGATAGGTTTTAATAAAGATAGAAATTGTCTGTACATATAACCATGGAATTATTAAATAACTCCATGGATAACAAAAAGTATTAAATAATAAAAAATAAAACGACTATTATCATGCTAATCGGTCCTTGTCGCAATTCAGGGCCACAGATCATGTCCACAAAGCCCTTGGTACCAAATGAACACTATAACCTTTGTGTTTTATTAACCTCAAAACCTGGGAATTCACCTCAAAACTGTTCTGACTGACTAAATCGTATATATAGCGTATATTCAGATGAAATAAAGTTATGAAGAGCACAACCATTTATTACATGTGTTGAGATTTTGTAATATGATATGAAAAAATCAAGCATCGATCAAGTTTTCCTTTGCGCATGTACGTTTACGGAAAATACAACGATTTAAAAGCAGCGGAACTCAAAATCGCGTTCTGACCGTCGCAAGCAGCGCTAAATCTCTTCCAAATAAATTGGCCTACATGTGAACAAGAAGTCAACAATCGCTCCTCAGCGGATCATTAACTCTGCTTTCAGTTGATTTAAAAAAAAATCCGTTTACACTGATCTAAAACCAGAAACGTATCCAGACCCTCCCACTCGGTAACGCGTGCAGTCACCTGTTCTCCGTTCCCCAGATGGACAGTGGGACAAACCAACTTCTCTGTGAAAGCGAGATTTCAACCCACGTCACTTTAGGTAAGCAGATTTTTTCTCTTACTGCTTGTGGCAGGTTGTGAGCACCCAAATCCCTAAATGCTTCCAAGAGGAATATAGCAAGCTAATCATGGTATCCTTCTCTTCATCAGAGCCAATCTCATTAAGGTTTCTGTGCTCCAGGCCTGCCTCTAACACTCCAGTACGGCTTCCACGCTGCTGACAAGATTACTAGCCGAGGTCCTTGTGGGTCAGGGTGGGTGACAGTGGAGGAGGGATTATTTTAGATGGTTGTTAACTGCCTTTCTGGTTAGAACTGATGAATGATGAGGGGATTCTTGGTAGACCAGTAGACACGGCTGAGATGAACCAAAAGCCCCAAACATCTGGAACTGTTATCAGTGGCTCTGAAGACAGGAAGTCATGTACTGAAATATTTTTTTCCTGAAATATATACTGGATCCAATCACATATATAGTATTAAGAAATAAATAATGCAGTTAAGTTGAAAATTGGATTACATACATTTTTACATGAATTCTCTGCAGGTTGTATTAAATGCTTAATCCAGCATGATAGTTATTTTAATTCTGGTTGTGCGTAAATAGTTGTCACCATTTTTCATGATAATGTGCATGCACTTCAATTAATATGTGACAGAGAGCAGTGTTGGAGCACCTCAACCCTGCTGTTTCAAAAGGAATAGCTAAATGCATGCTTTTGCAGAGACCTGAACTGCATTCAGGCCTGACACAGAATTTAAACAGCATGAGAGGTTTCCCCAGTGAAAGGACTGTTTGAATCATTAATGACTCATTCTTGCACTCGCATAAAGGTGTAGCTTGTACAGTAGACACCTACAGTTTCTTGTGAGATCAGGCGCTATTGGTCATGGCAGTGTTTGTGAACATCAGCATTATGCTCAGTCCTATTAGACGAGTGTTTGCTAAAAAAAAAATGCATATTTTTGTGCAAATAATGTTTTTTGTGTGTTGACTAGATATTGGTATTTGGTATTTTTTGGTATTTTGTTATTGCTATCTGCTTTTTCTTGCCAATGCAAGAATTATTTGTGCCATTGATGTATTAAAATAAGCAAAGGGTATCATTGAACAAACATGAGTGCATCACTCTAAGTCTCCACAAGAGGGAGGTATGACCAATTGCTTTAATACATTTTGCATGTTATACACATTAGCTTATGAGAAAGGAAATCTCAACAAGCATCTCTTCAAAATTCACTTATTTAATACATTCATTCCCTTCAGAGACCCTATGTTCTGTAATGTCATGGCATTAAACACTTCTTTTTTTTTGCAGGAGGATAATATCTTTCTACGCTTTGGTTCTGTAGCTAATGCTAATGTTTTCAGGGCCCTTTGCAGTTGTATTTTTAGCGTGCTGACATGTCCAGTCAGCACAGAGACAGAATGATTCTTTTGTTATGCAAAACCCCAGTCATGCAGTCACTAGCATTTCACAGGCATTCTCATTATAGACAAGTAAAACTGAGTAGCTCATGAAGTGACAGCATGTTTGGCTGCGGGGTTGTGCACCATTCAGAAGAGAATTAAAAATGCAGAATTTGAATTGCTGTACCTTTCAAAATGCAGAACTATGATGCAAATTTGAAGGTAGGTAGAATTACATTAAAATGCAGTTTTCAAATTCTGTGCATAAAAGGGGTGGGTTAAATGTTTAACCCAAAATTCTGGGTAGTTTTATCAAACTCAACAATAGTTTAAAACAGGTTGTAAATTAAAAATCAGACACATAATTACCAGGCATCAGCAGTAATCATTTATTATCCTAATAAGCGATTAAAAAAAGTTTGTTATTTAATTATTATTTCTTAAACTATTTTGTTCATTTTAAGCAAGAAGTATATACATTTTTAAGCAGTAGTTCAGTTAAATAAAATGACCCCTTTTTTTAATTAAAAAAAAAAAAAAATCCCGTTAGCATCAATAGTTCTATGAAGAACCTTGAACATCCATGAAACCTTTGGGGAATCAAAAATAGTTCTTCTATGGCATCACTGCAAAAATGCAGTTTTTGGAACCTTTCTTTTAAGATTGTATTGTTAAACTACTTTAAATTACATTTTTCCCATTTCAATCTACGCCATAATGTAAAAGCAAAAAAAGAATTGTCACAACTTTATAAATGTATAAAAAAAAACCTGAAAGAAGTACATTGCATAAGTATTCATACCCTTAACTCACAGCCCTTTATGTCTTTTTCGGTATGATGCGACAAGCCTTGCAAAAATCCTGTTTCTGAGCGCTACAGGCAGTTCTTTTGACCTTACGGCTTGGCTTGTGCTCTGATATGCATTTTTAGTTGTTAGACCATTTATTGAGAGATGTGTGCTATTCCAAACATACCCATTCAATTGAATTTGCCACAGGTTAATTTTACTCAAAGTGCTTGAACATCTTCAAGCAATATGAATGCTCCTGAGCTAAATTTCAACTGTTCCAGATAAGGGTTTGAATACTTCTGCAATGGAATCATTTAAGTTTTTTATTTTTTAATAAATTTGGTGTATTATGATGTATGGAGTGTAAATTGGTGTGGAGGAAAAAAGTCATTTAAAGCAGTTTAACATAAGGCAGCAACATGTATGAACAGGTATGAATACTTTTGTGAGGAACTGTATATATAATGTTTATATAATTACTGTAATATTAATATTATTTATAATATTACTGTTTATATAATATGTATTAAATAAAATGTTATATTTGTAGATTCTAAATTTTACCCAACCTTGCCTGATTGCTTGATCTAATTTTCTTGTTATAATCAGAAAGAATCTGACTGGCATGATCCATATGCTCCTCTCTTTTATTTTTTTCTGTGTGTTGGTAATTTAGTTCCTCAGCCCAAAACATTTTTTGACTCTGTAGTGGCTTTTTCCCAGAGTTTTGATATTGTACATCTCTCACATGTTGTTTTCTACATTTCACAAACAGGATTCTAGCTGTTCCCCATCAACCTCCCCCACCCAACGCACAGTGCACCTCTTTCGGATGACTAAACTTTGAGCCCTGAGCCAGTGTCTAGCTTGTTGTGTTTCCTCTCGTCTCCTGGAACTGAGAGAAGTGACATGAGAAGCATTCCTTCATCATCATCACAGCATTATTTAGATGCCCACCATACTCTCACTGTCACGTTCCACCTGGCTCTGAGGTTTCCATGGAAACGGTGTGGAGTGACAGCATGCAGGCAGCGTGTGGTAGCATGTGAGTGGGCACTGGGAGGAGTGGGGAGGAGCCAGTTCCCCCACTGCAGCATCCGAAGAGCGGGGATCTCTCTTTCACGCACGCACACACATCTGAACATCCTCCTTACTACAATCAAAGCCCCTCTGGACCGAGTGTGCCCCCCCGCCCCCCCACTTTTGTCCCCCGCTAGGAATCCTCAGTACTTTAATCAACCAGTGTTTTGTCCGTCTCTGGTGAATCTCAAGCCAAAATGTCTTCTAAGCTGCCTTCAGGCAAACCCACGTCCCCTTTCAGGAAGAGAGGGAGCCTGCAGTACACAGCCAGTGGAGGTAAGTGTGTTTGTTTAAAAACAATATGATTTCTAAAAGTGTGCGTGTGACAGAGTGCGGTATAAATGTGTCATTACATGTACATTTTTACATGTATATTTCATATATTCAGCATATTTTTGTGCGGCAAAGAAGTTCCTTCTCACATTTGAGTTTTATGTGCTAAATGTTCAGTAGAGTTTCTGTAATCCAGCATCTGCATGATGTGGAAACTTTTAAAACCTGTTGATTTGAGGGAAGCTGTTGAAACCTTTACACAACTGTGTTGTCTTTTTCTCTCTCTTTTTAGTCCCTGTAGAGCTCATACTACTACTTTACATGAATACTTTTTTCTCTCTGAATTGTAATAGCTCTTGGGTCTGAATTTAATATTTCTCTGATGAGCGGAAAGAGGAAGTTATGTATTACACATCATTTCTTAGCCATAATTACATTGGCAGTACTTAGCTGATTGTGTTTGCGACCACAATGCCTCAATTCCTGAATAAATTCATCTGGATAACCTTCCTGATTCAATTGCAAGAAAACCAGCCGAGGGAAATCAAACATGCACCAGTTACAGCAGTGTCTGGTCTACACCATATCCATAAATGCGCGCAACACATTGTCTGTGGTCAGGCCAGCATTGCGTAAGGCTTACATAAGATGTGATCCAAAAAGCACTTCACACCTCTCTCCCGCAGAAAAACTGTGATTTTATCCAGTGCTGGAAGCACAAACACATTTGCCTAGGCGTTGCATGTAGTCATTAGTTCTTTGTGGCTCTGATGTTGTGGTTAAAACCTGAAACAGTGTTCTGGAAAGTGCATTTATCTCTGGTTGAGACTCATTTGTCTTGCTGTGCCAGGATAATTTCATGAGTCTATTATCAAAAAGCATCTTCACCACAGAGATGGAGTAGTTATCCGAGCGTGGAGGCTTGGCAGGTGGCATATTGCTGCTGTCTTTAAAAACTAATATAAAATCAAAAGCGATTCTGTGCAGTTTCAACTTGACAACCACAGTTATAGTCATAAAACAGGCACAAAACAATTCTATTTCTCATTCACACACTCGGATGTAGCAATAAATTATAGTTTGTGCCTTGCTTTAAATGAAAAGTCCTTTAAACAGTGATTTTAGAGACACTGCGACATGCAATATTTAAAATTCCTCTCGCATTTCAGCAGCAATCAAGTGTCTGATTACTGAAAGCCTGTGTGTGCTTTTACTGTGGCTCATTCTTGACATGTTAATGGGCTGTGAATGTGCAAATACAAAGTACAGTATGATTTGGAAAAAAACGTCAGTGAAAACACATGGACAGCTAAATGTTCCATTTCACTTTGAAGAAATAACAGCTTTCAGATGCACATTTTTTGGTGCAGTCTAGTGTGTTTAATGTGCTTTTCTTTTGGGTTTGGCTTTGCTTGTAGTCTAAACGTACCTGACTTTTACTTCTAGGTGGTAGGAATAATATTAACAATATAAACAGTGTTATTTGGTGCCAGTTTCAACAGAATGTTTGAATTAAGGTGACTTGAGCGTGTTCTTTAAAGAGGCACAATACGTTGTCATTTCATATTGAAAGGTTAATGTATGGAAGACCATTTCTGCCACTGAATCAAAAGACTTTTTCTTAGAATTGCATGATATAAACTCAAAATTGTGAGTTATAAAGTCAAAATTCCAAGACACAAACTCTCAGAATAAAGTCAAAATTATGAGTTTATATCTTGCAATTATGACTTTTTTTCTCATAATTGGGTGATAAAAACTTAAAACTGTGAGTTATGAAGTCAAAATTGCAAGACAAACTCTCAGAATAAAGTCAGAATTGTGAGATTTAAACTCACCATTCTGACTTTTTTTATCTCGCAATTGTGACTTTTTCTCAGAATTGTGAGTTTATATCTTGCGATTGTGACTTTAAAAAAAAAAAATTGCGAGTTTATATCTCACAATTGTGACTTTTCTCTTAGAATCGCATGATATAAACTCGAAACAATGAATTATAAAGTCAAAATTGTGAGACAAACTTGTAATTCAGAATTGCGAGATATAAACTCAGTTCTGACTTTTTTCTCAGAATTGCGTGATATAAACTTGTAATTGTGAGTTATAAAGTCAAAATTTCGAGAATCGCAATTCTGAGAAATAAAGTCAGAATTGTGTGATATAAACTCACAATTGTGACTTTCTTTCTTAGAATTGGGAGTTTATATCTGGCAAATTGAGACTTTTTTTCTCAGAATTGCAAGTTTATATCTTATATATATTGTGATATAGACTCGTAATTAAATAAAAATTGCGACTTTATTTCTTACAATTGCGAGTTTATCACAGCTCTGAGGAAAAATAAGGTCTAATAAAAATTAATCTAATAATCTAATCTAATAAAGATAAAGTATTTTTTTTTATTTTGTTTTTTTTTTGTAAAGGTTGTATTACACTATTGTATATATGAACTTTTAAATAGTCAGTCAAAATATTGATTAATTATTGAATTGGGCATATTGTCTTGGCCAAAATTTCCATATTGTTCCATTTATAGATTTTTTGTTTCATAGAATTACAGCATCATGGAAAAAATAAAGAAAACATGTATCTTTGCATTTATCTCTCCTTTTAGTGGCCTCTAATAACATACCTTGAATAACCTTTGACTAGCATTTAGTTTAATCTCCCAGCAGTCAATGTACAATTATATTGCTGTTTGTTTTGATTATAACCGCTACCTGATGAGTCACTTGAGGTCTGTACACAGAGCTCTTCCTGTTATGTCACTCAGGGACCCTGTCTGTGTTACAGTATGGTCGCTCAAATGTTTCATAACCTTTTCACTTTTTTCTTTGATCATTAAGGATGAAAAAGATAAGGCTGACCTGATTGACTCTATTTAAACTCTTCTTAAAGGCACACATGTCAGTGTACAAGCAATTTGTGCTTCTCTTTAGTGGTAAGATAAGACTATATTATATAATAATAATAATAATAATATAACTTGGTCATAGTTCATATTTTAGCCTGCAGCTTCCTGTATACCACATATTAGATCTTGCTATGCTTTGAACTTTAACCCCTCTGGCGCCTCCCTTTGCCTTCAGTGTGGTATGGAAGAGGAGGGATTCTTTAAAAGAGCCCTTTAACTGCCTCCCTCTCAGCCACCACTTTGCTACTATTTAGAGTTGTTTTTTCCAATCCACCCAACCCTTCACTTCCCAAGATTCCCAGGGACTTTACCGATGAGGTAGGAAGTTTATGGTTTCTTGTGCTTTTACAACAAGGCAGATTCTTAATATGTATAGTTTTATATGTAGTTGAGTGTTTGTAGATTGAATTCAACACAGTAGTTGAGAAAGTCAGTGAATGAAAGAACGAGTTTTTTATGATCGTGAAATCCAATGAACAAACTGTTTTGCTGTTGTCCACTAGGTGGAACTAGCAAGACATTTTTACAAGCAAACATGCTTCATGCTCGTCAAACAATTCATTTGCTCTATCTCAAGATTTCAAATATGTGACCCCGAACCACAAAACCTGTTGTAAGTAGCATCAAAATGATCAAATATATTTTTATTTGTATGCCAAAAATCATTAGGATATTAAGTAAAGATAATTTTCCATGAATATATTTTGTACATTTCCTACTGTAAATATATCAAAACTTAATTTGAATATGCATTGCTAAGAACTTGATTGCACCCTAAGTTTACAGATTTTCAAATAGTTGTATCTCAGCCAAATATTATTCTATCCTAACAAACCATACATCAATAGAAAGCTTTCAGATGATGTATAAGTCCCAATTAAAAAAAAATGACCCTTATGACTGGTTTTGTGGTCCAGGGTTACAAATGCATTTTATTTCCTGCTTCTGCTTCTGTTTTCTTGGAGAATTAGTATCTACAATTTAAAGTAAAAAGGCTCAGTTTAACAATTAAACAACTGACAACTGTTGAAATGCATGGGTTCACCCAAAAATCAAATTTCTGTCATCGTTTACTCACCCTGCTCTTATTCCAAACCTTTATGTCTGACTGACTTCTGTTGAACACAAAAGAAGAATGGAAAAAAAATACTATGGAAGTCAGTGGCCACCATACTCATACTGGTTTGGAACAAGTGGAGGGTGAGTAAATGATGATAGAGCGTTCATATTTTTTATTTGATTTTTTTATTTTTATCTCTTTAATGCATAAGGTGTCATTTTTAGTTCATATTTGTTTCTTAATACACTTTGGACATTAACAATCTTATAGAAGTCCATTCCTGCCACTGAATAAAAAAAAGGTTATTGTGAACTTTTATCTAACAATTGACTTTGTTTTCTGAGAACTGTGTGGTACAAACTCGCAATTCTAACTTTTTTTTTTCAGAATAGCGAGATATAAACTCGCAATTTCGAGTTAGAAAGTCAGAATTGTGAGATATAAACTCACACTTGTGAGAAATAAAGTCAGAATTCTGATTTTTTCCTCGCAGTTTACTTTTTTTTCCAATTTTGATGGGGGAAAAAGACTGATGTTCTCAGAATTGCAAATCTATATCTCACAATTCTGACTTCATAACTTGTAATTGTGTGTTATTAAGTCAGAATTGAGGGCTATAAACTCGCAATTCAGAGAAACAGGTCACAATTTTGAGTTTATATCTCGCAATTCTGAGAAAATAATTGCATGATACACATCAGCATTGCAAGATATAAACTTGAACTTGAAAAAAAATCCAAATTGTGAAATAAAAAGTCACAATTAATTTTTATTTTTTTTTATTTTTATTCAGTGGTGGAAACGGCTTTCATAATCTAAATTAAATATCATAAATATGATATTCATAAATATCTAATTAAGACAAATATAAGAAAAATATTGCTCATTGTTAGTTCATTATAAATTAATGCTAACAAATATACCATTTATATTGGTGAATTTTTTTTGTTTTGTTTTGTTTTGTTCTCTAAACAAAGGGCTTCAATCATAGGACCAAATAAAAGCAGTTGGTCTCCAGAGGCTCACAAAAACCTCATCAGTGCAATCTTTGTCTCTTTTTCTCCCTCTGATGTCTTCATCAAAGCCTTTTTCCTCTAAAAGAGGAGCAGGATTCAGGGATGCTTTTGTTCCCTCTGATTAAACAGCTTCAGATGATCAGAAACACCTTTTTAAACCCTCTGGATACAAGAGCAGTATCATTTACACTCTATATGGGTTTAAGCGAGAACGTAGATTACACACTTCATCCACAGTAATGCTCAGCTTAATATTCTGTTGACATTATAATGATTAACCCAATATTTTGATGATTTAAATGGACCAGCTCTTTCATCAGTCTTGTCCAATACTAGTTTCTTCTTCTGTTGACAAAAAAGCTACGATGACCTCTATTTCAGCTTCCAAGGGAGTCTCTCTTTCTCGGTCCCTTTCTCAAAACATCCTCCAGCATTTTCGCATGCACTGCAGTCCTGCTGACGTGCCACGGAGGTGAAGGACGGGGGGGTGTAGAGAGACTCTGTCGAGCCCACTCTGTCACAGAGGCAGCAGTGATGCTGTCGAGCTCCCCCTGCTCCTGAAGGCCAGGTGGTACGATCCAGCCATGTGTCAGGGATATTTAAATGAGAGGGGGATGACAGTGGCTAGCCCAGACAGCTGGCAGGAACCAGGAAGAGGAGGGAGGGGAGAGTGGATGCTTCGGCTCCATCAGCTGTGTTTACTGTATGTATGTGGGACAGACTGAATCATGAGACAATGTGTGCGAGTGAGTGAATGAATGAATGAATGACAGACATGCTTTGCTGGAGATGTTGGTGTTGGTTTAGAAAGTCTAGCTTTGTGTTTGCTACATGTTTCTTCTGTCTGCCTTTCTTTCTTTTCTCTTTTCTGACCTGTTTTGGGAAATTTCTAGCAGTGGTTTGCACATATGCTGAGATGTTTATTTCTTTCTATGTCTTTTAGTTCTCTGCTTCTCTCCATCTCTAAGCTCTCAGCTGTGTTGCTGTCAGCTCATGTTTTTTTCCCCTTGGGAGTCATGCACTTGTGAGTGTGTGTGTGTGTGTGTGTGTGTGTGTGTGTGTGTGTGGCTGAAAGATGGTGTGTGGATGTATTGATTGTCTTTAGTATTGTTCTGTTTTGAAGATGTTGTGGTCATCGTTGTGTTTCACAGATGACAAATTAAGTGGATAGCTGAAGGAGTAATAGAGAAGAATGCTGTTTGGATGTGGTCTGTGTATGAGATTGTGTCTGCTTAAAGGAAAAGAGGTTTTGAGGCCTCCTAACCCCAATTGGGAAATCCAGTTTAAGCTGGTCGATGTGTTTTGGTTTCTTGAAGCGGGTTTCTAACGGATCCACTCTGGTAGATCCTCTCGGATGATCAGCAAACCAACTACTAAGTGGTTTCAACATTGTTTATGTTGACCAGCTAGAAACCAGCTACTATGGTTCAAAACACAAGGATTTTCCAACAGGAAACGCATGGACAGGAGTTTATTATTCTAAATGCATCACCGCAAGCTGTTGTTGTAGTCATTTGATTTCACATAAACCTTGTTTCATAGTTAGTTTTC
Organism: Cirrhinus molitorella; assembly: GCA_033026305.1. Taxonomy (NCBI): domain Eukaryota; kingdom Metazoa; phylum Chordata; class Actinopteri; order Cypriniformes; family Cyprinidae; genus Cirrhinus; species Cirrhinus molitorella. Next base: position 13,279,352 of record CM065125.1, read on the forward strand.
TAGTAGATGTTCATTGAGGTTCTACTCAGTTCCAGGTTCATTTACACCAATCTTGTAGGGTCATGTCAGGTGTCAAGTGAGTGAACAAAGGGACGCAACATCAGGTTGCCATAGCGACAGTGAGTGGTCCTGATTGGAGATAGTGAGGTAACTGTAATCCTCAGCGCGGCTCAGTTTTGCTTAGGATTTAACAGAGCATGTCAGAGTTAGTGTTAGAACCAGCTGCTAATATAAATTTAGATCACACATTAGGCATTGTTATGTAAGGGTTCCCTCAGCTGCCTCAATGATTTTTGTGTATTTCTGCGTATGTGGAACATTAATGGCAGAAATGGCACATCAGTTATTGTATTCTAAAATATTTCATAATCAGAACATTTTACAGAACATTTTTCATTTTGATAACACTTTACAATAAGGCAGGGTTCCTCATCTTGCCCTGGAGGGCCAATGCACTTCAGAGTTTAGCTCCAACCCTGATCAAACTCACCTACCTGTGATTTTCTGATGATCCTGAATACACTGAATAGCATGCTCAGGTGTGTTTGATTAGGGTTAAATCTAAACTTTTCAGGAAAGTGGATCTCGTGGGCCAGATTTAAGGATCCCTGCAATAAGGTGTCATTTGTTAGCTTTAGTTAATGTATTAACTAACTTGAAGCTAAAATGAACAATACATTTATTACACTCTTATTATTCTTTGTTAGTTCACAGTGCATTAACTAATGCTAACAAAGACAACTTGTGATTTTAATATTGCGTTACTTAATTAACATTAAGATAATTAAATGCTTCAGAAGTATTGTTCTTAGTTCATGTTATCTAATGTGGATAATAATGAACCTTATTGTGAAGTATTACCATCTCTTAAGTTCACTAATGCTATATTTATTTGATTAAAAAATATACTAACAAGAGTAATATTGGGAAATATTATTACAATTTTAAAATAACTCTTTTTACAACAGCACAAAGAAAAATAATCAAAAATAAAACATAACTGCAAGCATTGATTACCGGGATTAAAGCGCTTTAAGGCATTAATTACCTGTAACCACCAAAATCAATTATTTAAAAAAATATTTTTGTCAAATCCAGGTAATTTACCATTGAAATATTATGTTTTTTAACGTTTATGACTGACTTATTGACATAGAGAGTCCAGAGAATTGTACTGCAGTGTTTTTTTTTCCAGAAAAACCTAGGACTAGTTCACAAAAGTAGTTTTTTTCTCCTCTATCGTTTAACAAACAGTTTGATTGACAGCAGTGGTTTCAAAGTCAAAGTTGTCCGGAATGAGAAGTTCTATCATATGATATGAATATTGTGTATATGTGCGAAAAACCTTGCCCTCTCCAGTGGCTGATTGCTTTCAAATTTCTCGCAGACCTTTGGGGCCGTGAGTCAAACTTCCGTTCGTTTTTTCGTCAGCCATTTTTATGTTTATTTTTTTCCCTCTTATAGCGCCACCAAGTGGCCAAACTCCAGTGACCTTAGACTGAGCTCTTACATACATGTTCTGAGTTTGGCAAATATATCTCATTCCGTTCAGGAGTTATAGGCATTTTACTAAAAGTGGCCCTGCACCTTTCGAACGATTTGGTGTCTCTTTGCAATGGCGAGTAGTTAGTACAGCTCTTTTTTGATAATTATTGACATTCACTCTCCAGAGAATCTTTCTGCACTGGTTTGGTTCCAATCAGGTGAAAAACGTAGGACTAGTTCCCAAAAGTAGGATTTAAAAAAATCCAAAATACCCAAAATTTGACCAGGCTCACAATTGAATCTGAGACGTGTTTTGTCTGGCATGAGCCAAGGATTCTTGAGCCTTGTGACAGACGGTTTAGGAGTTATAAGCGATGTAGTACTTTTTATTGCTGTAGCGCCCCTATCAGGCCGATTGTGTTAAGTGTTGGTGATGTTGTAGGTGGTGTGAGTACTACTATTCTTCCAAGTTTCAAGTCTCTAAGATTTACAGTTTTGTCTGCACAAACTGAAACAAAAACTGCAAATACAAAAACATCACACACAAACCCTCACCCAACTAACAGGACAGTGTATATAAGAACTATATTAAAACTAAATTAAAAAGTTGACTGATTATCTGAGCCGTTATTAAGCATTTTTATGGTTATCAGTCATTTGAAAAACTGTTTTGCAGATGAAATAATTTAAAAGCATTTAAAGAGTTTTTGTCAGAGCACTTGTTATTCTTAATTTTGACATTCATTTTCTTTTTTACACCAAATCTACTGTATATATCGGTTCAGAAAATCGGTTATCGGTCTACTTTATCTGTAATTATCGGTTTTGGCCCTGAAAAACAATTATTGATCGACCCCTAATTAAAAACATTTTAAAATGCAATTTCTTTTCTGTGACAACAAATCTAAATTTTCAGCAGTCCAGTCTTTAGTGTTATACTTCAGAAATCATTTTAATATGCTGATTTTCTGCTCAAGAAACATTGTACATACTTATATTTGATAGAAGGCAGAATAAATGTATTAAAATGTAAATAAATTAAATAATTCATCAAATTAAGTACAGGAGATAAATACACAAATATTACACAATTTTCTGATCAGTTTGTTGTTTAACTTACGGTCTGATCTTTGACCTCATCTCCTGTGTCATATGGGGCACTGGTCATTCTAGCGCTGTTCTTATCTCTCAGCTCTGTATCTCACTACACTGATTATTCACCTCTCCCATTCATGAATATGTGACATTTATAGACCTTCATTCTAGAATGTTTACCATCAGAATCAATAACTCCATTACCTGTGTTTTGTAATTGCATGGTTGAAGCTCATCCGTACAGGAGAGGTTAGCCACTCTGACCCGTTTTGAGTGTTTTCTTCTTTGCTGTTTATGTAGTGATCCTGTGTTTGAAGGGAATGGTGGTTATGTAACAAGCATGAAACTCCCAAAATAACACGCATGAGAAGATTATACACAAGCCAGTGGGTATCAGTCTCCACCTGTGGCTTTCCACTGGTCTATACACACATGAAAAAATCCTGACATCTCTTGCTATACTCGCCTTTATTCTTTATTTGCAGTTAAGTGAGAAATGTGTGGGCTGTGATCGTGCGAAGGTAATGACAAGTGTGAAAAAAGAGTGCGATTATAAGCGTGTGAGGTTGTGCGTGCATCTCATGCTGTGTCTATCTGTGTTGTGTGCTAATGAACTGTCATTGTCATAATTAGTTCACCCATCTGGGCCTGTGAAAAGGCCACATGGATTTTAGCAACGAGTTCATCTCCTAGACAATCCTGTCGTTAATTACCTTCAATAAACTCACTGATAAGTATGTTGCACATTAACTTTTCCAGAACAGTAAAACAATGAAGAGCAAAGCCTTATGAAGTGTCATGTAAACTCCAGTAGAAGTATAACTCCAGGGTTAGTATAACATGACTCCATTGCGGCAGCTATGGGCCACATCCGCTGATACCAAACTTTAAATTATTCAGTTCTGCTACTCTCGTTTGTGTTTGAGCGCTGTGGATAATTACACGGCAGCGGTTCGTAATTAGTACTTGAGTCTAAGAAGGCGGGTGGCGATTCCTACTTTCCGCAGGGAGAACGTGTGGATTACGTCAGATGGCGTTGTTATAACAAAGTCTTTGTTATTAAGGTTATGAATAGGAATCATGGTAAAGCTCTAGAAGAACAACAGACGTCAGTCCCTTAGAGGATGGCAGTGACTCAAGTTTGTTTATTGAGAAAGTATTGTATCCTGAAAATCTGCTGTATTTTAGGAAGTCAGACAATGTGATTTATTTACTCAAAATTCATCCATGCTTATTGTCACTGCACATTTTATGGAAATTAGTCTGGAGTACATCTTTTGATCTTTTTTAGCATATGTCAAGTTTTCTGACATGTTTGTGTAGTTTAACAGTAAAATATTATCAATTTACACTGTTCAGATGTTTGGGGTTGGTAAGATTTTTTAAAATGTTTTTGAAATAAGTCTCTTATGCTCAACAAGGCTGCTTTTTTTAAAATCAAAAATAGAAAGCATTTTAATATGCTGATTAGGGGTGTGTGATATACTGTCCAACAGTGGATAAAAGATAAAAAAGGTAACTGACTTTTTATCTCACAATTTAGAATTTTTTTTCTCGCAATTGCGAGTTTATATCTCGCAATTCTGACTTTGTATCACGCAGTTTAGAATTGGGCGATATAAACTTACATTTGCTATATTAAAAAAACATTCAAACAATAGATACCTTTTTTTGGCTCTTTAATGTGTCGAGACAGATAACTGTATTGCCTTAGACCAAGTGACACATGAACCAATCGTCTTTTCTTATTTTTCAAAGCACGAAATAAACTTGAATGAACATCAGAATGTATTTTATTTCAATCGTGAAAAAACGTCAGTACACACCTTTCAAGTTTAAGTCCACCAAAGTTAATCTACCCTTCTGTCTGATTTGTTTGTCTGACAAAATGGCGGATTTGTTGTTATGATTTGTTATATCGCCTGTCTGTTAAGCTGTTTGCAAAGAGTTTATATCTTGCAATTATGAGAAAAAAGTTAGAGTTTGTGAGATTCAAAAAGTCACAATAACGTTTAAAAAATTATTTATTCAGTGGCATAAATGGGCTTCCATAGATTTGACATTATTGAGTATATCGCAAAAACCAAACAAAAACACAACCAGAGTGCGCACGCATACTAACAAAAACATTTGGAGTTCACGTTCGCTGCGTGATTAAGTCTATTAAAATTAACTAAGAATTCCCCCTGAAGTCAAGATAAGGGGGCAAATATGCCATCGTCTTATTTTTATGTCTTTTCTCTAATATCAGCATGAGTGCAAATGTGATATTGCTTTGATTAACTGCTTTATAAACAAGAAGTTTATATTAATCTACTTTCATTTTAGACATAACATTTCTTGTTTTTGCTGTATTTCACCAACAACAATGCCCCTTCAGATGCAGATTCTGTGCCACCTCTGCATTACAGATGTAAGAATTTGACACAAAATTGATGCATACATTTAATTAGGTTAAATTGGCTTTATAAAAGTAAAAATGCCCATAAAAAATGAAAATGTAATGATTTGGGAGTCAGCTGTCCATGACAGTCCTAAACCTGCTAAAATATCAGCTCAATAACACACTTAACGAAATATCCTCTAATTACTGTTATCAACAAAATTCCAGATTTTTTTTTGTCTTTATGGCACATCCCTACTGCTTTGGTGCTCAGGAAACATTTCTTATTATTATCAGTTGCTAAAAACAGTGTACTGCTTAACTTTCGGTCTCCACACTTTTGAATGGATGTGTACCTGAGAAGCAAAATTTTGTATATTAAGATTTAAGAGAATCTTAAAGTTTAAGAATATTTCATGTTTGTATGCATAAATGCTCACATGCACGTAATAAAAACTAGAAAATAATCTTAAAGATCAAACTTTACTGTTCTTAAAATATTCACCATTGTCTTTTTAATAACTTTTCTCTTTTTCAATCTTAATGTCACATTTACATTTTGCCTTTCGAATGAATTTATTTTAACAGACTTTTATTTAAGGAAGTTAAGATATATTTTGCCAAATGCTATTTTTTCAATGTAGAGCAGTGTTTAAACAATCCAGTGTTACAGAAGTCATTTGGTTTCATTTATATGAGTAATACAGATTAAACTGTAAAACCAGGAGATCAAAATAAGAGCGATTAGCAAGCACATATATTTATACAGATTAAGAATCATACAGCAAGGGATTTAAACTACAAGAGTAAATGATTATGCTGCTACGGTGAAAAGCGTTCCCACAGACAGAAAAACACTCGTGTTAAGTGTAGCTTTTCAAAATAATGGATTCGTCTCAGGCTTAAAATGGGAAGTTTCAGCTCTTGTTAGTAAAACAGTGATGAATATGTCAATATACTAACCGCTGAGCTCATCACATGATCTCAGGATGAATTCAGGCTCAGAAAACAGCTGTTATCTGTATTGTAACCACTGCAGATCTTCTGTAGCCCCCAGGCTAGTTTGCTCTGAAGTGCTGTATAACTGTAAATGCATTGATACTGCAAACTATTTTTGAGATTTGCCACATTTTCAGATTTTTAGATGAATTCTGCCGATGTCTATAACTTGGGGAATCCATCTATACTCGGTTAGTTTCCTGTGTGCCTTCATGGTGGGATGAGATGTCCGGTTCTCTGCAGTGCAGGGACTAGACATTGCTGCCTTATTATTAATCAGGCTTATGAATATTTGATCAAGCTTCAGAGTTTAGGAAGATTGATATCACTCACGGGAACTATGGAACTCGAGCAGAAGGGTCGAGCTTCACTCACAGTAAAGTGAAAGTGTTTGGAAGCATTCGTTTGTGAACCACAATATTGTGAGATTAAAATATTTCTCATCTGTGAGTGTTTGTATCTATTATTTTCTCTTGTGAAATATCTTATTCAGGTCAGTACTAAAAATATAACATGCATTTTGTATGATCCCTCTTATTTTGTCAAAATAATTAACATTTAGCAGATTCTGCAATGTGTATGTAAACTTTTGACCTCAACTGTACTTTCTAAGACTGTACTTAAAAACATTTTAAACATGCAAGCATGTTAATATCTCATGCATAATATCTTGTATTTTCTTCTCGTTTTAAAGACGCTTAGATATTGATTGCAGTGACGTTTTGCAGTGTAGCAATGCTATAATTTGAGTGGGCACTAGAAGCATTTGGTCTAAACTTGCCCACAAGTTAAGTGGGCATACTAAGACTGAGGCCAACACACTCACACACAAACTAATGTCCTCCCACCTAAATGCGCCATTGTTTTGTGAGACAAACAGTTGCAGATCTTCAGCAGCTTTCTGACCCTGCCTTTCTCTGGACAGCAGAAAAACAAGGCTAAATAAAAAGGATCACAATGTATTGCCATAATCCACTAAATTAGAATGTTTTAAAATATGAAAGGCAATCAAGCCATCTCCGTTGAAATATAAAGATCTCTCTCTCTCGTTATCTTTCTAGTAGATCTCCGTGTTGGCCGACACCTCCTCACATCCCAGTATTCTTTGCCTGGCAACCCTGTAACCAAGCACGGCCACATTGACCTGCGCACATCCATGGATGGCAAATACAAAGAGATTGCAGAGGTAAACAAAGCAGCAATCACAATAATCACGATGCGTGAGTGCATTTTTGTGTGTTTGTTTGTGTTGTTATGTAAATGTGTATGTAATTGTGTGCGTTTAGGAGCTGTTCTCCCGCAGTCTGGCAGACAGCGAGATGCGGAGCGCTCCATATGAGTTCCCTGAGGAGAGCCCTATTGAGCAGCTGGAGGAGAGGAGGCACCGCCTGGAGAGGCAAATCAGTCAGGATATCAAGTACTACATCCCATCTTTCTGTAGTGTTTACAATACACAAGACTTTTCTCGGTGTAGATCCTTAATATTAAACTAAATTCCACAGTTTCCGAAATTCACTGTTCCAGATCCCAGATGGCCGACAATCTTTTAATGTCAGAGTAAAGCTAATGCTAGTAAAGGTAGTCAACCAGTATGCTGTTTAACAGATGTACTCTTGCTACTTCTACACTACTATTCTAGATCAGTAAGCTTTATTTATTTATTTATTTTTAAAGAAATAATTTGTTTTCTTCAGCAAGGACACATTGAATTAATCAAAAGTAACAGTATAAATGAGTAAAAGATTACAGTTGATTTCTATTCAAAATAAAGTACTTTTGAACTTTGTATTTATCGAAAAAAATGAATTACCACAAAAATAATAACATATAGAAAATATCAAACTTTTTTCTCCCAGAATTACGACTTTGTCTCGCAATTCTGAGAGGAAAAAAGTTAGTTAGAATTGTGAGATAAAAAGTCAGTACTGCCAGATATAAACTCACAATTCTGACTTTTTTTTTTCTCAAAATGACTTCTGAGTTAAGTCAGAATTGTGAATATAAAGTCGTAATTCTGAGAACATATCAGTCTTTTTTTCCTCCCTCAAAATTGGACTTTATAACTTGCAATTACGAGAATTGCAAGACAAAAAGGTCAGTTGCGAGATACAAACTTGCATTTGCGATAAAGTCAGAATTGCAGGTTATCTCACAATTCTGACTTAATTTCTTGCAATTCTGAGAAAAAATGTCTGAATTGTGAGATAAAAAGTCGCAATAACCTTTTTTTTATCCAGCTTCCATACTAAATTGAGTAAATATTTGCTTATCTGCATGTTTGATCAAATAAATGCAACCTTTATAAGCATAAGAGATTTTTTTCAAACACATTACAAATTTTACCGACCACAAATTTTGAATGGTAGTGTAGTTAAATAGCATTCTGGAAACATCAGCATCCCATGTTGTAGTCCAGCAACTAAAATACACGGCATGCTGATGTCCGACTGTACTAGTCTTTTCAGCAGGAAATGTGTAATGAAAAATTCACTCCACTTGTGTCAATATTAGTCCAACATTCACTGCTCTGTATGCACATGTGACCTTTGACCTACAGTGAGTTAATTAAATGCCATTTCTCTTGAGATTTGAGCCTGATATCCTGCTGCGAGCCAAACAGGACTTCATGAAAACTGACAGTGCGACAGATCTGGAGTGAGTGTCTTTAAAGATCATTTGTGTGAGACCAAGTGTTTTTTCTCTAGTATCAGCATGCTGTGCCTTTACTCTTTCTCAGGTATATGAAAGAACAAAGCCAGGCACCGGAAGAACTCTATACTGAGAGAGAACTCGTCCCTGAGAGGGAGTATCAGAGAGTCACGATCTCTGGAGAGGAGAAATGCGGGGTAGCGACAGCTGTGTTTTTCACTTTTCTGTTGTGTTTGTTATACAAAAACAAGATGTTGTTGACAGAACTGAAGTGGACACTACAGACATTACATAAACTCCTGAGGGAGAACCAAGTTTCACACATCCACACACAATTACATAAACTCCTGAGGGAAACCTGAGCTGACAGCAACATAGCTGAGGAGTTTTCATGAAAAGGGAAATACAGAATATTAACAATAAAACAACATATAAAATATTTAAAACGGCTTTATACTGTTATTTCACCTAAAAATACTGTGAAGAGAACTGGTATTAATCATATTCATGCTATATGGAGTACAGTTTTGTAAATTAATTCTTGACCTACAGAACAGAACAGACAAACAATGTGTAAGTGAGTCGTCTTCTCTCACACACCGCAGGTTCCATTTACTGATCTACTGGATGCTGCTAAATGTGTGGTCAAAGCTCTGTTCATCAGAGAGAAGTACATCTCTCTGTCCATGCAGAGCTTCTGCAGGACTACAGCACGTTACCTGCAGGAGGAGCTGGGTGGCCGACCTCTGGACCTCAACACCTTTGAGGAGATGCCGGTGTCCTCTGTATCTGCAGGTGGGTTAAACCAGTTTTCTGAAAGACATATTCTGAGGGGTGATTGATGTACAAGAATCAGGGTTTTTTTTTCTTTTTGTGTATCCGGTGGCACGTTACCATCAAAAACAAAACTAATCCATTGCATCCTCAGTGTCTCTGATGTCGGGAGAAGATGAAGACTCTTATGTTCACTTTTACATCCAAATACAAAACACCTGCACTGCTTACAAGACATTGTTGTCGCTACAACTCGTACAATCCGTCAGCAGTTGTGGGCGGGGCCTGAGCAGTATGACATCATACTGCTCAGAAAATCAAAACTGCTTAATAATTGAGTTGATGATTGATAAAAAGGAGTGAATGGATTTTTATCATTGTAGAGTGGATGTGTTCACACACTGCTAAGACACATTTATATGCAAACATCATGTATAAGTGAATTTTGTATCCAATGTCCACTTTAAGATTGTTTAAATTCAGGAGAGACACACTCTGTTGATCTGCATTCAGTATGATTTCTTGGAATTTACTTAACTGTTAACTCTACAAAACAGGTGTGTTGTGTTCAGATTCAGCATTTGTTTATGAACCACAAATGAACAGTTAAACCACAGAACCTCTGCTTAATCGTAATAATATTATTCACCATAATATTATGCACCATAATATCATAAGTAGGGCTGTCAGTCTAATTAATCGCACATAACATTTGGCTGAGAAATTACTCCCAAAAGATAATTTAAAGTCATTGTTGTGTAAAGTATCAAACAGACATTACAAAAATAGCTTCAGCAAGAAATCATTTGTTTAATAAAATGTACTTTATTTGATTCAAAATAGAATTTAGGCTGCAACTGCGTAAACTACGGAAAAGAATATAATGTGAGAAACTTTTCAGTTTTTTTTGTTAATACGATGTAAGTCTTTGGTAACCAAAACAGCTTTGTTACCAACAGTATTCAAAATACCTTACTTTATGTTCCACAAAAGAAAGGTTCAAAATGACATATGAAAGAATTTCTTTATTTTTTGGTGAACTACCCATTTAATGTTTTTATTTTTATTCTTCTTATTTATTTTTGCATTATTATTATTATTTATTTTTTATAATTTTTATTATTATTTTTTTCATGAAATTATACTGTAAATAAGAAACTAAATCTGCCAGCAGGTGGCAGTAAATGTTTTACATGTTTTCATTCACAATTCGTGTTGCTCTGAGATGTGCAACAATTACTATAGCTTCAAAGGTAAAATGCTCTCTGCAAAACTGAGCAAAAACACATAGTATTGTGTTTAAAATATAATACAATATCAACTTATTTACTGAACTGTTGTATAAAATCACATGTAATCTCGTGATAGATTGGCACTCGTGTCATATTGCTCTTGCTGCTCTTGCTATGTTACAAAACATAGGGGCGTTTTTTGCACTAATATCTTGAATTTTAGGGCATAAATGCATTTGTGGATTTGTTGCCCTGCATCATATTTTTCAACAGTAAACTATATGAAACTATAAGATGACGTACAAGTCTGGGGGCGGAGGCCAGTGCGCTAACTGCGTTACAATATTTTAATTGCATTATATTTTCATAGCTAATTAATTAACACATTAAACTAACATCCCTAATCATAAGTAATACTATTTCACACCAAACTTTGTGTGATTTGAAAAAGTGTGATTTTTATTTTTTATTTTTTATATCAATATTCAGAAAACCAAATGACAGAAAACATTTCCCTCTTTTATATTGTGTTCTCCACAGATAAAACGGTTCACCCACCTGTGTCAAAAACCCACCCTTATGAGGTTCTTGATCCTGCCAGCATGCCCCCAGGTTTGGGCTACACTTGTAAGATGGTGGATGGTGTTGTTCATGTGTACACGCACAAGTAAGACATTATCATCATATTTTTGTTTAGCTAGAAATAGTCCCTAGAATGATGTAGTAGTTGTATTTTTTACAGTTGTGGCCAAAATTATTAGAACGCTACTATTTTCACCAGCTAAAAATGGGTTTAAGTCAGTTGTTTCTATCTTTTTCTGTAGTGTGTCAGTAGGAAATATCAGTTTGCATTTCCAAATATTCATTTTGCCATTAATTGTAATAATCCAGTGAGATTTTTGTTTGCACAAAGATTCTGGCAATAGCCAGTACTCCACACAGACACTTCTGTCAGACACAGTCAAACAGAGACAAACTAAATCCAGAACTGTGGCAACGTCCACCTGAAAAACTGCACCTAGGGCAAAAGCTGCTTTAAACAGAAAGGATTGTCACACCAAATGTTTATTTAATATAGTTAATAGAAGTTAATTGATAAAGAATATCTATTTATGCCATTATTTTGACGCATCCTCATTTTACAGCATTTTTACACAAGTGCTTAAAAATTGTGTCAGTACTGTAGCTTTGCAGGAGGGTTTCTTGAAGCATCTTGGAGACGTTGCCACAGTTCTTCTGGATTTATTCTGATGATGATGATGAAATGAATGTTTCAAAATGTAAACTGATATTTAGATAATAGAAAATAACTAATATCCAGATAGAAATAACTGACTTAAAAAAAAATTAGCTGGTGAAAATGCTGGTGTTCTACTAATTTTGGCCACCACTGTATAACCTTTTGTCTTTCCTTTGTTTATATTTTTTTAAATAATGTCCTTCAGTTCTTCAGAGCTGGACTTGCCGTACCCAGACCTGCAGGAATACATAGCTGACATGAACATGATGATGGCGCTCATCATTAACGGCCCAGTGTAAGTTGTCCTGAACACTGTGAGGTTTGTTTCCATTCTGATCCAGCAGATTCAAGAGAAGATGATCAAATTACTGATTGAAACAGCTCATTCTGTAAATGTGAGCTGATCCCTGAGTGGGCTCCTTTGCTTGATTGAAATTATCCACTGACCTCTGTTTGAACCTGTGGATAAAATGTAAAAAAAAGAACTCATTCTTACTGAGATAAAGACGTGTAATTAATTTGTAATCTGTATAATGTCACAAAGATGAAGAGGTGGCAAGTCTGATTAAATCTGACCCCCAAAATAGCCAGAACTGGTCTGCTCTGCCTTAGGTTTGGCATACGGATTTCTGATTGTATTTTTTTTCAAACAGGAAATCTTTCTGCTATCGCCGGCTGCAGTACCTCAGCTCAAAGTTCCAGATGCACATTCTCTTAAACGAGATGAAAGAGTTGGCAGCACAGAAGAAAGTACCTCACCGTGATTTTTACAACATCAGGAAGGTCCGCTATCCAACAGCTTGAACACACAAATTTTTGTTTATTAGTTTATTAGATAGAAGAAAAATCTGATTATTTGTTCAATCATTGCTGCTCACTTGTGATGTATTGAACTACTGACTATTGACATCTTGACCTTTAGGTGGACACACATATCCATGCTTCATCCTGTATGAATCAGAAGCACCTACTGCGCTTCATTAAAAGAGCCATGAAGAAATATCCAGGTGAAATCGTCCATGTAGAAAAAGGTCGAGGACAGACTCTATCAGATGTGTTTGAGAGCATGAACCTGACGGCCTTTGACCTCAGCGTAGACACTCTGGATATGCATGCGGTAAGAACTTCAAAGGTAGAAAAAGAGTTCTGCCATCACCAGCAATTAGAGATAATAATAGAAGGGATTATTATCTCATTAAAATAGAAACCCTCATGTCGTACCAAACCCGTAAGTCCTTTGTTCATGCTTCGTGGTATTCTTGAGAACATGTGGCAGAGACTGACACACAAGAGAAAAAATTGTTGAATAAAGTCTTTATTTTTGTATTCTTTGCGCACAAAAGCTATTCTCACAGCTTCATAAAATTACAGTTGAACCACTGATGTCACATGGACTATTTCAACAATATCATTACTACCTTTTTGGGCCTTGAACATTGTAGTTGCATTGCTGTGTAGAAAGCTATCAGCTTTGATGATTTGATCAAAACTACCATTAAAACAAGAAAATTGATTTGTGGTCCAGGGTCATAAATATAAAGCAAAAATATTTTATAACAATATAAATGTCTGTGCTGTCACTTTTTGTCCAGGTAATGTGTCGTTGTTGAATAAAAGTATTAATTTCTTTTTAAAAAGTTACTGACCACAAACTTTTGAATGGTAGTGCATAGTATGTTATATTTTGTTACTTAACAATTATTGATTAAAGCCTAATAAAGTGACTATTAACAAAAATATGAGCATAAAAGACAGGAAAACTGAAATAATATAGAACCATGAAATAGTTCTAAAAGAACTTAAAATAAAGTTAACTTGAAGTTGTTTCACACAGTAGATGCCAAGGCAAATATTTGGTGGGAGTTCCAAACTTCATGAGTTTGTGTGGGATCTAGGTCACTCTCACTGAAAATATGTTGCACAGAGTTGCAGATGTAGTGCACAAGCTTAGTGGGTTTACACTTAAGTGAGAACTGAAAAACCTAATGAATGACCTGTTGTTCTCGACTGAATGCAAACTGTGGCTCTAAATGAATGCTATACAAAGTTGCACACAATTGAACGGGTCCCTAAACCATGTGAATCAAAATCTCGGAATTGAATGTGGAAATCATTGGGCTACACTGAAAAAGAAATTTTGGAAAGCAAGATAAGCCAAAAAATAGCTTTATATATTCTGTTTCCCACAGGATCGTAACACATTCCACCGCTTTGATAAATTCAATTCCAAATACAACCCCATTGGAGAGTCTATCCTTCGAGAAATCTTTATCAAGACTGACAACCATATTGAGGGGAAATACTTTGGCCACATAATCAAGGTATCTGTTCCTTATAATCTTTGAGTTTAACATGCATTCAGTTTCACATGGTAAAGTGCGCCCCCTGCTGATAGCTGTACGTTGGTGCATTTCAGGAGGTGATGGCAGACCTGGAGGAGAGCAAATATCAGAACGTGGAGCTGCGTCTCTCCATCTACGGCCGCTCGCGAGATGAATGGGATAAACTGGCTCAATGGGCCGTCAGACACAAAGTTTATTCAGATAACGTGCGCTGGCTGGTGCAGGTGCCCCGGTTATTGTGAGTACTGAACATTAAGAAGTGGCAGTTTATTATGTGATGTCTACAATAGGCCTAAATCTTTGATAAAATAAAAAAATACAAATATTTAAAATCTTGTTTAAAAGTTGGTGGGAGTTTTTAATGTTTTTGAAAAGAAGCGTCTTGTGTTCACCAAGACTGTATTTATTTGATCTGAAATACTGTAAAAGCAGTAATACTGTGAAAGATTATTACAGATTTAAATGCAGTGTTTTTATTTTATTTTAACATTTTCAGCAGTCATTGCTCCAGTTAAGAAATCATTCTAATATGCTGATTTGATGCTCAAAAACATTACTTATGAGATAAAAGGTAATAGCAGATTGTTGTTTTCTCTGCAGTGATGTGTACCACACCAAAAAGCAGCTATCTAACTTCCAGGAGATGCTAGAGAACATTTTTATGCCTCTGTTTGAAGTCACTGTCAATCCCAGCAGCCATCCACAGCTGCATCTCTTTCTGCAACATGTAAGCAAACTTTTAGTAGTGTAGTAAAGCTTGTTTTGTGAAAAAATGTTCTATATAAATTATATTAGATTATAAATCTAGTAACCCAGATTTAAGGGGGGACACTGCAGGCAAAAACGCTTTTTTCATGCACCTCTCAAATTTGAGATTTTGAGTATTTTTTCAGACTAGTGGAAAGAAAACATCCAAAAGACACTGTTAAATGTTTATTTTATAGCACTTTATCTATTTGTGTCTCTTTGAGCCATAAATCTCAACTTTCAATAGCACTTACACACACCAAACTTTACATTTTTATTCCTGTCTATATCCTGAAGGTTTTTACAGAGGGATTTGTTCATATATATTTGGTTGATTATATACAACATTTTATTCCCCCCAAAAATGTAAAAAAAAAAAAAAATGTATGGTTTTCTGTCTGTTCTAAGTATTTTCTAAATTTTGGAGTGACAAAATGAGATACCCCCAAATCCCCTCTGTAAAAACATTTGACTCTAATATGGCAAACAAATGAAACAAGAATTTTGAAACTGACTTTATCCAGTGTTTAGATTTTTGTACTAGAAATGTATGCAAATTAGTGTATATTTCATTAAATAATTCCTAATTTGCATATTTAAACCTAATATTTTTGAAAACTTGTAATACAAAAAATATTTGCTATTATCAATGTAATCAATCAACTGGGTAAGTGAGGTAATAACTTTTTTTTTTTTTTACCATATTCACCTGCAGTGTCTCGCCTTTGCCTCGCCTCACCCTTGGCTAATACATGTGTCATTGTCCCTATAGAAAAACTGTAAAAAGTTGCTTTGTAAGTTCCTTGGTTAAATCAAAGGTCCCACTTTACTGCACAAAATAAAAACATCACTATTCACCATGTGTATAAAATCAAATTATTGACAAGTATGATCACAGTTTCATTATTTTGTGAGACTGAATGTTGATGTGCCTTTCAGGTTGTGGGGTTTGATAGTGTGGATGATGAGTCCAAACCTGAGCACCACATCTTTAACCTGGACAGCCCAAAACCTGTGAACTGGACAGAGGAGGACAATCCTCCATACTCATATTATCTGTACTACATGTATGCGAATATGACTGTACTCAACCACCTGCGCAGGTATTTGGTGCCCCCCTTTTGCTAACTACCATGCCTTATATTAATATGGTAAAAATGTATGCATTTTATACAGATTCACTGATTTAAACCAGTGTGTAGATTAGAGTTAAAAGATGTGTTTAAATGTCATCTCTTTCTCCCAAAAGGCAAAGAAACTTGAATTCGTTTGTATTACGTCCACATTGTGGAGAGGCAGGACCTATTCACCACCTCGTGTCTGGATTTATGCTGTCAGAAAATATTTCCCATGGCCTGCTTCTGAGAAAAGTAAAGAAACTCTAGATACTTACAGAGAATCATGGTTGTCCTTGTAAATCTGTTTTGCTCAGGTACAGAGAATGTTCGTTTTTAAAATATTTATTTCATGATTGTTTTGTTTCAGTCCAAGCCCATGTGTTAATATCACACCTTAACTTAACAAACACTTTTTGAAAGTTGCCAGTATTGAACAGAACACTGGAATACAGCCATTCAAACATTGATATCCTCTCTTCAGCTTTGGCCTATTTACCTTTTTCTTCCTGTAATAGTGGGTGCGGCCATTTGTCAATATTATGGTTCTGGCTTTCAGTCTCATCCGTGTCCAGCTATTTATAGCTGTACAAAACAACTTGTTTTGGTGCTTATTATTGCCAAAAGGTGTGTCTTAGCATATTATTTTAATGTATTATCTTAATTATGAGCACACTGTTTACTGCACATTGTTATTCTTTTGGGGCAGCCGTGGCCTAATGGTTAGGGAGTCTGACTTGTAACCAAGAGGTTGCGAGTTCGAGTCCCAGGTCCGGCAGGGATTGACGGTGGGGGGAGTGAATATCCAGCGCCCTCTCCATCGTCAATACCACGACTGAAGTGAGACCCTTGAGCAAGGCACCGAACCCCCAACTGCTCCCCGGGCAATGCAATGGCTGCCCACTGCTCCGGGTGTATGTTCACGGTGTGTGTGTGTGTGTTCACTACTGTGTGTGTGCACTTGGATGGGTTAAATGCAGAGCACAAATTCCTAGTATGGGTCACCATACTTGGCCTCACGTCTCGTCACTTTCACTTAATCAGCTAAAGTTTTGACGGAACAGAGCTAGATCTAATATACTTGGGGCTAATATTCTTATCTTAAGACCCAGTGCAAACAGCCAAGAGCTTATCAGTCCACCCAGAGTTGAGTTGTAGAGTGAGATGTTTGTGTATTTTTCTCAGGCTCCTGTACTGCAGTATCTGTATTACCTAGCTCAGATCGGCATCGCCATGTCCCCGCTCAGCAACAACAGCCTCTTCCTCAGTTACCATCGAAATCCACTGCCCGAGTACCTGTCCAGAGGTCTCATGGTGTCTTTGTCCACTGATGACCCACTGCAGTTCCACTTCACAAAGGTTGCAAGCCAAACCATACCATCAGATATCATACAAATGTTTTTAATTATATCCGTCTTCCCTGAGTGCGCTCAGTAATGTGTTTAACCTATTGTGTGTGGTTGTTCAGGAGCCGCTGATGGAGGAGTACAGCATCGCTGCTCAGGTGTGGAAGCTGAGCTCGTGTGACATGTGTGAGCTGGCCCGAAACAGTGTGCTCATGAGTGGATTTTCTCACCAGGTGCTCATATCTACACATACACCTTTGTCAGCAATGGTAGAAGTTGATTTTGTGTTGTTTAGTGTGCACATTTTACTTTTTACATTTTGGTAACATTTGACAGTAAGGTTAACATTTTTTAAAGGGAATGTAAGGTTTAATAGAACGTAAATGGTGTTTCTCACGTAAATATGTAGTAGAAAACCTATGAAAGATTTACGCTATTTAAAATATCCACATCGTTTTATACATATTTTGGACTAGGGGCGGCATTATGACGTGAAATGGTTGCGCTTTGTAAACTGACGCTACCTGTTGCTATTTTACTGCAACACAATTCAGAATACACAACTCTGAAAACAAAATACTGATACAATGACGACAGCTACTGAATAAGCTTACAGTTGGCAATGGATGTACAGTCATGGCCAAAAATTTCGGCACCCTTGCAATTCTGTCAGAAAATGCAACACATCTTTCCGAAAATTGTTCCAATTGCAAATGTTTTGGTAGTCACATGCTTATTGTTATTGTTTTTGAACAACAAAAAAAACCTTGAAATGTCAAACCTGATAAAATTTCACACAGAACTCAAAAAATGGACTGGACAAAATTATTGGCACCCTTAACTTAATATTTGGTAGCACCCCCTTTGGAAAAATAAATAACTGAAATTAATCGCTTCCTGTATCCATGAATGAGTTTATTACACCTCTCTACTGGAATTTTGGACCACTTTTCTTTTGCAAACTGCTCCAAGTCATTCAAATTTGAAGAATGCCTTCTCCCAACTCCACAGGTGTTCTATGGCATTCAGATCTGGACTTTTTGATGGCCATTTCAGAACTCTCCAGCGATTTATTTGTAACCATTTCTGAGTGCTTTTTGAAGTGTGTTTCGGGTTATTGTCCTGCTGGAAGACCCATGAGCTTTCTGACACTGGCCACTACGTTGCACCCCAAAATTCTTTGGTAATCATCAGATTTCATGATACCGTTCACACAGTCAAGGCATCCAGTGCCTTGCCTGTAAACAGTGCCATGATATCCTTTACCAAAAAGCTCTACCTTTGCCTCATCTGTCCACAATATGTTCTCCTAGAAGGATTATGGTTTTGTTACATACGTTTTGGCAAACTCTAGTCTTGCTTTTTTATGCCTTTGTGTCAGCAGTGGTGTCCTACCATAGCGTCCCTTTTCATTCAGATGGCAACGGATAGTGTGAGCTCACACTGTTGTACCCTGTGTCTGCAGATCATCTTGAATTTGTTTTGGAAGTTAATCTGGGTTCTTTATCCACCATTCAAACAATCCTTCATGTCATTTTTCAGGGAGGTTAGCTACAGTGCGTAAATGTACGTTGTGTATAATGTGCCCTGGGAAATACATATTAAAAAAATATAATACATATTAAACGAGAGATGACTCGGTTAATGGCTTTATTCCTATTGGATCAGGATTACGCTGTTGTATTGAGTTTATGCTTCAACCTCAGAATTGTTTAATTTATTCCTGGTAAAATGTGCATCTGGATATAAATGCTATAATTTATCATGATGTGGTGATTCGAGGGAAATGACTGAGTAATTTGAGATAAATAAATACGCTCAAATGTATGGGAGATGGAGAACAGAAACTATCACATATTGAACATATTATCTGGATAAATGAGTGGTCTGAGTGGACATTTAAATTACAAACAAGTCAAATGTTATTTCTTTATTGATTATATAATAACTTGAAAAACAGACAAAACAGAAAAGGTAAGAAGCATTATTTGAGAAAAGGGCAAACTAATATAATAAGCGCTGACCTGTAGCGGAACTAACTTTACCCTGCGCTGACGTAATTTTTGTGAAAAGGCTAATTGTCCATGTTTTTCGACAATTTTTGTTCTCTCAAATCCACAGACAACTCTTTACACTTCTTTCTTTTGTCCATGCACAGTGTGACACACAACATAAAGGTTGAGTCAACTTTTCTCCATTTTAACTGGTTGCAAGTGTGATTACTATATTGCCTGCACCTGTTATTTCTTACAATTTTGACAAGGTGCCAATCATTGAGTTCTGTGTGAAATTGTATCAAGTTTAACTTTTCTTCTCTGTTTCTTGTGTTGTTCTAGTACAAACAAAACAATGAACACGTGAACGCCAAAACGTTTGCAATTGGAACAATTTTCTGAGAGAAGTGTTGCATTTTCTGACAGAATTGAGTGCAGCCATTTCACGCCATTGAAAATATGGCACCCCCTGTAGTCCAAATTATGTATAAAATGATGTGGATTTTTTAAGTAAGTCTTTCATGGGTTTTCTGCTACAGATTTCAGTAGGCGACGTTATCTACATTATATTAAGCCATACAAGTTTTAATACCCGGTGTTCCCTTTAGAATTAGTTAAAGGGGACATTGGATATCCATTTTCCACAAATACGTGTCCATCAGTGTCCATGGACGGGGCCTGAACAATATGATGCCATACTGCTCAGAAAATCAAAATGGCCTGAAAATTGAACTTAATTGAAATAAGTAAGCTGATTTTTATCATTGTAGGTGGTTGTGTCTACACTTGCTAAGACACTTTTATATGCAAACTATGATGCACTCTATGTCCTCTTTAAGCCTTTATGATTTTAAAAGGGAGGATAAAATACTTCTTTTGTTGTTGTGGCAACCAATTTGGTTGGGCGTCAAACAAAACAGTATATTGGCACAAGCTTATCTGTCACTAGTGAAATTACAGTAGTTAGCAGCCAACACAAGCAGATTGCATAACATGACCTCATTCTTTAAAACCCTGATTAAAATTACAGTATATAGAGGAAAATATGACACAGAGTACTTTATATATGTGACCCCACAAAACCAGTTATAAGGGTCAGGTTTTTTTTTAATTAATGAATAAGTAAGTTTTCCTTTGATATATGGCTTGTTAGGATAGCACAATAGTTGCCCGAGATACAACTATTTGAAAATCAGGAATCTGAGAGTGCAAAAAAACAAAATATTTAGAAAATCGTTGAAAAGTTATCCAAATTAAGTTCTCAGCAATGTATATTAGTAATAAAAAATTAAGTTTTGATATATTTACAGTTGGAAATTTACAAAATATCTTCACGTAACATGATCCTTATGATCCTTTTTTTTATCATTTTGATCCATACAATGTATTTTTGGCTATTGCTACAAATATAAAATATAAAAGCATGTGGGTAACACATACAGTTTTCTTGTGTCCAGGTGAAAAGCTATTGGCTGGGGCCGCATTATATCAAAGAGGGGCAGGAGGGCAACGACATCAGACGCACTAACGTTCCAGACATCCGAGTGGCGTACCGTTTTGAGACGCTGTGCGAAGAGCTGAATCTGATTACCCAGGCCGTACGGTCAGAGGAGCTGGAGACTGTTGAAGAACAGGGCTCCCTGTGCATGGGTGCAGGAACGGCCAGACGTTAGCAGTGTCATACGCTTTCAATTATTCACCCAGTGCAGAATGAGTGTGAAAGGTGATTCAGGGAAATTCAAGTTGGTACTAACTGCAGAGACAAATGGCTTCCAACGGCTTCCAACTCCACCTCTCTGGACATCAAATGGGGTGGCAGGATAGAGTTTTGGGTAGGCTTACGGTGTGGTTGGATTTTCTAGCTCCACCCATTTAGATACAAATTACATTAGCTCCTCCTCAAAGAATGTCTATCGAGGGAGGGCTACATGTAAGCTTCATCTATTTGCTCTGCAGTGAGCAGCCTCTGGGGAAATGTGGCACAGTCATACTGTGTTTGATTCCACTGGTGTTCAACTAAATACCCACCCCCCTCTTGTTTTTTACTTTATTTAGGTATTTACTAGAAATGTACTGTGTTTTTTGGTTGTGAAGTGCAACTCCTCATTGCTGGGAAACAGAATTTGCACACAGGAAATGCCAATGTTGTGTTTGACAAAAGCACATAAACATTTTGCTGAATACCAACTGGAAACACTTACAGTATCTGTGAAGGCTCCAGAAATTCACAATCAAACATCTGGAAACCCCAGAAAATCCCCCTTTTGTTACTGTGGACCTTATACTGTCCTTAAACCTGCAATCCAGCATGCAGATCATTGAAATGGTTTACACCATCATAGATAATAAACATTTGGTGTCGCTTGTACACTTGTTTTGAACGCTAACAGCCATAAAGATTTGTTCTTTGGCTAGTATGTGTGAACTCAAGTTCCCGTGCACATCTCTGCCATGTGCCGTCAACATCCTGTCATTTTTAAATGGATTTTTATCTCCTTTATATTCTTGATTTTAACAGGTTGTGTTCTAATTATTAAGTTTATTATTGTGATATTTATTTTAAAGTGGTTGTATCCTTGTATCATTTGGCCATTTTTATGTGTGTCTGTAATTGAATAATGATTAGTGCTATTTATTGTAAATCAGACATGATGATATCAAGTGAAGTTTATTTTTTCTGCTGTATTCTGTATCTCAAAATTAAAATATAATTCTGAAAGTCTGTGGATTTAATGTATACTATTCACTTTTTTATAAAAGAAGCAAGCAAGTTGTTTCCTGTGAATGTGCAAGACTTTGGATTCCGATATAGGGAAAAAACTAGAGGAATAACAAAGTAGTGAAATTATTTTTGCTATAAATGTTAATTTTTCTTATTAGTTTTTGCTAAAATAATTGTATGTTTTGGGGTGTTTCTGAAAATATGAGACCATGATGCAGCATAGTCAAAAGTTTCTAACATAACTGGAAGGCTATTGTGACCTTTATATAAGAAAGAAATTAGTTAGGGTTCATAAAAATCAACTGCTAGAATATATACTTACTCAAGATAATCAAAAAGCTGTTTTTTTTTTTTTTTAATTCAGTTATTGAATTGAATTATTCAATTCATCATATATGTATCTATGATGTAAATGCATTCTAAACTAATTTTAATTTAGTTCTAAGGATTATATCACTTCCAGAATAATCACTTCCTAATAATTTAGTCATCTCCATGTCATCGAAGATGTTCATGTGTTTCAAAAAGAAAGGTTTTTGAGGAAAACATTTGGATGTTTAACCCGTTTGCTCCCATTGAATCCCACTTTATGGAGAAAAATCCTGGCATGTTTTCCTCAAAAGCCTTAATTTCTTTTGCACTGAAGAAAAGAAAGACATGAACATTTTGGATGACACAGGGGTTAGTAAAGTAGGATTTTTTATACTGGAAGAGAGCCAATCCTTTAACTCCTCATATAGCTTTATATCATGACAACATGTTGACCATAAGATTTTAGCACTATGTATTTAGAATGCACATTGGCGTATTGCTTGAGAAATATAAACGAAAATTCTTTTGTATTATTTAGCATGGACAGAATAGTCATAACATGACAGAACATTCATTTTGTGGGTGTACTATCTCTTTAATTTGAAACCACTAGTACATCTAATCCCACAGAACCCACGTGCGCGCGCACACGCCCCCTCCTCCATTCCGCTTTTCCTGCACCTCAGTTTGTAGCACAACGGGCATACTCTTGTTGCAAGATGGCAATGAAATTGGCATACTGGGATATACGCGGGGTAAGAACCAGTCATCATTACATACCTATTTTTTCCCGAATTTTGCATAGTTAGACCTTTATTTGATTCATATTTCTGCAAAATGTTTATTTCATAACTTCGTCATGGAGTCATCACAATAGAATCGCAGTCAATTTGATATCCCGTGTCTAAAAACGGTCAAAACTCCATAATCTCCGCTTGTTTAAATTTACATCTTGGGTTACGATAAATCGAGAGAAATAAACTAACGTTAGGTCGATGAAAAAGCTTGATAACGCGTTGGTTTAGATAAAAGTTAACGGTCGTCTGATGTGACACTGGGCTGAAACATACAAACTGCATTTTTCTAGTGGGTATTTTTAGACGATTCTTTAAAATAACGTTTTCATACCTAAAAGCCTTCATTGCTTGTCATGGGTGATTTAATAGGAGTTCAAATTTAACTAGTTTTTTGTAGTTCAGCGCGTTTCTGCTAGCCAAGCCCACAGTTGCAACTTTATTCAATTTTACGTCAGTAATGTTTATGCACAGCTTTATCTACAGCTTCCGGTGTGGTTACACCCCAAATGCGAAATTACGACGGAACACTTACTGTATTCTGTAAATTCATAAGAGCTAACGTAACATTAAACACTGTATTAAAGCACTGGACCAAAGCCAATTTTAACTTTGGGTTATAAAAACACGCCTGAGAGCTAGTTTAAAATTGTCATAAACTGCCACCGTGCTTACCTTAGTCGCAGAACATTTTTCTCGCTCCTTGTTTCATCTCCTCGATATAAATATGGAACAAGAAACGCGTAAACTGGATAATACTCTACTGTTTGCTTCCTAAGACTCAAGGAAACTTAACCACATCTGTGTATTAGCATTTCCACAGCTAACAGTCACATAAGTAAAATTAATCCTCTGCTGCTGGATAGCAAATAGCGCCAGAAAGTTAAACAGGTTGAATTCTGTTAGTTGTCAAATCAGCGTTACTCGCCTCATAAATATGAAAATAAGAAAATTAGCCCATGGTTTATAAATTTGCTGTGTAAAATGTCAACCCTCAGTTAATAATTTCAAAAGTGATTATTTATACAGGATATCATTTCATCCCATTACAGCTTGCTCAACCAATCCGTCTGCTGTTGGAATACACTGGTACCAAGTATGAGGAGAAGTTATATTCTTGTGGTGAAGGTAAGTGACATAGTGGCAGACATAGTCAGATTGTCCATATAAATTCACATTGACTTAATTTTTTATTTTATTTTATTCTGGCCTTGCAGCTCCCAACTATGACAAAAGCTGTTGGTTTAATGAGAAAGAGAAACTTGGGATGGACTTTCCTAATGTAAGTTACATATTTACTCTCATAGTATTGTTCAGTATAACATGCAATAACTAACCACCATAATTTTTTTTACTAGTTGCCATACCTAGAGGATGGAGACACGAAAGTAGTCCAAAGCAATGCCATAATGAGATATATCGCACGCAAACACAACCTCTGTGAGATCTTGATTGATTTATTTCACTCCTCAAAAAAAAAAATATCTTTATTTTACTGTCTCAAGCATCACTGAAAATAGCCTTTCAAGCCATGTTAGACTTTTTTTCCCAATGTGTTTCTAGGTGGGGAAACTGAAGAGGAGCAGACGAGAGTTGACATCTTGGAAAACCAGGCGATGGACTTCCGCAATGGTTTTGTCCAGCTCTGCTATGGAGACTTTGTGAGTGATTGATTATATAAAAATATGTATTACAGCATTGAAGAAATTTGCAACTAATAATAAGAATTTACTTGTTAATTGATAACACAAATGATTTGCGTTCATTTGTATTTGATTACAGGACAAAAACAAATCATGCTACACTGAGAAACTGCCAGGAACTCTAAAGCAGTTCTCTGACTTCCTTGGTGAGAGGAAGTGGTTTGCTGGGGACAAGGTAAGTAGACATTATGTTCAGAAGCACTTTATTTTGTTCATTTAAGTGGCCCGAGCATTTAATGTAATAAATGTAATATTTTTGTAATTATTTATTATTATGTAATGAAATAATTAGTTTGACATGCTCATATCCCACTGTCTCAACCTTTAGATCACATTTGTGGACTTCATCATGTACGAGTTGTTGGATCAGCATCGTATGTTTGACGCAGCATGCTTGGATGACTACAAAAACCTTAGATGTTTCTTGGATCGCTTTGAGGTTTGAATTCATCTTTTGTCACACAGAATGATTTGATAGTCTCACCTAAGTTAATGCATAATTGTGACCATTATTAATTGTGTTCCCTGTCAGAGTCTTGAGAAGATTGTAGAATACATGAAGTCAAGCAAGTTCATGAAAACACCTGTGAACAACAAGATGGCCAAATGGGGAAACAAGAAGGAGTGAAACAAGATTGTCTTGATGAAGCATCATAAGGTGTACCACCAGCTGCTTTGATTAAAAGGGCAATGCAGTTGAACTGCGCACTGATCTTTTTTTTGGGACCACAATTTTAAACCTTTCGATAACCAACAAAGCCATTTAAGGGTGATTAGTTGAATTTACATCCCAGTAATACAGTTAGCATTAGTATTTATTATAAAGTACTACAAAACAATCAGAATTCTCAGTTGTTGTCTGTAGACATAGTGCAAGCACTTATGTTTGAATTAAAAGTGTTCATGTGAGTGTCGCACTTTGATTTTGACTATTTGGTGTCATTAAAAGAAAAGAAGCATTTCATTGTTATATTATAGATCTCACTGTTTGAATTGTGATTCTACATTTGAAAATAAGCATTAAATGCAGTACCTTATTTTTCAATAAAGCAGAGCACTGTTTTGTTCAATAAATTTTTTAAAAATGGTGTTTTTTTTCTCTCAGGGGAAACCTTACTAATGTATGGAAGCCTGTTTCCACCACTGAATGAAAAATAAAAAGGAAATCTCGTAATTCTGACCTTTTTTTTCTCGCAATTTCGAGGTTACAGTTCACAATTCTGACTTTTCTTTCTCAGAATTGTAAGATATAGAGTATTGTGAGAAATTAAATGAGAATTGTGAGATAGAAACCTTGCAATTTTGAGAAGAGTCTTATTTTCCTCTTAAAATAGGACTTTTATAACTCACAATTGCAAGTTTATATCACCCAATTCTTACGTTATTTCAGTTTATATCAAGCAATTCTGGGAAAAAAGTCAGAATTGTATGTATCTCACAATTGTGAGTTCAATTTTCTGGCAGTTCTGATGTTGACTCGCAATTGGGAGTTTATATAATGCAATTCTGAGAAAAAAAAGTCAACTGAGTTTGTCATAATTGTGAGTTAAATCTCGCAATTCTGGATTTACAACTCAGTTGCGAGTTTATATCCTACAATTGTGAGAAAAAAAAGTCAGAATTGTAAGTTTATATCTCACGCAATTCTGCCTTTTTAAACTCGCAATTGCAAGTTTATATTACGCAATTCTGAGTCCAAGTCAGAATTGTGAGTTTATACAGTATCTCGCAATTGTGAGTTAAATCTCACAATTCTGCCTTTATAACTCACAACTGTGAGTTAATATTAAGCAATTCTGACGTTAACTTGCAATTGTAAATTAATATCACGCAATTCTGAGAAAAAAGTCAGAATTGTGAGTTTATATCTCGCAGTTCTGGATTTACAACTTGCAATTGCAAGTTTATATCCTGCAATTGAGAAAAAAAGTTTTCTGAGAAAAAAGTCAGAATTGTGAGTTTGTATCATGCAAATTCTGAGAAAAATGTCAGAATTGTGAGTTTATATCCTACAATTCTGAGAAAAAAGTCAGAATTCTGAGTTTGTGTAAAAATTGTGAAACGTAACCTCGAAAAATCTCGCAATTCTGGCTTTTATAACTCACAATTTTGACCTTATGTCGCAATTCTGGAAAAAAAAGTCAGAATTGTGAGTTTATATCTTTGTCACGCAATTTTGAGAAAAAAGTCAAAATTGTGAGTTTATATCTCACAATTTTGAGCTTATGTCGCAATTCTGGAAAAAAAAGTCAGAATTGTGTTTATATCTCTGTCACGCAATTTTGAGAAAAAGGTTAAAATTGTGAGTTTATATCTCGAAATTCTGTCTTTTATAACTCACAATTTTGAGCTTATGTCGCAATTCTGGAAAAAAAAGTCAGAATTGTGAGTTTATATCTCTGTCATGCAATTTTGAGAAAAAAAGTCAAAATTGTGAGTTTATATCTGGCAATTCTGCCTTTTATAACACAATTTTGAGCTTATGTCGCAATTCTGGAAAAAAAGTCAGAATTGTGTTTATATCTCGCAATTCTGGCTTTTATAACACAATTTTGAGCTTATGTCGCAATTCTGGAAAAAAAAAGTCAGAATTGTGAGTTTATATCTCGCAATTCTGGCTTTTATAACACAATTTTGAGCTTATGTCGCAATTCTGGAAAAAAAAAGTCAGAATTGTGAGTTTATATCTCGCAATTCTGGCTTTTATAACACAATTTTGAGCTTATGTCGCAATTCTGGAAAAAAAAGTCAGAATTGTGAGTTTATATCTCGCAATTCTGGCTTTTATAACTCACAATTTTGAGCTTATGTCGCAATTCTGAAAAAAAAAAAGTCAGAATTGTGAGTTTATATCTCGCAATTCTGGCTTTTATAACTGACAATGTTGAGCTTATGTCGCAATTCTGGAAAAAAAGTCAGAATTGTGAGTTTATATATCTGTCACGCAATTTTGAGAAAAAAAGTAAAAATTGTGAGTTTATATCTCGCAATTCTGGCTTTTATAACTCACAATTTTGACCTTATGTCACAGTTCTGGAAAAAAAAAGTCAGAATTGTGAGTTTATATCTCACAATTTTGAGCTTATGTCGCAATTCTGGAAAAAAAAAAGTCAGAATTGTGAGTTTATATCTCGCAATTCTGGCTTTATAACACGCAGTTGTGAGTTTTGTCTCGCAATTCTATGGGGGAAAAGTCAGAATTGTGGGATAAAAGTCGCAATAACTTTTTTTTTTATTTAGAGAAACGGGCTTCCATAATAAAGCTAAAACATGTTGTTTGTGTTTAGAATGCATGTCATTGCTGGAAAAGCCGAATGGAAGAACATGCATACTGTTTTGGGACGGTTATATGCGACGCCGCACAAGTTCGGCAAACGTTCCGCAGAAGAAAGAAACTCTTACGAGTTATGAACAACACAAAGGTGATGAAGAATTTGCTTGCGGTCTGGACACGCCCCAAAGTGTCTGTTGCCACGCCCACCGTCTATACTACACCCTGGGTCGCTAGCACCTGCGCGTGCCCACACTCTTTCCATTCCTCATTGTTTAGCTTCTGCAGAAAGGTGCTCGTTGCTAGTTGCAAGATGGCAATGAAACTGGGATACTGGGATATACGCGGGGTAAGAAATATATATATATATATATATATATATATATTTACATTTCTCAACATTTAATTTGTTTTTATTTGAACTCTATAAAATGTGTAACTTGCAGTCTATTACAAAAGATTAGAATAGCTCAGTGTGGTTTTTCATGTCTAAAAATATACAAATGTATACTTAATGTATAGCCTATTGTACGTAGCTTGTTTAAAGATATATGTCGATAGGCTACTCTATTCTTAAACTAATCAGTTAGCAAAGTTTGGTACTGATGCCTTTATACTTGAAACATAGAGATCAGAGCTAGTCAGTGGTCTTTATTGGACTTGTGGATAAAATTTAACATGCTTTGTCTTGTCTCGCCAAGCCCACTGATACTTGCTATATGTAAATTTTAAGCTTACCTGAAAGTCTCTTCGGGTGTGGTTAAACCCCCAAATGCAACTGCAAATTAAAACTAAACGCCTGCAGCATTTTTTATGAGCTTTTCGATTTTTTCGTTTTTGAAGTTTTCTCTTCATACAATTTAATGATAGCAAATGACTACAAAGAAACTTACTTTTTAATACGGAGAAATAAGATCATGTCTTCATATACACTACATCAACTTCTTATATTGATTATAAGCATTTATCAATAAATGATCTACCCAGAATCAACATTATATTACTGAGAAATTCTACATTTTTGTAATTCAACATTTGAACACTTACCACAGTTTTTTTTGGGGGGGGGGGGGGGGTAAATAAGCGCATCATTTGGGTATTTGAAGTGCCTTTTATTTACTGTATATCTCTGAAGGTCTAAAATCACCATGAAATTCCATGTCCTTAATTATCATATGTATTAAAAAGCACAAAACGAACATATTTAACCATCCTTTGTCAGTTTCCCGCGAGCTAGAGATAATGAGCGTAAAAAACAAACCTCGTCCTATATTTTTGTTAAACAGAGGTGGACAGTAGTGAAGTATTTTTACTTTACTCAAGCAATTTTAAAAAGTATCTGTACTTTACCAGAGTGTTTTTTTTACATTCCAAAATTACTGCACTACATTTCATTAAACAACAGCATTAAAAATTTGGTACTTTCTTGTACTCTTGTAATCTTTGAATTACCTTTGCTTGAGTAAAAGTAAGAAAATACTATATTTCTAATGTAATTATTAAATGATATTTAATATGAAACGCAGAGCAGTAGAGTACAATATTATGCCTTGGCATGTTGTGAAGTAAAGTTTTCTAAAGAAAAACACTGATAAAGTACAGACACTTGAAACTTACTTTTAAAGCAGAGCCTACTTCACTACTTTCCGCATCTGCTTTTAAATATCCAATTAAGAATATTAACAAAGGGTTTATTAACATACAGTGTGATATCGACCATCAGTTAGCATTTCTTCTGATTACAGCTTGCTCAACCAGTCCGTCTGCTGTTGGAATACACTGGTACTAAGTATGAGGAGAAGTTGTATTCTTGTGGTGAGGGTAAGTGATGATCATATAACATACAGGTATCAGACATACTCAGATTGTCCATATAAAAGCGCATTGAATTGATTTGATATTTGATATTTTTGTCTTGCAGCTCCCAACTATGACAGAAGCTGTTGGCTTAATGATAAAGACAAACTTGGTCTGGCCTTTCCTAATGTAAGTTACATATTTACCCACATAGTATTGTTCAGTATGAAATGCAATAACTAACCACTGTCATTCTTCCCCAGTTGCCCTACCTAGAAGACGGAGACACGAAAGTAGTCCAAAGCAATGCCATATTGAGATATATCGCCCGCAAACACAACCTCTGTGAGTTATTTTTTCCCTCACTAAAAAAAGGTTTCTTATTTTGCTATCTCAAGCGTCGGTAAACATCTCTCTGTAATGTGTTTCTAGGTGGGGAAACCGAAGAGGAGCAGATGAGAGTTGACATCTTGGAAAACCAGGCAGTGGACTTCCGCAATGGTTTTGCCCAGCTCTGCTATGGAGACTTTGTGAGTGCCCATGAGCTGCTTTAGTGGACCGTCTTAAGTGCTGATTGATTCTATACATTTTTTATAGAGTTTTGAAGAAAATCTTAACTTTTGCAATACTTGTATATTTGATTACAGGACAAAAACAAATCATGTTACAATGAGAAATTGTCAGGAACTCTAAAGCAGTTCTCTGACTTCCTTGGTGACAGAAAATGGTTTGCTGGGGGCAAGGTAAGTATATTACTTTATTTTGTCCATTTCGTCATAAGAAAGAGGTTGTTTGTTTGAAAAGCTCATCCCACTTTTGTCTCATCCTGTAGATCACTTTTGTGGACTTCATCATGTATGAGTTGTTGGATTTGCACCGTATGTTACACGCAGAGTGCCTGGATGACTACAGAAACCTGAGGTCTTTCCTGGATCACTTTGAGGTTTGGATTCAGTTTTTGTCAAACAGACTATACTTTGATTTTGTAATGTTAAAATGTGAAATTCTGATATGAATTGTGTTCCCTGTCAGAGTCTTGAGAAAATTGCAGAATACATGAAGTCGGACAAGTTCATAAAAACACCCGTGAACAACAAGATGGCTAAATGGGGAAACAAGAAGGAGTGAAAATCACATTGCTTTTCTTTGAACCACCTTTTTAACCTTCCCATTAAACAAAGCATTAGTGAAATTTACATCTGAATGATACAGCTGTTACATTAGATATTTCACAGTTTGGATTTTCTACTTTTGAACTGTAAAAAAGCATGAACCTTATTTTGACCCAATAAAGCAGAGCTCTGTTGTGTTGTGCATTTTTAAAAAAGCCTTTTTTGTTAGAAATTAAACTGTCATGAATGGCATCATGCAATCCCACACTGAAGTGCAAAAGAGGTTTGATAAAAACTAGAAAATTAGAAAAGGCATACTGATTAAAATAATTACTGCTGTGAGGTTAAACACAAACCCACAACTGGATTGTTGAACTTAAGCTGGAATTTTAAATGTTAGAAAGATTTCTGCTCACCAAGCCTGCATTTATTTGATCCAAAGCACAAACAGTACTGTTTCTTAATAGAAATCTTTTGTATCCTGATAAATGTCTTTTATCATAACATTTGATCAATTTAAAGCATCCATGTTAAATAAAAGTATTAATTTCTACTAAAAAAAAGCACTGACTGGAAAGCTTTTGAATGGTATAGTGTACATAAATTTGGTGTTTTGAAAGGTTTGCTGCTTAAGCTGTTGTGGTGTTCATTCACATTGTTTCTAGATTATAGTGTAGAATGATCAGATGCATTTTAATGCTTTAATGCTTCATTGGTCAAAAAAATTAACTTTGCACAAAAAACTAATTTCACTGTATTTTGATCCTGACACAAAATGATCTGCTAACACCAATTGACTAATATCAGCAGCACATGTGAAAGTGTGAAGTCAGGAGAAATCACTATCATGCCAATTAGATTGTAACAGCTGACTGATTGCTATAAAAGAATAAAAGAAGGGAAGAAGAGCTTCCAATCATTGTGTTCTTGCTAGCAATGGTTACCTCCAAAGAAACACAAGCAGCCATCATCGCTTTGCATCAAAATGGCCTCACATGCAAGGAAATTGCTATAAAGAATATTGCACCTGAAAGAACCATTTACCGGATCATTAAAAACTTTAAGAAAAGAGGTCCAACTGCAGTGAAGAAGTCTTCAGGACGTCCCAGAGTGTCCAGCAAGTGCCAGGATCATCTCCTCCTGAGGAGTCAGTAACGGAATCGTGCCACAACCAGTGCAGAGTTTGCTCAAGAATGGCAATAGGTGGGTTTGAGAGCATCTGCACGAACAGTAAGGCAAAGACTTTTGGACAGTGGACTGGTGTCAAGAAAGGCAGCAAAGAAGCCATTTCTCTCCAAGAAAAACATCAAGGACAGACTAAAATTCAGCAGGAAGTACAAGGCTTGGACAGCAGAAGACTGGTGCAAAGTTATTTTTTTCTGATGAAGCTCCCTTCTGACTGTTTGGGACATCTGGAAAACTGATTGTCTGGAGAAGAAAAGGTGAACGCTACCATGAGTCCTGCGTCATGCCAACAGTGAAACATCCTGAGACCATCCATGTGTGGGGTTGCTTTTCAACCAAGGGAGTGGGCTCTCTCATAATTCTGCCAAAAAAAACACTGCCATGAATAAAGAATGGTATCAAAACGTCCTGCAAGAGCAACTTCTTCCAACGATCCATGAGCAATTTAGTAATGATCAGTGCATTTTTCAGCATGATGGAGCACCATGTCACAAAGCAAGAGTGTTAAAGAAGTGGCTCGAAGATCATGACATTGAAATTTTGGATCCTTGGCCAGGTAACTCCCAGGATCTCAACCCTATTGAGAACCTGTGGTCAGTCCTCAAAAGGTGAGTGGACAAGCAGAAGCCCACAAATTGTAGTCAACTCTGAGAACTAATATGGCAAGAATGGATCACCGTCAGTCAGGATTTGACCCAGAAGCTAATATCCAGCATGCCAGAACAAATTACAAAGGTTATGAAGAACAAGGGTCAACACTGTAAATATTGACTCATTGTAAATTTTTGCCAATAAAATCCTTTAATCTAAAAACCCTTTCATCTACAAATGCTAAAGCAGTAAACTTTGCAAAACACAAAATTTGTCATTGCAAAAACTTTTGGCCATGAATGTATTAATGTTACAATAGCTTTTTTATTTAAGATAATTGCTGATCTTTGGATCTTTCTATTCATCAAAGAATCCTGAAAAAATCTACTCAACTGTTTTAAATATTGATAATAATAATTATTTGCTGATTGAACAGCAAATCAGCATATTGGAATGATTTCTGAAAGATCACATGATCAAGAAATGATGCTGGAAATTTAGCTTTGATCACAAATCTAATAAATTAGATTTTAAATATATTCAATAAAAATATATTTCACAATATTACTGCTTATGCTCTTTTTGGATCAAATAAATGGCAAGCTTAGGGCAGAAGAGACTTCTTTAAAAAAAACTATAAAAATCTTACGGTCCAAAAACTTTTGACTGGTAGTGTAAATGTAACAAAACATATTTACCTCTAAAATCAAATATTATTTTACGTTTTATTTTAAAAGCTACTTAAACATCTGTTTGACCAGTAACCAAAAATGTCCACTAATGTGTTGATTATTAACCATTTATTAATGTACAATGCACAATTAACGAACAGTGTCAGAATCAGTGTTACAGACATAATTAATTTTCATTTAGCACACATAACAGCTAAGTAATAATAAAACTGTAATTATGCCCACAACCCCAGTGACATCGGTGGAAGTCAATTTAATTCATCTGTACTGTGTCAAATAAATAAAATGAATGCATTAAATGTATACATCATTGGAATATATCAAGTCTGTAGGCATTAGCCTTGGCTTGTTGTCTAATGAATGGAAATGTGGAGGTGTTTACTGAATAGTCTTGTTCATTCAGGTCCAGACTTGTTTAGATTCTTTCCATCAAAATGCACCAATGTCATCAGATTATCAGCGTCCACCATAGTGATTGTATTCAGCCTCACTGGCAAGCTGCAAAGGACATAGAGACTGATGTCATTTGTGAGCTTTGCCTGAGTCAGCTTTACAAACATTTGAAACACTGAATACTGTGAGATCACCTCTCCACAATGAAAAGTGCTTCATAAATATACACGTACGAGGCATGAGTTTACTTTTGAGCTGCATTACTCACTGCAATGCTGGATCTGACGCTCTGCAGCTGGAAGAAGACTCGACCTCCTTCCTCAGGACATATTGCTCTGATATCATCCCGTTTCATTCCCAGCAACATTGATCCATTAAACACCCCAAGACTCTGGATTGTCCTGCACAAATACATGATAATCCAAATGTGTCAACAGGTTAATAAATGACTTTCTGGAGCATGTACATTTTTACCGCTAGAGGGCGCATATTCAAAACACAAAAATATATATTTATACATTTAATTTATTTATGTTTTATTAATTTATTAATTTATGTGAAGTTATTGGCAGTCGACGCAATGAGACAGTAGTTAAAATTGCTATTTCTCGAGTGCAGACTTTATGTTTTGACTGTAAAGAATAAAATTAAAAATGATAGAAATGATTTCTTACATTTTAGAAAAGCCTTTGTACTGTAACCAGGCTTTGACTTCCTCAGGTCTAGATTTCAAGTCTAGAGATGGAGGTCCTCTCATATTTGGCTAAGAATATAAAGGCACAAAATTCATAAAACAATGAATTATGTTGCACAAATCAATTAGATGGTTTAAATATACAAAAACCATGGCCCGAACAAACAGCAATAAAAAACTTAAATTGACCAACCAGTTTTTTTTTTATATAGCTTATGTTAAAAAATCTGAATGAAGCCATGGTGTATATCCATAATACATTGTTACCATTCTTGTTTTTAAAGAAAAATGTAGAAAAGAAGTTTGTAAAGAATAAATTTAAGAAAATATATATTATACATATTGACTATGACTTACTGTTGGCCTTTGTCCATCAGCAGGCTCTAGAACATTCTGAGGAACATGACCCTCCTCATTACGACTGTTTTTCACTCTCCACCATTGCCCAGACTTGTCAGTTACCTGTTTACATAAGCATAGCAGTGTATAAGCAAGAACAAACTGTATGTGTGCATTTTCTGCTCACAGAAAAAGGTAACACTATATTTGTTAACATAAGTTACTACTTTAGTTCAAATTCATTTTTAAGACCTTCGTTACTCTTCCGAACACAAATGAGGATCTTTCTGATAAAATCCGAGAGCTTTCTCGATCAAAGAAAGTCAAAGAAAGTCCAGAACGATAGGAAAAGACACCATTAAAGTACTCCATGTGACTCCAATGGTTTAACCTTAATTTTATTAAGTGATGTGAGTGCTTAATAATTTTTTTTGTGCTTTTTTGCACAAAAAACTATTTACAACTTTATTTATGAAAATATTGATCAGCACTGTGTGCTGACAAAAGCATCACAGCGCATTTGTGTTAATGAAATAGACTCAGTGTTGAGTGTTCATTAGTAGAGTACTCTTTACACTTCTTTCTTTTCTCCATGCTCAGTGTGACATGCAACACAAACACAACTTTTCTCCATTTTAACTGGTTGCAGGTGTGATTACTATATTGCCTACACCTGTTACTTGCCACAGTTGTGTTTAAATACAAATTAAAGGAGCATCACATTCTTGAAAAGCAATTATTTATTACAATTTTGAATTAATCACCAATAATTTTGTCCAGTCCAATTTCGAGTTCTGTGTGAAATTTCATCACGTTTGACTTTTCTTCTCTGGGTTTTTTTTTGTGTTGTTGCAGTGCAAACAAAAACAATAAGCATGTGAATACCAAAACATTTGTAGTGTTGCATTTTCTGACAAAATTGCAAGGGTGCCAATATTTTTGGCCATGACTGTAAGACCCTTGTAAGACTCTTGGCAAGGAAATTTTCGTTCTGGAAGTGAACTAATCCTAACTGTAAAGTCTTACTGAAAACTTTATATTGGTTTAGTCACTTGTTACTTGTTGTCATATTGATTTAGCCACTTGAAGTTGCACAATTTCCTTTGTGTGGGGTGTGTTTATATAGCATGCAATTTAAGGTCAGATGATTACCTGCACAATGTCACCCTTCATCACACTCAGTTCCTGACTGTTTCTTGCCATGAAGTCATAGATTACCCTCATGCTGAGTGGCGGCTCAGCTGACCTGGTATAAAATAAAACGAAAGTGTCACTAGACTTGATTATAAATTTACTTCTTAAATTCTTTAGTGAACTCGTCTGCCCACTAAAGTTAAATAGACAATGTTTTATATTGCCGTCACAACTGTCTATATATTATCTGGGTATTGAGTTCACATGATCTGTCTCACCGCATGGGTGGGGAGCTCCAGGGTCTGTTATCCTGAAAGAGAGATTAAACAGCAATTTGTACTCATTTAACTTTATTATACTGATTATACTGTGCCTTAGGTTAAGATGAATATGTTAAACACTTGACGTGTTTTATGACATAAGTTAAAGTTTAAACTGTGTTTTAATTTTACCGGTTCAGGCGGTCTCTGCATGGCATTCATGGGCGGGACGCGCTCGCTGTTGTTCCGTGACAGCTGCCTGCTGGCAGGAGGGGACTGGGATGGCACAGGCGGAAGAGGCTGCCAACCGTCATAAAATTCGGGATAATATGGAGGGATCTGATCACCGTTCGGCCATCTGGATCTGATTAGAAAAAAATTACAGAAAAATCATGAGCTTTTCTCCTTTGTTTGCTAATCTGTGAGGAACTTTTTTTGTATTGTAGAATAGAAGACCTTGGAATGCTCCACGCATCACCCAACCTGCCCCACAGTACATCCTCATTTGGTGTGACACATCTTCCCAGGAGATCCAGGGCTTTTTCTGTGAGCAGTGGACTCAGCACTGTGGGAGCGATGTTGGGAGGATACTGAGTCACTATCTGAAACATGGAGAACAGTTAGGAATTAAAAGTGATGACGGGTGAACCTTGTGATATATTGTAAAATTTTAGTGGTCATTTAGACCAGTGCTTCCCAATCTGGGGGGTGCAACCCTGATTTACAAGGGGTCGCAGAGCTCACTCTAATTTGGGGACTGAAATGGTTACAGTTTAACCATAACCAAGATGAATTTCCTGACAGTTAGTATTACCATGTAATATATTGTATTATCACCATATTTGTTTACTGTGATTTGAAAAACTGTTAATCTCACACAGTCGCGGCATGCAGCGTAGGTTTTTGTTTGAAAATATGGCTTATGGCAGTGAAAGGTTTTACAGTACTAATTAAAATATGAATTAGTTATATAAATGTATTTCTGAAGGGAACCAACTGTCTTCAGAAACATTTCCATGTTATTTTCTTTTCATCTTTTGTCTTACTGCCTAATAAAACAATTTCTTATGCTTATCAAGGCTGTTTTCACTTGATCAAAAATACAGAAAAAATTTAATATTGTGAAATATTATTACAATGTAAATCAATGTTTTTCTATATTAATATACATTAAAATTTTATTTATATCTGTAATTAAAGTTGAATTTCCAGAATCATTACTCCAGTCTTCAGTGTCACATGATCCTTCAAAAATCATTCTAATATGCTGATTTATTATCAGTGCTGGAAGCAGTTGTGCTGCTCAATATTTTTTTTTGGAACCTGTGAAAATTTTTTGATTAAAAAATTAAAAAGGTTAAAAAAAAAAGAACAGCATTTATTTAAAATAGAAAGGTTTTCTAACAATATACACTACTGCTCAAAAGTTTGGGGTCAGTAAATTGTTATTCTTTCTTTTTTTTGAAAGAAATTAATACTTTCATTTACCAAGGATGTGTTAAATTAATAAATAATAAATAAAACTAATAAATTAAAAAATGATTGCATAGATGTACAAGATTTATATTTTAAATAAATGCTGTTATTTTGAATAACTTGTTATTCATCAAAGAATCCTGAAAAAAGAATCACAGGTTGCAAAAAAATATTTGGCAGCAACTGTTTCCAACATTCATAATTCTAATAATAATTCAGCATATCAGAATGATTTCTGAAGGATCATGTGACACTTAAGACTGGAGTAACAGCTGAAAATTCTGCTTTGCATCACAGGAATAAATTATATTGTAAAGTATATTAAAATACGAAAAACATTATTTTATATTGTAATAACATTTGGCAATATTACTGTTCTTTAAAAAAACATAAAATAAGAGGGTGTGTCCAAACTTTTGACTTTGAAAAGGTGAAACTTTTGGAACCTTCTGTTGAGTTCCCAGAACAACCTTTCAGTGAACAATTCTTAAAAGAACCAGTTTTTCATAGTGTGAAGGACAATGTAAAATTCTAAAGAACACTGTAAAAACATGCATTGCTATGTTGTTAAAAGGTAGCAAGTCAGGTGGGGTCCTACTGACTCACAATCTAAAGCTTCAGGATACAAAACAGTTTTTAACATGCAGTCTGAAAGTATGCACATCCATCTTCATTGCATAATGGAAAAAAATGAATGAAATGTGACTGCAGTGCAAACAGACTGAACAAACAGATACTTACAAAACCAATGGAAGTAAAGAGACTGTGAACAAAATCAGTAGCAGGAGGATTTTTTAGGGAGCCATCCAGTTTCCCCTGTCACAAGCAGAGTATTAAACATTGAACATTATAGAGACATTTCCTTAACTTTTTTTTTTTTTTTTTTAAACCTGGTTACACTGAAATGGTGAGCTTTTTTGTTAAAAAGTCATTCAATAAGACCACTGAAAATAATATAATTAATTCACTGTACTTTAGTGACATTTATTTAAAAGTGTACACTGAAGTAGTCTAGGAACTATCACAGAATTGGAATGTATATAACTTACCAGAAGGTTGAAGCCATACTTTATTTTCTGCAGACAGGATTTATACTCCTCCACAGGGGGAATACTTGCAACTATAAAAAGTAAAAAATAAATAAATACATCTTTTAATGCTGAAATCTTGTACATTTTATAACATCCTTATCCACCTTATATTTCCCATAAGAGTGGGCGTGGCCATTTGTACATTTTATGGGTTTGGCTTCTGTGTCCAGCTACTTTTAGCTGTACAAAACAGCATGTTTTGCTGCTTGATATTGCAAATTGGTGTGTCTTACCATATTATCTTAATTGTGAGCAAACTAGTTTGTAGTGCAAAAAGTTTTACAGTTTACTGCACGTTGTTATTCTTCTTGTTATTTCCCTACAGTGGCTAATAAACCAGAAATCTCAACCACAGGCTTACTTTCATGTTAAACATAAAAGTGGATATGAAAAATAAATAATTAAATAAAAAAAAAATGTGCTATGTGTTAATTGTTCACCCATGTTTTTTGCAGCATTTTTCTTTTTATTTTTCTTTTTCTTGCTTCCATCGTCTTTTGGTAAAGCTGAGCCAACTTTATATACGAAGGTCTCAATGTCAGCCGCTACATGGTTAAAAATCTCCTGTAGAAAACGATTAAATGGATGGAGGAAATTTGTCAATAAAGTGATGTATGGATGGATTAAATGCATAGTGTGATAAAGCAGTAAATAAAAACAACCAACCGAATCTCTCTCCACATCACTGACTGTACGTGGAGGCTGCTCCTGCTCAAACTGCATTGGCCTGTAAGGGGCTTCTTCTCTGGGAAATGGCATAGTGGGTGAAGGTAGTCTGTCCTCTGGGAAAAAGCATTATAAAAAATGTAATAACAAAAGAAATTAGTTCTGACATGATATACTAGTGGGTGAACACTTTAATTTAACTTGAACCCTCCGGTCACACTTGTAGTACTCAGCGATCAAAGCAGACCAAAGAAAGAAGTGTAACATAAAAAGGAATGAATGAATAATAGTTATTCTTTAGTATATCTTTAGTACATTAGGTTTTTCATTTTGATATATATATAGTCAAACCAAAATTTATTCAGATACCTTCAACGTTTCTCACATTATCACAGTTTATTCGCTATAGTTTAGAAAATGGTGATAAAATATGACAAAAACTCAAGAGTTAAACTGTGTAAGAACAAATTCATCTTGATAATGCCAGATAACTTTGATATAAAAGTACAGGTATGTAACAAAACATGATCAAGTCAAAGTGTCAAATAAAATTTATTATCAATTTTACTGGTAGTCCACTGTATGAAAATTTATAATATTTCACAGTTTACTTTTTTTGGCTATCCTTCTATCACTTATATAAATGAACTATAGTGTCCTGCACCCACAAGCAAAAAATATCAAAAATTATATTTGATGTCTAAATACATTTTGGCTTGACTGTATTTAGACATTATGAAACGTTACTTAAATGTGGGCTGATTTGCAGACTGTTCCCAAAAATTGCTCTGTGTTTTTGTATTTTTCCATTCAATTTTTAGTGTGAACAAGATCACAAGTGTGACTAATGTTTTTAAGATTTTTTCCATTTAGACATTTCTAATCATGTCTCCGCTTTTTTGTGTGTTCATATAGCAAGCACGACAGAAGTCATTCAGTTTTGTACCATTCGGTTGAGGTAAAATTAGTAAAATAATTAATGAATTAACCCAAATGTAAATTTTCATCCTAAAATTATTTATTTCAGGACATTTTAGTGTTTAGTATTTAAAAGAGCATTTTTTCGAGTGAAATGAACTCTTCAAGTGATCACCATAGTCATCATAGTTGTTCGACTGAGGAGGTGGGAATTCTGGGGGAGGAGGGTTTGACTGTATGGGAGTTGGTCTTTTCATGCTGCCTGGATAACCCTGACCAATGATGCCTTCCAGATGACTCCTGAGTTATATAAAAAAAAATATATCACTGTAAAGCACTGATAAAAATTGAGGTTGGAGTGTAAGAGAAAAAAATAATTAATATATCTTTTTTTTTTTTTAGATCAAATGAGCAGCTCAATATGGATTTGTACAAAAACATTTTTTAAGTTACACTACCATTCAAAAGTAAGATTTTGAAAGAGTTTTAAAGTATCTTCTGCTCACCAAGCAGTTATTTGATCCAAAGTACAGCAAAAACAGTAAAAATTTGAAATATTTGTACTATTCAAAATAACTGCTTTCTATTTCAGTATATTTTAAAATATCATTTATTCCTGTGTTATAATTTATTCATTCATATTATTATCAATATTAATGTTTTTTTTTTTTTCAGGATTCTTTGATGAAGGGACAGAATCAAAGTTCAGCATTTCTCTGAAATAAAAAAGTTTTTCTAACTTTATACACTATATAATACAAAAGCTTGGAGTCAGTATATTTTTAGGGGGGCTGTTTTCAACATATTAATAATAATAATAATAATAATAATAATAATAAATGTTTTATGAGCAGTACATCAGAATATTAGAATGATTTCTGAAGGATCATGTGACTGGAGTAATGATGCTAAAAAATCAGCTTTTAAATCACAAGAATAAATTACATTTTTAAATATATTCAAATAGAAGTCATTTTATTCAAAATTGTACTGTTTTTTCTGTACTTTGGATCAAATAAATGCAGACTTGGTGAGCAGAAGAGACTTAAAAAAAAAACTTTAAAAATCTTACCGTTCAAAAATTTCTGACTAGTAGTGTATACAGTTGAAGTCAAAAGTTTACATACACCTTGTAGAATCTGCTAAATGTTAATTCTTTTAGTAAAATAAGAGGGATCATACAAAAAGCATGTTATTGTTTATTTAGTACTGACCTGAATAAGATATTTCACATAAAATATGTTTACATATAGTCCACAAGAGAAAATAATAGTTGAATTTATACAAATGACAGTTCAAAAGTTTACATCACCCTGATTCTTAATATTGTGTTGTTCCCTGAATGATCCACAGCTGTGTTTTTTTTTTTTTTTTTTTTTTTTGTGATAGTTGTTCATGAGTCCCTTGTTTGTCCTGAACAGTTAAATTGCCTGCTGTTCTTCAGAAAAATCCTTCAGGTCCTACAATTTATTAGTTTTACAGCGTTTTTGTGTATTCAAACCCTTTCCAACAATGAC
Organism: Cirrhinus molitorella; assembly: GCA_033026305.1. Classification (NCBI taxonomy): domain Eukaryota; kingdom Metazoa; phylum Chordata; class Actinopteri; order Cypriniformes; family Cyprinidae; genus Cirrhinus; species Cirrhinus molitorella. The sequence goes on from CM065125.1 coordinate 13,321,420, forward strand.
TGTTTGATTTTGAGATCCATCTTTTCAACTGAGGGACTCATATGCAACTATTACAGAAGGTTCAAATGCTCACTGATGCTCCAGAAGGAAAAAAAACATGCATTAAGAGTGGGGGGGGGACTTTTTAACAGAATGGAAATGTGTACATTTTGCTCATTTTGCCTAAATATCATATTTTTTTTGATTTAGTAATAATTTAAATTTACCTCAAAACTTCAAATTTCAATTTCAAAAGTTTTCACCCCCGGCTCTTAATGCATTTTTTTTCCTTCTGGAGCATCAGTGAGCGTTTGAACCTTTTGTAATAGTTGTATATAAGTCCCTCAGTTGTCCTTAGTGTGAAAAGATGGATCTCAAAATCATACAGTCATTGTTGGAAAGTGTTCAAATACACAAAAATGCTGAAAAACCAAAGAATTTGTGGGACCTGAAGGATTTTTCTGAAGAACAGCAGGCAGTTTAACTGTTCAGAACAAACAAGGGACTCATGAATAACTACCAATAAACAAACAAACAAACAAACAAACAAAAACACAGCTGTGGATCATTCAGGTAACAACACAGTATTAAGAATCAACCATATGTATCAACTTTTGAACAGGGTCATTTTTATAAATTCAACTGTTGTATTTTCTTGTGGAGTATATGTGAACATCTTTTATTTTAAATATCTCATTCAGGTCAGATAAAACTAAAAATAACATGCATGTTGCATGATCCCTGTTATTTTGCTAAAATAATTAACAATTAACAGATTTTGCAAGGTGTATGTAAACTTTTGGCTTTAACTGTATATTGAACTTATTGCTAAAGCTGATGCTTGATTCTCAGCGCATTTCTGAAGCAGCAGCTGACCTGATGTCCATCTGTGGCTCTTTAAATGGTGGTGTGGCATCCCCTCCTTTCTGTATTATCTTTTCCAGATCATCTGCCAACTCCTGAGCCTAGTGATTTAAAACATTGCAGATACCTTTATAAAAAAAATTCAGTGCACTGACAAAGAGTAAAATGGAAACTCCCACATCAATCCACAAGCTATATTAAGACAGATTTTTAAGGGCAGATGCACCACTGTGTACCCTTGGATGAATCTAATAAGTGTTCCTCACCCCAGTATCCTCAGACTGGAACAGGAAGGCCTGTGGAGCTCTTTGGCTAACATCCTGAGCTGAGATAATGAGAACGGAGTCATATGCACAACTATCCAGGACGGCTTTCGTCGCCCTGATGCTACTCAAGTTCACAGACTCCAAAACCTCCTACAATTCCAGGAAACAGAGGAAGAGTTGACTGTTTAGTGCCAGAACTAACTCTTGCATAAGGTGACTTTTTTTTTTTAGCATAAAGTGAGAGCCTGACCTTGGTCTCTGTGTCACACAGCTGGAGCTGGTTCGCCTGGACTTGCAAGATCATGTCCTGACCCCATACTTTCCCTCTACTGTCCATATTCTTTAACCTGTTCACACAGTCATCAATGCTGCTCATCTCTCTGCCATCTAATGTGCAGGTGAACAGATGCTAGGGAACAGAAAGAGAATTTTATGTTGTTTTACAATCACATATGAGAGATTTTTTGTTATTGACGGTCTTGTGAAACTTGACCTCATTATGTCATCAAATTTTACAGTTCAGTTTGTGTGGAAATTTCTACAGCGCATGTTAGATAAGCAGTAGTCTTCTGTTATTTTCTATAACACTCATTAGTGAAGTGGGTGTTGGCTTTGCACTTACAGATTAAGAATAACATGGCAGTAAGCGCAAATAAATATTTATTATTTTAAGTTAATTAGTGTAGATAACAATCACATGAACTAGATTTGATCTTACCTCGACTCTGTGCTGAAAGTTGTCTTGTTTTCTGCTCATTTCTTCTGTATACTCCTTCCTTTGCACTAAAGCATCAAAGTCAAGTTAAATATAAGGTAGGTTATTTTTAAGATATGTTGTTTAAATGGGTTTTGTACTTACTGTAGATGGATTTGGCACTAGGACGAGACATGCCAGACCCCTGGGACAGAGGCTCAGGCGAGTAGCCTCTATAATATAATCATAACACAATATGTCTTTATGGACTGTACATACTGTTTATTCTGTCAATTCAATAATAAATTGTAAAAAGTTAACAGATTTTCTATAAATCCTGAGTCTGACCACTAAAAACAAAGTAATCAGTGACACTTCTTGTTTTTTCTAACATTAATAGTTCTAAATTGAACACACACACATCCAACTCAATGCTATGTGAACCTGGACCACAAATTAAGATATATACATCATCTGAATGCTGAATAAATACATATGACAATATTTGGTCAAGATACAATGATTTAACAAATCTGGAATCTGTGAGGAAAAAAAAAAAATCTAAATATTAGGAAAATCGCCTTTAAAGTTGTCTTAGCAATGCATATTACTAATCAAAAATTAAGTTTTGATACATTTATGGTAGGAAATTTACTAAATATCTTCATGGAACATGATCTTTTCTTAATATCCTAATGATTTTTGGCATAAAAGAAAACACTATAATGTTGACCCATACAATGAATTTTTGGCTACTGCCACATGTGCCACTTAAGACTGATTTTGTGGTCCAGGGTCACATATGCAGGATATGGACAAAAAGTATGTGGACATTTATTTCTCATAAACTAGTTTTGACAATTTTGTAATTTCTGTGAAATTAAATATTACATTCCATCATGATTCTAGAGAAATCTGGATGTTCAGTTTTGTTACAACAGTTTTGAGAGGGTGTTTCTTTTTCATAACAATAAAATAAAAATGGCCAAATGCTAAAAAACTGCCTGGTTTAAAAATTAAAATGCCATTAGATAGCAATATCTGCTGCCATTAATCAATTAAAATGTTAATTTTAATTGAATTTTAACTTAGATAAAACTAAAATTAACTTAGACCAGACAACTCTGAAAATGAACCTGATACTAAACAAAAACTGTGTAAAAATACAAAACTAAAGAAAAAAAATTTTTTTTATAACAACGCCCTTACTGAGAACTATTATGAAAACCGATAAGAGAGACAGAAGAGGACATTCTATACTGAAACACCCTTGTAAGTGTTTCAGGTTCAAATTCCACTCACACAGTGAAAGATACCACTGACTGATGTAAGATTGATTGATGTACCTTGACTGGAAAACCGGGTTTCCCCCATACATTCTTGACTGTGATTTTTAACACCTGCAATAGTAAGGTTATCAGTCATAAAACCATTCAGAAAAATTTCAGATAAATATTCAAGCAGCTATGCCAGGCAGATACATATTTACGAAGAAGTGTCTGCTCATCAGTTGTGGTTTGACACCACTGAACTTTTCAAAAGGAGGTGAAAATGTTCAGCTATGAAATATGTGAGGCGAGCACATACTTGCTACATTAAATCATCAAAACCTATAAAGCCTATAAAGCTACATAACGGCAAAATATCAGAACAAAACCTTTATTATGTGCAAAAGTTCTTAGGAAAAATATAGGCTATATTCAGTGTTGGGGTAACACATTACAAGTAACACGTACATTTTCATTACTTTTTAAAGTAACTAGTAAAGTAATCAGTGTTGGGGAAAGTTACTTTTAAAAGTAATGCATTACAATATTGCGTTACTCTCTAGAAAAGTAACTAATTATGTTACTTAGTTACTTTTTATGGAAAGTAATGCTTTACATTACTTTTGCGTTACTTTTTAAATCTGGGTAGGGCTCGCTTGTTTGTTTTTTAATATAAAAACGTTAGATTCTTAGGAAATGTTAAAGCCTTTTCACACCAAAATGAAATTTGGTGAATAAGCATAAGGCTAATGGAAATTCACGCCTGTACAGTAGAACTGTAGGAAAAGAAAGTTCAACACTTTTCAGCAATGAGGAAAAAAGCACAAATGTTAAAGTAAGTTTTACTTATTAGTACACTGCCAAAAAATGCTTTTCTTACTTAAATTTTTTGTCCAAGTTTTTCCATATTTTCAGCCAAAATATCTAAAAATTCTTAAATCAAGAAGGTAGACAAGTAAAAATGATTGTCTTGTTTTTTTTCTGAAAACAAGTCAAAATTAAGTGCTTTTGCTTGAAACAAGCTAAATAATCTGCCAATGGGGTAAGCAAAATAATCTTGTTTTTTTTTTGTTTGTTTTTTTGCTTACCCCATTGGCAGATTATTTTGCTTGTTCTAAGCAAAAACTTAATTTTAAACTTAATTTTGACTTGTTTTTTTTTCAGAAAAAAAATAAAAATAATAATTATTTACTTGTCTAGAAAATCTTGATATTTTGGCTGGAAACAAGAAAAAAAATGTAAGTAAGGAAAGTATTTTTGCAGTGTATGGTTGAACTGGATCAACAAAAATCAGCAGCAAAGTCATTGGTTAATAAAATGGGATTAAATACATAAAGGAAACAAAAAGAAATTGGAGTTACATTTTTCTAAAAAGTAACAGATATTTTCTTGGAAATTAAAAAGTAATGTGTTACTTTACTAGTTAATTAAAAAAACAAATTATTATTATTATTATTAGTAACTTGCGTTACTAATAATAATATTACTATGTAACTTGCGTTACTTGTAATGCATTACACCCAACACTAAAAGTAATACATTACTTTTTAATTTACAAGAAAATATCTGAGTTACTTTTTCAAAGTTTTCCCATTTATTGACTGACAGCTCTCCTGTCCCCATGTTGAGAGAAATCAGGACTAAGTGAAGAGGTATTGTGTTCGCTGTGTGAACATGATGCTTACATCCCTGCTGAAAACAACAACAACAACAACAACAAAACAACAGCCAAAACCAGCCTAGGCTGGTTGGCTGGTCTTAGCTGGTTTAAGCTGGAAGTAGCTGGTCTCCCAGGCTGGTGGTCTCTCAGCCTGACCAGCTTGACCAGGCTGGGAAAGTGGTCAAAACCCCTCTAAAACCAACCTGCTTTTTTTTTCAGCAGGGATAGTTCTAGACTAAATGTAAACATGTACTAATCTCACTTGCACAAAAACGCAGCAAAACGAGCTGTTCTGTACAGCTAAAAATGAGACCGGAAGTCAGACCCATACATTTTTACAAATGGCCGCGCCCGCTCTTACGGCAAAAATAAGGTGGATAAAAACAGCAAAATGCAGACTCAGAATATAACAGACCTACAATAATTAAATGTTAAATAACAAGTATCCTTTATGTATTTAATCCCATTTTAATAACCAATGTCTTTGAAGCTGATTCAACCATAATAAGCAAGCAAATAACTAAAGAAATAATGCTGATGAGTGTTGAACTTTCTTCTCCTGCGTCCATTTCATGCAATCCAGAATGACAACACAGCTTAAAGGTTTGTTTGAGCTCCGCCCTCTACAGTAAAGACATAAATTTACTTTTCCTTCAGCTTGAGAATTATTAATAAAAAAAAAAATAGAAGCTCTTCATAATAAAAACAAACAAGCAAGCCCATCCCAGATGAGAAAAAGAAAAACGCAACACATTACTTTGCATAAAAAGTAACTAAGAAACACTATTTGTTACATTTTTTGGGAGTACTGCAATATTGTAATGCATTACTTTTAAAAGTAACTATCCTTAACAATGTTATAATTTCAATCAGTTATTTAGTGAATACTGCCTGATTTTTTTTTATATAACATTTATTTTCAGATTCAAGTAGTGAAAAAGTATATTTATATTTAATAAATGATCTTTAAAATGATTTAATACAAAAATGTAGAAACTTTGTCTCTATAATGTTTAAAAACAGGCAAGAACTGTCCAGCCATGAAGTGCGTGACAAACCAACAGCAAAATCTGCTGACAGCCTTAAAGCAGGAACTTTCTGTTTAACAAGTTAACAAGTTAACGTGTTTGGCTTCACGAGAAGAGAACATTAGCAGAAGTGGTATGCCATAGAACAAACCAGAAAAAGAGAGAAGATAAAGAAAACAAACATTACCACTTCTCTAAAAACAACACAGAATAAAACAATTAAGATGTAACTATAGTTTATATCTTAAATTATTCAAATTACTCACTTCTTATCAATCAGTGGGTAAAACACCTTGTATCAGTGCCTCTACATGTTCTTTGGTTATAAAATAAGTATCATCGAAACTGACCTTGCTATTAGACAACGTTACCTTAGAGAAAATCCTTAAGTTTAACTGTAAATCTCCAAATCTCAGTTCAGATTATTCCAGAAAATTAGACATATCTTCAAGTCAGTCTTCTTCGTAAACTGCTTGAGAGCAAATATTCTGGACTTCCTGCTCGGTGAAGCTGAGGTCAAAGTCTAGCTCTTGAATAATAGTAAATCAGAAGGTAACAGCAGCTAGGTTTTCCATTTACATCCTTGAGTACAAAGGTTTTGTCATTAATAGACAGCCATTGTGGCGTGTACAACAGTGACGCATTGACCCCAAAATGAATTTATGAGACATGTTGCTGTATTAGATAAACATTCCAAGCGACACATTGAAAAAAAGAAAGAAAAAAAAAAAACAGATTAAGAATGTGTGTCAACCATTTTAAATAAGCATTTGGAACATAGTTACTATTTACTTTTATAGTTACATAGTAACTTTAATCTTTTAAGTTAAACTCACATTAACGTCAGGACTACAAAAACAGCTGGAGTTCTTTAAATCCTCACACAAAAAGGACAGGAAAAAGCATTTAGTGAATAACCAAATCTTTTATTTATTACGGGTATGTACACTTTTAAAGACGCTGCCAGAGTGGCATGTTCACAAGGAAAGGATTCATTTAGAATGAAAACAGAAAGCTTCAGTGTGGACTTTGACAGAGACCTATACTGTTGCCCGAGCCTGAGTGTTTTTGGCCAGGACCTTCAGATCTGCAATGCACTTGGCGATGCTTTCTTTTTCCTGAAAGATACAAAAAAAATTTAGATAAAGTCTAACCTAGCTCAAGAACAACAACAATGACTGTTACATGTTTGAAAAGGACTTTTCCCTCAAGTTCTCCTGTCCACATATCATAGCAAATACACTTCTTATACACTTGAGGTCAAAAGTCTACATACACCTTGCAGAATCTGTAAAATGTTAAATATTTCACAAAAATATGAGGGATCATACGAAATGCATGATTTTTAGGATATAGTACTGACCTGAATAAGATATTACACACTGAAGAGGTTTCCATACAATCCACAAGAGAAAATTTATCAAAATGTCTTCGCTTAAAAGTTCATACACCTGATTCTTAATACTGTGTTGTTAACTGAATGATCCACGCCTGTTTTTTTGTTTAGTGATAGTTGTTCATGTATTTGAACCCTTTCCAACAATAACTGCATGATTTTTAGATCCATCTTTTCACACTGAGGACAACTGAGGGATTCATATGCAGCTATTACAGAAGGTTTAAATGCTCACTGATGCTCCAGAAGGAAAAACAATGCATTATGAGCCAGGGTTTAAACTTTTGAACAGAATGAAGGTGTGTACAATTTTTATGCTTAACGCATCATGTTTTCTTCTGAAGTGAGTGTTTGAACCTTCTGTAATAGTTGTCCTCACTGTAAAAAGATGGATCTCAAAAATCATACAGTCATTGCTGAAAAGGGTTCAAATACACAGAAAAAAACAAAGAATTTGTGCGGCTTAAAATATTTTTCTGAAGAATAGCGGGCAGTTTAACTGTTCAGGACAAACAAGGCACTAATGAACAAATATCACAAAAAAATAAAAACAGCTATTATTATTATTATTATTATTATTATTTATAATAATATAACTCATTTTCTCTTGTGGACTATATGTAAACATCTTTCATGTGAAATATCTTATTCAGGTCAGTACTTAATTAAAAAAAAAAAAATTAACATGCACTTTGTATGATCCTCCTATTTTGGTAAAATAACATTTTGCAGATTCCGCAAGATGTATGTACTTTTTTTTTTTTACCTCAACTGTAACTACTGAGAGATTGTCGAGTACAGTGTCTCCATCTAGAGGACAAGCTAAAAATGACTTCTTGTATACATATTTTGGACTAAAGCAGCATTTATAGTTGGACACATTTGTAGGTGAACAGAAATGCTTAAATGATTCTGGGAAAAAAAAAAGAAACATTTCTCTAGAAAATTACCACCACACAAATGCCTCCTTTGTATAATAGTAATACAGTAAAGTGTCAATGGAGTGACCATATTCCCTGTACCTGCTGTGGGGTGATGCTCTTAACAACGCTCTGTTCGACCCAGTTCACCATGTGCTCCTGCTCCATGCGGCGGTGCAGGTTCTGAAGCTCCACCTGGTAGTCCAGCCTCTTCTTCACCTCATTGGTCACCATGTGCAGCCGCTCCCTGTAATTGGTCTCCAGCAGCATAGCCACATTGTTCTGATTGGAACACGGGAAGAGGTGTGTCACAAAACTAGACCTAGTGCCACTCTAAATGTAACTAATTTAAATGCAAATACAGCGGATTTGTGATGTTTATGGATAGTTAATGAAAACAGAGATAATCTGTCACTGGAACAATGTCACAGTCTTTGGGTATTTAATCTTCCTCACCCTCTTGGCATCAAAGAGCATGTGTCTTCCTTCTACTCTCCACTGCTCCTTCTTCTCATCCTCAATACCTTGAGCTAGGCTAGCCATGGCCTGATCCTTCACTTCCTGAGCCTTTGCCACTTTATCCTGCAGAGGACCAAATATTAGTCAAACAAATGGGGTAATAGTTCACAACACCAAATTTATCAGTTTCAACGTCATTGTTTATCTGCACAATTCCACACGTGACATTTTTGCTGAATACAAAACATGTTCTGCACCTCATTGATTTTATCGGCAAAGGCGGCCACACTGGGTCCAAACTTCTTGATGCCATAAATAACGACTGCACCGATTGATGCAGCAGCAAAGGTCTCGTGATTGATTACGTAGATTTCCTTAGACAGCATGTATAGGAGCAGCCCGGTGCCCAGCATATAAGGCCCTGCAAACAGAAGAGAATATGTGCATCATCAATGTACTGGCTCTCAGAAAATGATCTTTACACAGCTCTCTTGATAGAATTATTAGTAAAAGTTATTCTCAATCTACTTATCACAAAGCTATCATAAATTAGGACTGCATTACTTATCTAAATAACACAGAATTGTGATATGGAATTACCAAAACAACTGAACTTGGTCATTTTGGAGCATGAGAGACCTAATCACAAATTAACTGTGACTATATGGTAAACTTTAGCATGAAGATTCTTTGATCATTTCTCCTTAGAGTAAACTTTTAAAAAGACAAATTCAAACCTGGTTAACAGGGAAACACTAGGAAAAGAGGCAATAAAGCTGACTATCCCACCTGTCACACCGGTCTTGGGGTACAGCAGTGTGAAAAGCTCTTCTGGGAAGATGCCATGTCGGACCTTTCCTCCCTTCTCGGGCAGAGGGGGTACTGGTGCAAGACTCTGGGAGGACTGATGAAAGGTACGAGAGGCCTGAACCATGCTGAGGATGTAAAAGAAGCACAGGGTTAGAGGTCATGGATGTCATAGACAGCAACACAACTGACACATTCAAAGCCCAGAAAGGTAGTTTAGAATATTAATAAAATCATTGCGCTGCTGTCTATGCACAGTCAGAAAGCTCTCGGATTTTATCAAAAAGATCTTAATTTGTGTTCTGAAGATGAAAGGTCTTATGGCTATGGAATGACATGAGGGTGAATAATTAATGACAGAATTTTAATTTTGGGTGAACTATTGATTTAAGGATTTTACATACCAAGCGCCAAATGACCCGCTGTTTTTCAGGGTATGACCTACAGGAAACAGAAAACACAGCATTAGAAAAGGACTGAAAACAACCTCAATGTCAACTGTGAAAGCACTGACACTTTTCATTACTACTTGTAGTTATGTTTAAGTGCAACCTTTATATCACCAAATAATCAATGATTTGTTGGGAAAAAAAGAAGAATGAATTCATCTTTTGCAGCGGTCACTTCATGTCTAGATATAATTAGTTTAACAGTATCAACAGACTGTTCTTTTCTGCTGATTTTGGTTCATAGTGCAGATATAATAAAATAAACGTCCTTGTATACATGACAGAAGTTACAAGCTGTCAATCTTATCAGGTTAAGAAAGTCATCTAAAATAATTTGTTAATCTCCACCCCTAAATGAACATTCAATATATGGTATTGCATATAAAATGTAACGTTGAATTAATACGCACCTAATATGATAAGTGGTAAGGTTTGAATGTGGCATTAGCTTTCAGCTAACGTTAACAGCTAAACATCTCAATACAAGGACATACTGAAACCACAACAACTCTAAGATTGTTCTTATACAGCAATCATAATTTGAGATCATAATTAGAACCTGGACTTCATTGCATTTAAACTCCATTAGAATTATAATACACATTTATTAGAGCAATAAACATAATTTGCTGCAGGTTCATGTGCGGCCATTCACACGGTGCGGCCTATTACCCTTCAACTTCACATTCCCTCATAAAACCGTCTATTTAATTCACACAATAAAACGCGAATAATTTGAGTACCTTTCAGTAGATAAATCACCCACCTGAAACGAGCACCAGTCTCGACAACATGTTTTAACGGGTGAATGTCAAGATCCCAGGCCGAAATGTCTCTGTACCGGGCTCTCTGTGCCCTTCTAGACCAAGGATGAGGAATTCTCGCCTCAGATATCGCGAGATGTTAAAAAAAATATACCAGTGACCTGTCACATCCGGGAAACGCAGCACTCTGAGAGGGAGCAAGCAGGTGGCGCCAGTTCACCATGAAAACAATAAAGGAGTCGTTAAAACTTGAAAGTTGCTGTTAACGTGAATAGCCCATTTGAACATATTAATAATAAATGCTTTAAATACGTTTTAATATCGATAAACACTATTCATTTTGATTCTTGTTTAGATGCGATGTGAATTTTACTAATATTACAATATATAGTAGGCCCCACTGAACATAGGTAGATTTACAGTCTAAGAGTCTGCTATTTTAACTATTATTTATTGTATAGTCTGTTTCTGCACCCACTTCAACTTCAATTAAATGTTTAGCCAACTTTATTTCTTTCTTCAGCTCTAATTAATTTTATTTTCATATAAACATTAACAGGAGTCCACGTAAATGTGTATGCTTGTATTTTAAAATCTTGCTTTGATATTGCACTAAATATTGATTCTATGTTGTCTTTATCTCCAGTCCCTCCCCGTCCACTACTGCTACATTTATACAGCCAATATAACCACCCCTCTGGTCCTAATCTTAGGGCCCATCCGTGTGGGGCACCAGTTTCAATATGCATGGCTGCTGAGATAGAGGAACTCATACAAGTTGTGAGCTTCATCTTACTTCCTGTTAAGCAAGCAAGGCAAATGAAATAGACCGCCCTTTGTTGAATGAACTAGTTTTCAAGTGCCATGTAAGCTACAAAGTGTTCAGACTCGGCTTTCACAATTATTTTGACTCCAGGGACTCATCTGAAAACAGGTACTTTCATTAAAGAATGTAACGACACAAATATGCTTAAAACTTGTTCTAGTTTATCTTGCATTTGGCTCGTGCGTTGGTGTAACTGTTTGAATACAGGCTTGTTATTCAGTTGCAACTTGATATTTGGTTACAACATCTTGACATTTTAAGTAATGTATTTAAAGTATGCTTCAAAAAAGGTCTTTAAATTATTATTTTTTAAAATAAAAAGCTTATTAAAGAAGGTAAAGTAGACTTTCAGTCAATGTAGTACCTAAAATTGTTGCAAATCAATATTTAGTTGCATGCTGTCTCTTAAGAGACATATTTCAGTCATTATTGAGCAGATATCTGCATATATATGAACACCGTTTGCATTTTAAAGATTCATTGCTGGTTCAAACTTTTTGTTTCAGCTGCATGTAGCTCAGTTCATGCCTGTTTTGAAACAATATGACAGCAGAAGCAAATGACTGGACACACTTCATCTTACAGTATGTTTATTTTAGCATTTAATATTTATATGTAGCTACTATAACATGATTTTATTGTAGCTCTGTAAAGAATGAGAACACAAGTGTGACCAACAACTGCATAACTGTTGCTTTTGTTTTACAATAATCATTGTTGATTATCCTCATTTTGTGTCATTTGGCTTATTATGAATAGTCTATTTTGAGATCTAATGATATAGTGCCACTAAAGGATGGATATACAGTATGTTGTTTTTCAATTACAGGAAATTGACACTTCAGGAACCATACATTTACATTGTGAGGTGACATTCCAGTGCCTTGAAATATCCCACAAAGTTTTCAACTCATCTAGAGTGGGACAGAATGGAGGGTGCTCTCGACAAAAAAAGGTCACCGGCCGCAAATTACGAGTATAAAGTGGAGCAGCGTGCTGTGAAGCACAGAGAAATCAGCCATCGGAATAACATGACTTCATGTCGCAGTCCCACCAGAGATCTGGACACAAGGAGGATTAAAAACGAACGGCATCGCAAAAGACAGTTTGAGTTCTTCAAAAGAAGACCAGTGGACCATGGCACATATGCACTGTTATCTGCAGTGCCAAGGCACAGATACTCAAGGGAAACCCTGCATGCACAAGGGCATATGACGCAAACCTCAACGTCAATCAGACGGCCCTTGATAACAAGTCAATATGTAAAGCTCCAGGGAGATGGCATTAGCTTTACAAAGCAGGTAGAGAAATGATTAACCAGGTCTTTGGCCTGTGACTGATTTTGATTACCAATTTTATGGTTTATATTTCTTACATTTCAAAAAAAAAAAAATTAAATTCAAGAAACTGTTTTATATTGTTTAATGACATCCTCATAATAACTGTAATCAAATGTCTAAATCCTAAAGACAGACTCCACATCTCCAATAAATGAAGAACATGACCTGAAATCAGATGAATGGGAGATACCAGTCCTCAATTCTGTTCGGCTTCATGGGAAAATGAAAAAGAATCGAGGTTAGTAAATGTTCTGATGAATAGGTCCAGCCAGGTCATATCTAGTAATAGTAATAGTAAGATTAGTAATAGTGAGATAATATTTCAAGACATGCTATTGGTATGTATAAAAGGCAGTTTCCGCCAATGAATAAAAAATAAAATACGCAATTGTGACTTTTATCTCACAATTCTAACTTTTTTCTCAGAATTAAGTAATACAAACTCTCAATTCTGATTTTCCCCCCCGCAAATGTGAGTTTATAATTCGCAATTCTTACTTTTTTTCTCACAATTCTTACTTTTTTTCTCAGAATTGTGAGATATAAACTCGCAATTGTGTGTTATAAAGTCAGAATTCTGAGATATCACAATTCTGAGAATTCTGAGAAAAACGTTTATATATCGCAATTCTGACTTTATAACTGGCAATTGTGCGTTCATATCATGCAATTCTGACTTTTCTCAGAAATGCAAGTTTATCTCTCACAATTTTGAGAAAAAAGTAAAAACTGCAAGTTTGTATCATAATTCTTCTTGAAAAAAGTCACAATTCTGAGAATTTTATTGCAATTCTGACTTTAGCTCGCAATTGCGAGAAAAAAAGTCACAATTGGGAGATATCGCAATTCTGAGAATTTTGAGAAAAGTTTTTTTTTAAATCTCACAACTTTTGACTTTAACTCACAATTGTGAGTTTATATCACGCAATTCTGATGTCAATTCTCAGAAATGCAAGTTCATATCTTACAAACCTGAGGAAAAAGTCAGAATTGCGAGGTGTAAATTCGCAATTCTGAGAAAAAAAGTCACAACTGGGAGATATCGCAATTTTGAGAATTCTGAGAAAAGTTTATATCTCACAACTTTGACTTTACCTCGCAATTGTGAGTTTATATCTCACAATTCTGACTTTAACTCGCAATTGTGAGTTTGTATCTCACAATTCTGACTTAATTTATCAGAAATGCGAGTTCATATCTCACAAATCTGAGAAAAAAGTCTGAATTGGAAGATATCGCTCTTCTGAGAAAAAAAAGTCACAATTGGGAGATATCGCAATTCTGAGAATTTTGAGAAAAGTTTATATCTCGCAACTCTGACTTTAACTCGCAATTGTGAGTTTTTATCTCGCAATTTTGACTTTATAACTCGCAACTGTGAGTTTATATCACGCAATTCTGACTTAATTTCTCAGAAATGCAAGTTCATATCTCACAAATCTGAGGAAAAACTTAGAATTGGAAGATATCGCAAATCTGAGAAAAAAAGTCACAACTGGAAGATATCACAATTCTGAGAATTTTGAGAAAAGTTTATATCTCACAACTCTGACTTTAACTCGCAATTGCGAGTTTATATCTCGCAATTTTGACTTTATAACTCGCAATTGTGAGTTTATATCATGCAGTTCTCACTTCATATCTCAGAAATCTGAGGAAGAAATCAGAATTGCAAGATGTAAACTTGCAATTGCGAGAAAAAAGTCAGAATTGTGAAATTAAAAAGTTGCAATTACCTTTTTTTTTTTTTTTAATATTCAGTGGTGAAAATAGGCTTCCACACTATGAACTGCATGATGTTGGGGGAAAAAGAATACAGTTTTCAAAGTGTTTTGTTATAATGTTAAAATGGTAAATGAAAAAAAAATATTTAAAGTGTTATTTTGTTTATAATTCATACAGTTCTGCTTGAAGACATGAATCTCTCAAACACCCAGAAGACATTACAAACCACCAGCATTCAGACTGAGTGAGTCACATTACATTTACTGTGTATTTTAAAAGTAAACATGTAATAATGCACCTGTAAATAGTAATGCTGCATTTTGAACTCTCTTCCTTCAGGTCTGGATTTGTTACTGTCAAAGAAGCAGTAAGGAATTTAATGCTTGTTTAAAAACAAATAGCTAAATACGGTAATGTTGTTTCATTTATTAATAAACCAATATATTTTTTCCCTCCTCTTGTTTTCAGGATGTACACCAGTTGGCAGATTATTTAGAAGTATGACAACTCATAACATTCATATTTAAAAACACCAGCTCTTCCTGACTGACTTTAAAATATGTTACTGATATTATGAAATGTGACGTCTTACACAGGAGGCCTTACACAGAGAAGAGGCTCTTAAAAAGAAGCTCTCCAACCTTCAGAAGAGTGCCGCCACATTATTGCACTCTACAGAGCTCCTGTGGAAGGTACATTAGTACACTACTTCCTGCTGAAGCGCTGCAGCATTGTTCAGAGGCACACATGCATCTGGCTACATTATAAAATCGAATCAAACACACTGATCATGTGAATTCCTATATGCAGACTGTTCTTGCTTCCACTGAAGCACAATCTTTGGATCATTTTTAAATCTGCTGAAGAACATAATTATTAGGTTTTGAGGAGTTCATGCAGCTCAAGATCTGTGGTTACTAAAGCAAAATGAGACAAATCAAATATAAATACATTCATGGTCATTACTCATACATTAGATATGCTGTCACTCTGCATAACACAGGCTTCATCAGTTGACGAACTGACATATTTCCTGGTTTGGTCACAGCAGTGATACAAAGAGAGACTGGGGGGATGGTCTCGTGGTCAACAGCATCCGGCTCCTTATGGCTGGTTCAGAAAAAAATAGAAATGTTTTTTTCTAGCTCACACACATGAAATGGAGAGCAGCGTAGGTGTCAGAGATCGGTTTGTTTGCACTTTTGCAGTGCTTCAAACTCGCCCCTCATTCAGACTTTTCCATTTTGAGCTCATGACAACTTGAGATTTTTCTCAAGAGCCAATAAACTAGCAATCACTCCAAAACAATAAATAATATAGGCTGACTGCTAAGGAGACCGTTATAAGACAGGATGCAGTGTATGCACAGAAACTGAAAACTCTTGCTTCAGTGGTTCTCTCTCTATCTCTCTCACTGACACACACACACATTTCCTTTTCCTCCCACAGACACGCTGTGATGAGGACTTGCTGAAGAGTAAGATCAAAGCTCTGGAGGCTCAGCTGCAGGTTTGCATCAAGGTAAAACTGCAACGCTGCTTTTTTGCAGCAGCTCCAAACCAAGCTGTGACAGGTCACAATGCATTCAATTCAAATAAACTTTGTTACTTAATATTTAAAGTGGTTCATTGTATATTTTTCTGCTTTTATGTTGTAATAGTATATTAGTTTAACTAAGCCCTGAAATAGAAAAGTAAATACTGCAGTTTGTCTTTTTCAGAAGGTTCCTCAGGATGGAGTGAAAAAAGTGATGCTGAAGATGGAAAAACAGAGGGCAGAGTATGAACAGAAAGCTTTAAAGGCTATTCATAGGGCAGAGAATGAGAAGGCAGAAGCTCAGTGTAAGATGGAGTACCTCCAGGTAAGTCATAATAACAATTCACCAACATTACCTCCATTATGTATAACTGAGTTCTTGCTTTTTGAACTCCTAGCTGTGTTCCAAGAATTTTCATTCCCACTCTTCCCTTCCACCAGGGGGTGCTGCAGACGACGCAGGCAGAGTCTGAGTGGTGGCAGAGGCTTTGTGAGGAGCTGAAAGAGGGTTCGAGTCAGCTGAAGAAGAGGCAGGATGAGTGCACCGATCAGATGCTACAGCTGCAGGGTCACTTGGAGGTACACCAAAGCCACTGTAATGAGAGAATCAAAGAACTTCAGTAACACATTACAGATTTTTGCAAAACCACAGGAAAAGCATTCTGTACACCCCATCAAAACTACAATGAAATGTACTGTGTACTGTGTGTGACAGCGTTCTGTGGAGCAGGAGGAGATGCTGAGGAAACATACGGAATCTCTGCAGCAGGAGAGAGCAGAGCTTCATTCCTGCATCTCAGAGCTGGAGGAGGAGAACCTCAACCTCAGAGAACACCTACAGGAACTCACAGGTGCTGGAAAACTGGCTTTCACTTGACATTCACTCAGATCTTTAGATAAAGAATTTATGGAATATACTTAAATATGTTAAGGAGTTAACAAGCTGTATTTCTTTCAAATCTCATCTTTCTCGTAGTTTGATATTTGTTCTGTGTGTCTTCATTTTACACCCACAGGACACAACCACGAGTGGTGGAACAGTAACACAGAAATACATGAAGATGCTTCAGGACTGGCCCCGCTCCTACGGACAGATAACAGCACAGCCAGACAGCTGAGAGAGACTGAGCATAGACTTAGAATGAAAGAAACAAAGGTAAAGATCTCCAAGAGAGATCACTGAAATTCAGTTAAAGGGTTAGTTCACCCAAAAAATGAATGTCGTTCCAAACCTGGAAGACCTTCGTTCATCTTCAGAACACAAATTAAGATATTTTTGATGAAATTCGAGAGCTTTCTGACCTTGCGTAGACAGCAACGTAACTCAAATGTTCACAGTTTACTCTCAAATAAAGTGATTATTTTTGTTTTCTTTGGAACACAAAAAGTTTCTTCGTCACAAGCACTCTTAAAAATAAAGGCTCCAAAGGGGTGTTTTTGCAGTGATGCATATAAGAATTTGCAGTATGCCATAGAAGAACCATTTTGAAGAACTTTTTAAAAATCTAAAGAACCTTCTTCCACTATAAAGAACCTCTTCTCCATTTGAAAGGTTCCATGGATGTTCGAGGTTCTTTATGGAACCATCAATGCCAATAAAGGACCTGTGTCACATGGACTTTAACTTTCTACCTTTCTTACTACCTTTCTGGGCCTCTCTATGTAGAGCCAGAATTGAAATTCATCAAAAATATCTTAATTTATGTTCCAAAGATGAAGAAAGGTCTTATAAGTTTGGAACTGCATGAGGGTAAGTAATTAATGACAAAATTTTAATTTTTAAGTGAACTATCCCTTTAAGGCAAGACAGTACAGTGTAAAACTATTGTGTTTTTTTATGCATTCTCAATTTCAGGATTTGTTTTTTTGAACACCTAGGCTTTTTTGCATAAAGCAAACTTTCCATTTTTCTTCTTATCTATATACTGAAGGTTTTTATAAAAGGTTTGTTTGTACATCCTTTGCTTGATTTATATAATATTTCATTCCTAGAAATATGAATTCAAAATTCTTTTCCTGGCTGTTTAAAGTATTTTCTGCTTAAAAAATGGAATGACTAAGGGAGATATCCAATAACTGTTATCTTAACTTTAACATATCAACAAAATGAAAACATTTTAAACATAATCTAGATTTATCCAGTGTTCAAATTTGTGCTTGGGAAATGTATGATAATATATAGTAAGTTTTTAATAATAATAATCCCTTGCATTTATTTGAGAAAACTTGTAATACAAAACAGTTTCCTTAATGTACTATAATGACTGTAATATAATAAACAGGGGGATGCATGGCGACTTTTTTACCTATTTACCTTTGGTGTCTTGCCTTAAATGTAATAAATTACTAATAAATTATTACATTTGTATTATTCAAATCTTTCCTAATTAATTTTTGTACTTAATTTTTTTTTGTTCTTTTTAATAATAAACTACAATTTAACTTGTATGCAAGACAAAGATCTTTATAATATGAAAATTAACATTTTATAAGCTGTAGAGCAATGAAATTCTAACAGCACACTGATGTGATCATACTTGGACTGGCACTTTTTTAGGGGGGCAATAAAATAAAAAGTTAAACCATTATTCAGTAATTATTTATAGACTTATTTCTATAAAGAAAAAGGTGGCTACATTAACATAAGACATAGTTTAACATAGTCTTGTTTACCCGATTGCTATGGCAGTGCATGGAGCTGCAGGCAGATCTTGAGGCCCTGGAGCAAGAGTGCTACAGCTATCAGTCCCGACTGACCAAATGCAGAGAAGAACTGAACGTACTGACGACACGCCAGAAGAGCAGCAGGGTGAGATGCTACAAAAATAACATCTATGTGTGACTATAAGTCTTGTTTGAGCCTGGTTGAATTATAACTTATAACACATATTCTGACAGATGCTGTGAGCTGTTTTTAAAATTAAGTTGGTTATTTCAGAGTCGATGTTGTGGTTCCTGGCTCTGTGTGTTTCTCTTCTTACTGCTCCTGATGGTTGTGGTGGTGGCAGCCCTGTGGTTGTATCATCCACCTGCCAGAGAGCAGCTCCGCCACGTTTACTCCATCCTGGAACAGCGTATGGACGACTACCTCATCCAGATAGCTTCAGCACAGCATGGAGCCTGCTTTAGACCTGTGTGACAAAAGCAAAGAACAAAGTGTCTTTTAGAGAATTTTTTATCATATTTATTTTTTTTTATATCGCATTTCTAATTGATTTTTAAACAAGAATGTTTTTTTTAAAAGTTAGCCACATATAATGTCTCCATTATTTTATGTACAATTTACATGCCTCTTTGTATTAGTACCTAAAACTGCTTGTGTAAATATTAGTGTCATGTTACAAAATGTTATAATGAATTTCTAGTGTTAATACCTAAATCTATATCTGGATTGTACAGTTTAGAACTGATTATTGAAATTCAAAACGGTAAACACAATGTCAGTTTTAATTTACTGTGTACAACTAGCATTTGCATTTTGACATTAGTATTAAACATGTAATATTTGTGTTTTGAACTGTGTCTCTATTATTACTGAATGATTTCAAAAGATAATTTCCAGATAGGTTAATGTAAACTTCTTTCAGTTAGCACTCACTGAGGATAAAAGGACAATACTGTCGCGTTGAATGGCTGAAAAAGCACATTGTCATGACAGGTCACACTCTTCAGCGTTCCAGACTGACCTACACATTAATGGAGATCTGACACAGCTTGTTTTAACACATTCACACGCTGCCCCTCCCCTTGCCCAACTCTACTTTTCACCATGGTTTCCTGTGTAAAGATAACCAGAACCCATTAAAACATTCACTCCAGCTCTATAATAGTGATAATAGCTTGACAGACGTCATACAGGGTGAGTCATTTTAAATGCTTTTACGGAAATGCATTTGCTTTATAGATTTAAAATTACAGAGGAACTTTCTGATAGATGAATTGCAGCTTGTACATGATGAAAAACTGGAAGTGCAACACCACAGTATGACACATACAGTATGTACTGTAGGCCTGAGGTGTTTTAACATACGTATGCTGGCTGTTCATAAACTGTATTCTAAAGTATATGCTATCCAAAAACACATACATGGGTAGTCTTGTTTTGTTTGATTAATTTAACTTCATGTATTTCTAGGAGTTCGATAAATGAGGTCGTATCTTCTGGTATGTTTTGTTGGATTATGTTTTTGGACTTCTGTAATTTCACTGAAGATCTGCGCCTTCAACATTCAGAGCTATGGGGAAGCAAAGGCCAGCAATAAAAGAGTTATGGAGATTTTGGTAAAGGTACAAAGACCTTTTGAGAGTATAATTAAACCTAAAATAAATATGTCTGTCTGAAAACCTCTTTAAAGGGATAGTTCACCAAAAAATGAAAATTCTGTCATTAATTATTACTCACCCTCATGTCGTTCCTAAACTGTAAGACCTTCGTTCGTCTACGGAACACAAGTGAAGATATTTTTGATAAAATCCGAGAGCTTTCTAGCCCAGATAGCAACACAACTACCACGTTCAAAGCCCAGAAAGGTAGAAGGGACATCATTAAAATATATAATCCATGTGACAGCAGTAGTTCTGTCGTATTACTGTCATAAACATGCGTCAAAGACTGATATAGAAGAAACTGTTGAAATAGTCGTTTTTGGGGTTTTTTGAGCTTCGTAACATTATAATTGAACCACTGATGTCACATGGACTTTTTAATCGATGTCCTTATTAACTTTCTGGGCCTTGAATGTGGTAGTTATATCTTAATTTGTGTTCTGAAGATGAATAAAGGTCTTACGGGTTTGGAACGACATGAGGGTGAGTCGCAGAATTTGCATTTTTGGGTGAACTATGACTTTAAATACTTGTACATTTTTACATTTTTAGACCATTTCTCGCTGTGACCTGAGTTTGATTCAGGAGGTTCGAGATTCTAGAGGTGAAGCTGTATCTGCACTGTTAAAGAACCTGAACAGGTACAGTATATTCACAACACTTCACTGATGCACATTACTATGAATTAATGTAGAATATCCAACACAATGTTTTCATTTTCCTTCCTCCAGGTTTGACAAATCTCCCATCTACACACATTTAGAGAGCAAAAGAATGGGCAAGAAAACATATAAAGAGCAGTATGTGTACATTTACAGGTAAAGAAATGTTTAAAACGTTTTATGTCATTAACACAACATTGTAAGTGACCTTTTGAACATACCTGAATATAGCAAACACTAGGAGTGATGATGCTAAGCTCATCCAGCCTGCTGTGTTCACAGAAAAGACTTGCTACAGGTGCAAGAGCAATACCAACACCCAGAGTTCAATGAGAGCACAGTGTTCGCCAGAGAGCCGTTCATCATATGGATCCGTTCTCCCACAACCTGTACGTTCTAGTACCAAGGAATAAAATATCACATTACAGCACAATAATTCTCTCAGATACATTCATACTGAATCTGACTCGTTGTATTTTCTTACAGTGGTGAAGAACTTTGTTCTCATTGGTCAGCACACCTGTCCTAAGAGTGCAATGAAAGAAATGGAGGCGCTGTATGAGGTTTTTCAAACCGTCAGGAAGAAATGGAAAACTGAGGTATACCAAATTCTTTAATATACAGATATAATACAGTTGAAGTCAGTATTTGCAGAATCTGCAAAATGTTAACAATTTTAAAAAAAGAGGGATTATATAAAATGACCCCATTCAAAAGTTTATGCACACTTAATTGTTAATACTGTTGTTACCTGAATGATGTGTTTTTTTGTTTAGTGATAGGTGTTTATGAGTTCCTTGTTTGTCCTAAACAGTTAAACTGGCTGTTGTCCTTCAGAAAAATCTTTCAGGTCCAACAAATTCTTTGGTTTTTCAGCATTTTTGTATATTTGAACCCTGTCTAACAATAACTGTATGATTTTGAGATCCATCTTTTTACACTGATTGACTCATATGCAACTATTACAGAATGTTCAAATGCTCACTGATGCTTCAGAAGGAAACACAATGCATTAAGAGCCGGGAGTTAAAACTTTTTGAATTTGAAGATTAGGGTAAATTTCACTTATTTTGTTTTCTGGGAAACATGTAAATATCTTCTGTAGCTTCTGAAGGACAGTACAAAAAAAAAAAAAAAAGTTTTTTTTAGGTAAAATAAGAAAAATGCACACATCTTTATTCTGTTCAAAAGTTTACACCCCTTAATGCATCATGTTTCCTTCTGAGGCATCAGTGAGCATTTGAACCTTCTGTAATAGTTGCAAATGATTGCCTCAGTTGTGCTCAGTGTAAAAATATGGATCTCAAAATCATGCAGTCATTTTTGGCAAGAGTTTAAATACACAAAATGCCAAAAACCAAAGAATTTGTGGGACCTGAAGGATTTTTCTGAAGAACAGCAGGCAGTTTAACTGCTCAGGTCAAACAAGTGACTCATGAACAGCATTCAGATAACAACACAGTATTAAAAATCAAACGTATGTAAACTTTTGAACGAGGTAATTTTTATAAATTCAACTATTATTTTCTCTTGAGGACTATATGTAAATGTCTTTTATGTGAAATATCTTATTCAGGTCAGTACTAAATTAAAAATAACATGCATTTTGTATGATCCCTCTTATTTTGGTAAAATAATTAACATTAAAATAATTATTTGCATATACATTTTCAATGTATATGCAAACTTTTGCCTTCAACTGTATATAGAATGATAGAGTGTATATTAATTCCCAGATTGTAAATAATACAACCTTCTAACCCTTCTTACCTAGAATGTGATGTTTCTAGGGGACTTAAATGCAGCTTGCAGCTACATTACCAAAAAAGGACTGAAAAACGTGCGTCTCAGGAGTGACCCAAAGTTCCACTGGTTGATTAGAGACGAACAAGACACTACTGTGCGAGAAAAAACACACTGCGCCTATGACAGGTCTTACTTTCTCAGCAAAATTTACACAGTAACCACAGGAACAATAGTGCTACAAGGATGACATAATTTTGAAGACCAACCCAGAATTTAGCATTACACCAGTTCTCTAGACAAAAAAACCCATTAGGATTCTTAAAGGTTTTGATCACAAAGAAAATGTTCACAAATGAACAACATTTATGAATAAGGCCTAAATACAGTCACCAGAAAGCTAAAGTTATAAACGAACCACACCACAGTAACATGACTTCAATGCCACCACCACATATACAAGTTTGAATAAGAAGATTAGTTTGCAAGAGTGTGATTGTAAACACAAAGAGGCTTTTCTAGTCATTGCCAGGTTTTAGGACTCATTCCTGTAGCACTCTATAGCATTCTCAGTCTAAAGTACAGTACCAGTTTCACAATGCCATTTAGATCTAATAGTCTAAAAGTAAAATCTTTTTGTGAAAACCTCCTTTAGGATTATTATTCATGGCAAAGAACTAATTTCGGGAATAGTTCCGGAATCTGCTCAACCATTCAACTTCAAAGAAGAATTCAATTTATCTGAGGAAGAGGTAAATACTATTGCAAAACAGAGTTAATTCATAAACTGTATAAAAAAATAAATCAAAATGTTTGAATTTTTTTTTTTTTTTGATACCTAGGCTTTGGAAGTCAGTGACCACTATCCTGTAGAGGTGGATCTGAAAGCAAACCATCGCTACCTCCTGCGCCATGAACTGTGAAATGATTAATATTTGTGAATATGACCTGCAAGGTATCAATAATAATAGTATATAGTATAGAGACAGAGTGCATTTAGGCCAGGCCCACAATCCAGCGCTCTCTATAGACTTTGTATTGCGGGAAGCTACCTTCTTGTCATTTCTGATTTATAACAAAAAAACAGAACAATGTCTAAAAGCTGCTATGTGACAAGGTGTACAGTAAACAAGCTAAAAAACACAGAACTATGTTTAAATAAGCTGTCGACCCCAAAAAACGAGCGTTTACAAATAGTTGTATAGGTCAGGGTATTTCACGTTGGGCTATTCAATTGGATCATTTCTCCAGCAAAAGGAAGGTAAGGAAAAGTAGCACTAATGTAGACTAATAAAATTTAGTTTATCAATATATCTCCTCGTCTCAGGGTGGTGAAATAATCCTTTGACATGGTTGAAAAAACGTAATGTTTAATGTCGCCGATTAAGTTTCCCACCAGTGGGCGTAGTTCTCTAGTAATATGACACTTTGCGCTTTACTTTTGTGTCCTTAAACGCTCATTTTTTACGTCGACAACTTATAAAAACGTAGTTCTGTGTTTTTTAGCTTGTTTACTGTACACCTTGTCATGTAGCAGCTTTTAGACATTGCTCTGTTTTTTGTTATAAGCCAGAAATGACACGGAGGTAGCTTCCCGCAATACAAAGTCAATGGAGAGCATTGGATTGTCCCCCCCCCCCTTATTAATTCAGCTTTGAGATAATGTATAAATCTCAATTTAAAAAAAACTGACCCTTATGACTGGTTTTGTGGTCCATGATTACATATTTGCCTGATACTGTATTAATTTACTGGTTCAATGTCCAATACTAAGTGCGCAGAGTGTACAATTATTACATACATTTACTGTGTAAATGTTGTCATGCAAGGAAACATGATGGAAGCATGATGTTTGGAGGCTGAACTGACATCACAGTAAGAAAATGTGAACAGATAATAGAAAATAAAAGCTTTTACCTAATATTTAATTAATCTGTTTCAGAAATCTGTGAAGCCATTTTTGTATATCATCATTTAATAATATTATATCATGTATTTTAAAAAGACATTTTGATTTATGACGGCTTTGTGTTCTACTATAATGTCCTGTATTTGAAGTTGCTAATGGTGGAGATTAAATAATAAACATGCACTGAAAAGCCACAAAACTTATATGTATATATAAAAGTGAAGAGCCTTATCTCATTTAAACTGGATCATATTTTGCAGTATGTTTTACTTTTTTGATCAAGAAGACCAGAATGCTTGTGTTCTTTCATTCTGTTATGTCACTAAATCATTCACACTAGAAAGTTGACTAAAACTCGCAGCTCTAAAAAAGATACCTCTCAAAATGAATACCAAGCATCATTTTAAAAACACTTTACATTTTCTGATGGAAAAACACAGCGGCGTTTTAAATAAAATTACTCTGAAACTCATGCGGAGGATGCCTCAATTTAGAGGAGACATGATGTGGTTGTGCTTCGCAAACCACAACCTACAAAATGTCATACAAGGCTGCGTTCCTGCAGCAGTAAAACACGCACACACACACACACACACACACACATACATTAAAAGTAAGATGTAATTAATTACGCAAGCAAAAATACCTTGACATATTTGATAGGTTAACTTTTGATACTTATATTTAACAATTGCATGTTCATGTAGTCGTTTTTATTCAGTAATTTAAATTCTGTGCTGTTTGTGTTAATGTTCTTGTTGTCATGACCCTGTTTGAACAGGAAGCAGCTATGACACGAAGCAGTACGCAACACACACTCTCATTTTGTCAAGTGGTAAAACATTCAGAGTGTCTGTCATGTCTGAATCTGATTTTGTCTGTATGGGATGAAATTAAACACTTTACATCTTCTGTTCTGTCAAAAACAAGATGGATCAAAACACTGCTGATTTTCTGAAGGATGGATTCACAGGTAAGATTTTTATTTAACATTTTTGGTTTATGAAGCAGTGAAGAAGTTTGTACTCAACTGTGCATATTATATCACATCATACCATCTCACCACAAAACAGTGGTATTCCATAAATATTCTGACTTGAGGAAAAACATTTTACTTAATTAACTTAATATGCACTAAGAAAAGTCCATAAAATACAGCTCAATGCACCATGTTATTATGAACTTTCTGTATTGATTTTTCACAGGTGTTTAACACATATTTTGAAGTGCGCATTGCATTGTGTTGTGTAAAGGAAATGTCTGTAAACTTAATGGAAAAGGTACTGTTAATTTTCTGCCAGGACATTATCCTGATGTTTGTATTTCTCCCTTTTTTAAAAAATAAAAACAGAGACAAGCTTTGAGCATCTAAGCTTTGATGATGATACCGCAACAGCGCACAGCGTTAATGTACCTCAAAATGAGCCAGACATGGAGGAGGATGACAATCACACTGAATCCAGTGGATCTGACTCTGACATAGATTTTGACTGGACGAAAAGGGAAGAGGAAACTAAGCACAGTTTTGAGAACAATGGGAACTTCTCTTTAGATGAACAAAGCATTAAGGCAGGATCTACGTTCAGTGGTTTATGGGATGACAGTGACACAGTTGAAAATAAGACTCAACCCCAAAACCAGCAATTAAGCTTGTATGAAGGAGATTCCGGAGAGAATGAATTCGAGATACATGATATGACCCATCAAACGAACAAGGAACAAGCTGAAGATGTCAGCATGCTGGACATGGTTCTTCCAAAAGGAACTCACTATGGTCTGGAAGCAACGAGCACAAGGACTCAGGAGTCCTACCAGATGGTGAATAAATTTGAAAATGAAAGCTCAACGTCAAAAGAGGGAAGAATGGAGTCTGATAGCACTGAGGAACATGTACTTCAGCCTGCAGCAGATGATAAGCCTCTCAATCGTTTTAGTCCCATACAGTCAACATTGCAAGATTGGCCAGGAGCATCAGCAGAGGTCCAGTCTGGAGATGAAATGAAAGAGTTTACAGAAGAAGACAATGAAGACCTTGAGAGAGACAAGGAAGGTTTAGCTGACTACCCTTCTGATCTGTCTCAAAGTGACAGTGAGGAAAGCAGTGAAGGTCATGAGGATGGAGAACCCAATCACATGGACACCAAGCTACCTGAGGTGGAGGATGAAGGCCTAGATTGTTCTTATGAGGCGAAGAATGAGGATTTGTGTGTGGAGACAACAACTGGGAAATCTGATGATGACACACTGTTCCCGACAAAGGGCAGTTTTAGAGATGATGAACATCCCATTAAGATTCTAAACATTGGGGAAAGTTCTAATCTTGGAATCTCTGAGAATTTCCAATCCAGTTCCAATGAATCCTACATGAATGAGGGACCTGATTATGATAGTGATACCAGCAGTGATGGTGACTGCTGCGAAAAACAAGAAGATAAACCTGATTTCACTTCCCATGCAATTTCAGAAGACAAAAACAAACAAGAGCACACCTTCACAAAGGACTTTGCTACAGACTGGCACAGTATTGAGCGTGAAGTAGTGGATGAGGTGGTCAAAGATAGTCAGAAACCAAAGATGTGTGATGTAGGTGATTTATCAAGCATTCCAGCATCTTTTGGAGCTGCAATGGAAAGTTCTTACTCATCTGAAAACACAAATGTGGGTGAGTCACATCCATCAGAGTCTGTTTCAGTTACACCAGATGAAAACAACAAAGAATTTGACAGTAAATGTTCAGACGTTGGAGAAAATATCAACACTTTATTACCTGGAATGTTTTGGTCCGTGATGGATGAGGACAACCTGAAGCTTGATGAATATGACTGGGACATTAATGGAGAAGATGTGATCTGTGATGAAGAGGACAATTTTCTGGAAGAGCTGGAGAATGATGCGGAGGAGAGTGAGAGGGACTGGGAGAAAGAAAAGGCAAGAATTGAGGCATTTAACAGATACTACGAGCCTGTCGAAGGCGAGGAAAACATGGGTAAATGCTTATTTGTGGACCCAAAAATGAAAATCCTGTCATTAATTACTCACCCTCATGTCGTTCCAAACCCGTAAGACTGTCATCTTTGGAACACAAGTTAAGATAATTTTGATAAAATACAAGAGCTTTCTGACCCTCCATAGCAGTGTTAATTTTGACAGCAAATTCTGATTTAGTTTTAGTCATAGTCTTCTGACTAAAATGCCATTTAGTTTTAGTCATATTTTAGTAATCTGAATTGTTTTTAGTTTTAGTCTACGAAATATCATAAGATTTTAGTCGACTAAATCTACAATAAATTTAGTCGGCTAAAACTTACTGGGTTTAGTTACAGTGCAAAGTATTTATTAACAATTTCTCTAAAATTTCCAAACTCATTATATAGGTTTTATATTAAGGTTTTATCATGATGAACACACAATTCTTTATAGTAACTTGTTAACCATATTCTTCATTCTTTCAAACAGACATATTTATTTCTATAAATGAATTTAGATTAATCTTTAGGGCTAAGTGATACAGTTAAGAGCTGTGTGTGGTTTTCTGTCTTTCTTTTGTTGCTTAGTTAACATCTATCCTTGACTCGGACAATAGCAACTAAATGCGGCTGCTATCCCTTTAAAAACGAATGCACAAATGTAATGGATGCAATGTACTGATACACTTTCTCTCTACTGTTTACGTTCATTTAAGACGTAATCGGCTGTGTTTACGTGAATACTCGTCAAAACGGACAATTCAAAACCATTTTGTGAGTCTGCTTTCTGTGTGTACGCTTCGGTGTCTGCGCTCAGAAAACAAGACCGAATTGAGGTCTCTCTTGCGTCGGCAAATTTATCTATATGTCTGCACTTCTCCCACATATTGACATTTCTGAACGTTTTATAAGATGTGTAGCAAGTGTATTTTAGCTTGTGTCCCGCCGGTTTGCGCGCATCTAACCTCCTACTATGCAACAAATTTTCCTGAATGAATCTCTTTCCAAATTGTCCCTCCCTAACTTTTTTGTCTCGTTTTTATTCGTTGACGAAAATGTCAGTAGATTTTTGTCATAGTCACACATCCCAAGTTACACATCCCATGTCTGCATAGTTTTTGTCATTCAAGAAGAATTTTAGTTCGTTACCGTTTCGTTTTCA
Organism: Cirrhinus molitorella; assembly: GCA_033026305.1. Lineage (NCBI taxonomy): Eukaryota > Metazoa > Chordata > Actinopteri > Cypriniformes > Cyprinidae > Cirrhinus > Cirrhinus molitorella. Next base: position 13,350,169 of record CM065125.1, read on the forward strand.
TCTGTGAAAAAAATGTTGACGAAGTTAATGACGAAAATTATTCGTCAACGAAATTAACACTGCTCCATAGAGACAAAAATACATTAATTTGTGTTCCGAAGATGAACAAAGGTCTTATGGTTTTGGAACAACAGGAGGGTGAGTAATTAATGGCAGAATTTTCATTTTTGGGTGAACTATCCCTTTAACATCCTAATACAAAAACAAAATGAACACATTTTTATTACATTTTGGTAAATTATTTCCCAATAACAACAGGGAGAAGCCATAAAGTCACATTTTGTTTGGAGCCAGAATCCTGCCAGTATGAGGAGGATAGTGACAGGTATAACAGAATTTAATGTTTCGATACTTCAAAAGTAGAGTGTTTTGTGTTATGTATATATCTTAGACTTTAGTATACAAGCTCACAAATTTGATTTGCATGTGATATTTCCACACAGCAGTGAAGAGGAACCGAGCACAATAGGTTGCATCAGTGAGTTGCGTCCTCCGGAGTCCAGCTCAGTCAAACTCAACCAAAGCAACAAGGAAGCCAGTTGTGAACTTTCAGAAGATTCAGACATCAGAGAAAATATCAGCAGCCTTCTGATGGACGAAGACAACATGAAGCTTGATGAATATGACCATGATGTTAATGAAGAAGAAGAGTTCAATAAAATTAACTTAAGTAAGGGGATCTGTGATGATGAAGACGATTTCTTGGAAAAGCTGAAAATTGAGATAGAAAGAGATATGAAGCAGGAACAAGCAAGAATCGAAGCATCTAACAGATATTATGATGATGAGTCTCTTGAAGAGGAGCAAAATGATGGTAAGTGTTGAAATCCCCGTTTCTAAAGAAATTAGTCATTCAATAGTTTGGGGTCAGTACAATTTATTTATTTTTTTTTACTTTTATGCAGCAAGGATGCATTAAATTGATTAAAAGATAGTACATACATTCACTCTATAGTATTAGAAAAGATTTCAAATTAAATAAATTAATTTTTTCAGAATCTTAAAATGTATCATAGTTCTCAAAAATATTAAGCAGTATAACTATTTTCAACACTGATGATAATAAGAAATGAGCTCTAAATCAGTAAAGTGAAGACTGTAGTAATGGCTTCTGAAAATGCAGCTTTGCCATCAGGCCCGGATTCAGAGCCCCCCCCCCCATATTAAAGAACATCTCATAATGTAGGCCAATTATTTGTTTCGATTTTTATAATGCATTAGATTCTTGTCAATCTCTGTATGTAATGCTGTATTGGCCACAAAAGGAGGCCCAACACCGTACTAATTGTGGTCTAAAACCAAGTGTTTCAGTTTCATTGTCCATCCCCTGAACACTGATGCCCTATTGGATCGCTCCAAGCACGTTAGTCATAGATGCGTTAGCCATTTTTGAATGGTTAACTTGACATCATTCACCATAATATAGGTTTGCAGACCAATGGCTGTGCAGGATTGTGACATTTCGAATATTCAGTTATTACTATAGTGAATGACCGTGAATGACGTGAAGTAGACCATAGTATGGCGGATGGCTTACGTATAGTGGCCCATAGAAACAGTCGCTAATGAGGCATCTAGGTATATATATCTATGGGTATTACCTCTTGAAATTGGTAAAAGGTAATACGTTTACTATCTTGACAGGAAAATACAGGAAAAACGTAGTGCCATTAGTTTGCCAATTAGAACACAGAAAGTTTTAAGCCTATATTACACAAGGAGCAGGTGTAAAAAAAAATTGTGCCAACTAACATTTTGACAACAGAACATTTTCATGAATTCCAAAAGTTTAACCTACGTCAGAACGACTGCACACAAAATTTGTATGTCTCATGAATGAGGCCTATATGCTCTGCAAAATGCAGATTCAATCCAAATTTTTTTCTTCCCCTCGCTTGGGCCCCAAGTGTGCATGGGCCCTGTTCTGGCCCTGTTTGCCATCACAGGAATAAACAGAATTTTAAAACAGGTTAAAACAGAAGGTTTTTTTTTACTATATATATATATATATATATATATATATCAGATACAAAAAGCCTGCTGAATGAATAACCTTCTGTGTACATTTCTCTCAGCAGTAACGGACAGGACCCACAAAGTTATGTTAAGGTTACGCCAACAATCTTCTCAAAATGAGGAAGATAATGATAGGTAAGATGGTTTTCATTCAGCTTCAACTATCATTCATATTTCAGATTTGTAAGTTTGCATTTCATGTTGTCCTGCAGCAGTGAACAGGAATCAAACACAGAGGATGACATTGCCAGCGTCTTGAGAACTGAGGTGAGAACATCAGATCATCAAGGATACATCAAAATGATCAAATAATACTTATGGGCTGCTGTCTTACTGCTATCCTCATGTTTCAGGACCAAAGTGATTCTGACGAACCGAATGAGAGACGCTTCGTACAAAGGTACAAAGTCTTACCAAAGGGGTCACAAAAGACAGACAGACAGCTGAAGGAATACCCCAAGAGAAATAAGGTAAATATTAACTGTGTCGAGGAGTAAATATCAACATGCTCATAATAGGTTACACATAAGGTATGTATAAACTGTGTACACACACAGTATGACAGTTCTGATGCTGCTATTATTTAATGTACAGTTTAGTTACTGTACTGTATTTGTGCGCAAAGAAAACAAAAATAACATAATTTGTGTTCTGAACATAAACGTGAATTTTTGGGTGAACTGTCCCTTTAAAGTCATTAATAATAAAGCCAATAATCTTACCTAACAGCTTAGAATTTGACCAAACTCTGTTTTGATTTCTGTCTAGTGTCTTGTCCTGCTGCGGTCAGTGCTAGCAGTGAGTCTAGCGACGGTGGTGGGTGGGTTGTCTTACTTGTGGGCCACAGACAGCCTGGAGTGGACCTACTGAAGTACACATCCATATTAGATATTCACCATGATTCAAAACACAAAGTACATTTCAAGCTTTTGCAAGTAAGATTGCACAAGGACATGTGAAATCTCATGAAACAGAAAACCAGCAGACTGAGACAAGACCAACTTTATTTCCTTACAGTATGCAACCTAATATTGTAATGTTTGAACAGTGCTTTGAAATACAGCTTTGAAAAAATGTTTATGTCTTTTAACATGATTATCCCTGTTTTCTAACTGTATGTAAACCACATGTACACTCTTAAAAATAAAGATGCTTTAAAAAGGTTAATCACAACAATGCCATAGAAAAACCATTTTGGGTTCCACAAAGAAACATTCAGTCACAGGTTCTTTAAAGAACCATCTTTCCCACCTTTTTATAATCTGAAGGACCTTCTTTCGCCTTTTGTAAAGAGAAAGGTTCTTTAGATGGAACCATTTAGACAAAAAAGATCTTCTACGGCATTGTGAACCTTTATTTTTTAAGAGTGTAGATTGATAAATCTTCCTCCTTTTTTGGGAAAAGTGACATATTTGCAAATGTACATGGTACCTGTACAAACAAGTAAAACTGACCTGAAAATAAATAAATAAATAAATATATCTGATAACTTTTCAATTTAGGGGACTTTCTTTCATTGCTATTTCTTTCTAATCTCATTTGTCATCCTATTAGGTTGTCAACAAGCTATATTCCATAAACATGCCATGCAGTTAATGTATTTTTAGGTCTGATTATTCAGTGCCTTCTTCACTACAGCATAAAACATGATATCATAGTGCAAGTTACCAATTCTAGAAAATTAAAACCGATTGCATACAATAGCATGGATATTTCCCCTCTGACCATCACTAGGGTTCCTGCAAATATTAATAGTTCCGTGTCTCTCTCCGTAAGTGCTTTGACTTTAAATGTAGCTATAAAAAATTAATCTTTCCATCCTACAGATAAGAAATGTAAGAGGGAAAAAGTACCTGTAAGGCATGCTCAGCTTTCTGGCGTCTTTTTCTTTGGCTGAAATTAGTTTCTCCAAAGGAACCTTTCAATTTAATATGTTCATTAAATGCTTACTACGAACACATGCCCTGATTAACTACTCATTTTCATAACAGTCTCATAACACAGAAAAAGACAATGTAAATAAATAAATAAATATCTAATGAATCAAAATTGCATTTATAAGGTAAAGTGCATTTGATACTGCATTAGCTGTGGTGACTACGCAAACTAATAAAGAAGAGGTGCCTTTTTTTGATTTGAATTGAAGATCCATGCCAGTAACTAAATACACGCAATCTTTTCTGCTTGTACACGCACTCATCCTTGGCCTCCATTTTTGGGGTCTTTTTTCTAAATCGCAGTGTTCAGAGTTTGAAAAGGATTCACTCCGACAGGTTTAAATAGTCACCCATCAGTTACATCCAGGATATTGGTCCATACAACAAACTCCAATCTATTTCAGACCGGGCCACATCCTGTCACCAAAAGGCCCCTCTCCTGTAAACGAAAGAGGGGATGGTGCTCCAGGTGTATACAAGTCAGAATCCGTATCTGACTCCCCCTCTGCCAGATATGGCCTGAGACGGGTGCGCAGTGCCCCGCCACCTCCACCAAAAAGCCCCAGACCCACTGGAGGCACGTAATCCTCTTCCCTGGCTTGAGAAATGCTAAAGCCGCTAAAAGAGCGCTCTAGTTCCTCATGGTCCACTGAGGGAATGGAGAGGGACGTGTCACTCTCAACGGCTGCCTGCTGCTGGACGGGTCTCCTGGACCTACGCGAGCGGCTGCTGTCCCCGCTCTCATAGAACGGTGGAGGCGGGATGCGGTACAGCGAGGGGTCATCTGTACCTATCGGCGAAACTCCTCGGCTGTTGTTCCAGAGAGGCACGCTGAGAGGATGGTCATCCTGCTGATGCCATGAGGTAGAGGGCCGACAATGGCTGTCGGTGGGAGTCCCGTTGGGACCGGGTTGGATGGGGGACACACTCTTTTTATACTCATCCTCATTTTCGTTCTGTGCTTTCTCACTCTTATCATCAGGGCTGTGGTAGGGAGGAGCAGGGTAAGGGATTTTAAAGCCCAAGAGGGCTTCGGTCTCAGATCGTGGGATGCCCATATGGGTGGTGTACACGCTGACCAAAAAGTTGAGTTTGAGGTCCATTGCCCCCACCTTCACAAAGAGAGACATCAATCAATTTCCTTATAATTTACTCACCCCAATGTCATCCAAGATGTCTTACTTTCTTCTGTCAAAAAGAAACATTCCAGGATTTTTCTCCATATAGTGGACTTCAGTGGGAGCTGACGGGTTGAAGGTCTAAGTTGCAGTTTCAATGCAGCTTCAAAGGGCTCTACATGATCCCAGCTGAGAAACAGGGATCTTATCTAGAAAAACGATCAGTCATTTTCTAAAAAAATAAAAATGTATCTATTTTTTAACCACAAATGCTCATCTTGCACTAGCTCTGCAATGCATATCTATGACTTCACGCATTGCGTAGTCATGTTGGAAGGTCATACATGAAAAAAGTGAAATGCCCTTTACAAAAAAGGTAAAACAACGATGTTGGATGATTTTTATTGTTTTTCACCCTGTGTTCTCCGGTTCATAGTAGGGTAGCGCTCCTCCAACTTCAAAATTGTCCAACATCATTGTTTTACCTTTTTGTAAAGGGCATTTAATTTTTTTGCACGTTCGCTTTGTAAACACTGGGTCGGTACTTCTGCCTACGTTACATAGGCATCCTGGTCGAGATGCAAAATACATATTAATAAGTACATATCACCGCATCTGTACCCAACAGAAATGTCAACTGAATGGCGCTAAAAGAGTTTTCAGTTTTTTCCCCTCGATCAGATGAACATACATATGATACGTTTTATCTGATGTTGGTTTTGTATGTGTCACCGCAGTTCTGACTTGAAATGTCCATTGAGTGGCGCTATAACTCTAATCTATGATGTTTTAATGTACCATCTGCACTACACCTAAACCTACCTATAGTATGAATAAAATCGAATGTGGAGTAAAAACACAAATCGCAAGCACACTGTAAAAAAAAAAAAAATGTGGTTGCCGGAATTTTCTAAGTAAAAAATGCGGTCGCAACATTATATGTTTTATGGTTTTCACTTAAATTTACAGGTGAATACCGTAATTTCATTAACTGGCACAATGTCAATGTACCAAACTATTGAAGTACTGAAATAACACTGATAACCACCAAAAGCAGGTGGTGATGGGAAAGTCACATGATGAACCAAAGCCCATCACAAGCAGCTTTTAAATATTAACATATATAGAAGGTGCACAGTGTCATTCACACAAACACTAAACACCATCATGATAAAAACAAATGGAACTGAAATAATGAAATAAACATTAAAGTACAAAACTGGGAATTCTAGGAATGTCAATTTATGTTTATTCACTAAATCTTTTACCGTTAACCATTTAACATGTTTTTACTGTAGCATTTTACAGTTTTTTACCATTAAATTCACTGTAATTTTTTTACAATAAACTGGCGCTCCATTTGAAAACAGGTGATGGAGATTTACCGCAAATCAAAGAATTGGCTTTACTGATGAGATGCGCATAATATCGATCGATATATATTGCCCAGCCCTACCACAGGTACGTTTCGTCATGAGATCAGGTAGCACATAGGCACCGCGTTAACTGTTCCAACATGACTACGTAATGTGTGAAGTTGAGCTAGTGCAGGATAAGCATTTGTGGTTAAAAAGTACAACATTTTATTTTTTTTTCTCAGAAAATGACAGACAGTTTTGCTTTAGACCATATTTCTTGGCTGGGATCGTGTAGTAGAATCTTTTGAAGCTGCACTGAAACTACAATTTGGAACTTCAACCCGTTGATCCCCATTGAAGTCCATTATATGGAGGAAAGTCGTGGAATGTTTCCTTTAAAAACCTTAAAGGTTTAAGTCTGGAGTGAACTAATCATTTTAAAATAGAATAGAATAGAATAGATGCAAATAAAAATCTGTATTTTAAGAGTCTACTGTGGTACAGTAAAGTAACTTAATGCGATCTGCTTCACCTGTTTCTCCATCTTGTTCAGACGTCCCATCATGCTTGGGTCCTCAGTCACCTCCGTGTCGCTTTTGGGCTTGTCCTTTTCTCCTGCCGCAGCTCCCTTTCCCACAATCTGATCCACTCTAGTGATCCAATAGACCATCACTTCGACACATAGTCAATACACCCTCATCCACACTGAGATTCAGTGGTTAACTGTGCACTGTACCTTGTCAAGTTAACAGAAATTAGCTTTATGGAGGAGAACTCGGGCATGCGAATGCAAACATAGGACAATAAACAAGAGGGAAGATGATTAAAGCCTGATTTGCTGAAGGTGAGTATATGCGATATTGCATGCTGCATGCAATACAGCAACGTTGTTAATCAGCATGCATTCATCAGGGACCTGGGACTTCAAAAATCTCTTGCTGGAAAGATGACTCTTTCAAACAAAAATGTGCTGCAGTAGTACACTGAGACGAACGCTCACAATACTGGAGTGAAAACACATATGAGTGTCTGTCTTTGCAAACTTATGGATAGCAGTGTTGGGGAGAACTAAAAAAAACAAAAAACAAAAAAAAAACAAATAATAATAATAATAATTTAAAAAACTCCTTAAACAGCCCTTTATGCATATCTAAATTATTTTAAAATAATATAAAAAATAAAAGCTAATTCTAAATAATAATAAAAGCTACAATAGTATATACATTTCAGTTTAAAAGTTTACATACACCTTGCAGAATCTGCAAAATTGAAATTATTTGACCAAAATAAGAACGATCATATAAAATGCATGTTATTTTTCATTTAGTATTGACCTGAATAAGAAATTTCACATATAAGATGTTTACTTATAGCCCACAAGAGAAAATAGTTTAATTTATAAAAATGACCCTCTTCAAAAGTTTACATATGCTTGATTCTTAATACTGTGTTGTTACCCGAATTATCCACACAGCTGTGTTGTTTTTGTTTAGTGATAGTTGTTCATGAGTCCCTTGTTTGTCCTAAACAGTTAAACTGCCTGCTGTTCTTCTTCTTCTTCTTCAAAAAAAAAAAAAAAAGGCCCACATTAAGAGCCAGGGAGTGAAAACTTTGGAATGTGGAATTTAAATATCAGGGTAAATTTAACTTATTTGGGAAACAAGTATTTTCTGTAGTTTCTGAAGGGCAGTACTAAATGTCATTCTGTTCAAATGTTTACACCCTTGGCTCTATAAGCATCATTGAGCGTTTGAATTTTCTGTAATAGTTGCACATGAGTCTCTCAGTTGTAAAAAGATGGATCTCAAAATCATACAGTCATGTTGGAAAGGTTTTAAATTCACAAAAATGGTGAAAAACCAAAGAATCTGTGGGACCTGAAGGATTTTTATAAATTGAACTATTATTTTCTCTTGTGGTCTATATGTAAATGTCTTTTATGTGAGATATCTTATTCTGGTCAGTAGTAAATAAAAAAAATAATATGCATTTTGTATGATCCTTCTTAGTTGTTCATATAGCTGGTTCATGTAAAATATAATAAAAATAATATAGTTTGTTACTAATTAAGATTCATTTATTCAAAAACCCAGTAAAATGTCCTGGATTCAATTATAAATCATATCATCAGATATTTAGAAAGATTTTATTTAGAAAGATTTTGCACCCTTAAAGGGATAGTCACCCAAAAATGAAAAATCTGTCATTAATTACTCACCCTCAAGTCGTTTCAAATATTGGTCTTTCTGAAGATGAACAAAGGTCTTATGGGTTTGGAACAACATTAGATTGAATGACAAAATTTTCATTTTTGGGTGAACTATGCCTTTAAAGTAGCTTCCCAACATTGTTTGTCAGACATACTGCACCCATGGCAGAAAATGTGACTTCTATAATAAATAATGTGGGGAAATAAATGCAAAATAATCCGGAAATGTCACCTGGTTCCATGCCTTATGATGCTTTGTTTTTGCACAGTATATAATTAAGTTATTCTCTCTTTTTTAAACCCTGGAACAACATGCACAATTGCATTCGACCCCCGGTAAACAGGCTGCATGGTCACACCATAGTGTGTTCTATTATTGTACAGCAAAACACTTTTTATTACTAGATTCATAAATGAACTTTTCATATGTTAACTTCTAAAGTAGTTAATTATTTATGTATAATTCTATCCATCCAAAATCTAAACCTTCCTCAAGGTGAACTGATAATAACCAATCAGGAAACAATCCCACCAGTTAGTGACAAGTTTCCCCTCAGGCTTTCAGTCACTGACGCTACAGTTATTAATACAATGCTGTCCAATAATAAACCCATTCAGCCTGGGAACGCCATTTGTGAATGATTACGTACTTCTTGTGACGAGGGGTCGAGGGGGGAGGGGGACCCACAATCAAATCTATCCTGGCAAAGTACACAGAGAGAACATGGATACCAAGCATCATCAAGCAACACATGGAAACCACTCCCTGTACCCCAGCGAGGACCGTCGACAAATAAGAAAGAATATATTCCATACATGTCTGTTCTCACCCACTTTCAGGAACAGTGTTTCATGTGTACATGTATGACAGAAATGGTTTTCGCTGTTGGAATATATTGGTATATGTGTGGATGTTATTTCACAACATATATGAGGCTTATTTGAGAGAAAAGGAGTGAATCTGAATTCAAATCATTTTGAATGTGAAAATAAAAAAACACTGTGAAAACCACTGTGAATGTGATTTTGATCAAGCAGTGTTGAAATATTTCATCCTGCTTTTTTTTTTTTTTATCTCTGTAATATCAAGCAGTGACCACCAGAGGGTGCAGCCCACAGCTACAGCTCTTGACAGATACTGATTGACTACTGAAGCAGGTGGATCTTGTCATTGTTAAAAGGTCACCGCAATGGTGAAAACTTTGTGATGTGATTATTTAGTTCTAGACAGACTGAAGTCTTGCCTGGACTGAAGGTTTTTGATGCGTGACAGCATGTCCAGATGGCCTGCTGAGTACTGCTCGATCACATCCATCACATCATAGGGCCTGAGGCTCTCTTTAAATCTCCTCTTAGACACCAGGAACCGCATAATACTGGGGAAGACACAAGAGGTCTTAAATTAAGGTGTAACATATCTGACAATAACAATTCAAAGCAATAGCTATAGAATTTAATAAACATTCGATTGTCCCAGCAGTTGAGATAGTTGACTCAAAAATAAAAATTCTGTCATTAATTACTTGCCATCATGTCATTCCAAACCCATAAAATCTTTGTAACACAAATTAAGATTTTTTTCTATGAAATTCAAGAGCGTTCTAACTCTGCATAGACAGCAACGCAACTACCACATTCAAGGCCCAGGCTGTGGTCAGAATGCTCTCAGATTTCATCAGAAATATCTTAATTTGTATTCCAAAGATGAACATAAGTTTGGAATGACATGAGGGTGAGTAATTAATGACAGAATTTTCATTTTTACATATTTATTATTTAACATTTGTGATTTTAAAAAAGTTTTATTCTGTCTTTCAACCTGGAGATTGATGTTTCTTACCAGATTGCTCTGATGGTGACCTTGAGTCCCGGAGACAGATCTGGCACAAACTCGCAGGGGAAACCCCTGTCGTCCCCAAAATCTTCTGGAAGACTTGCCTCTACAACACACCAAAAACAAACCACAGGCTGCTCCCAGTGTAAAGAGTCCTAATGTTAACGAAGCCCAGCCCTTTGTCAAGATTAAAGATTGCAGAAAACATCTGGCATGGCAGACATGCTCGATAAACTGCTAAAGGCACTCCACATTATACAACAGTTAGTTCCAGTCCTTGAATTTGATTGGCTGAGCGGCGTTCTAAGAGTGAGATTTACTGTAGTCCAAAAGCACTGTGACTTTTCACCGTTAGCATTACTCTGCCTGTCTGCATTCCCATTATTCGTGGTCGACCAGAGTACCAAGTTGAGGTTGTGTGAAGTTACTTGAAATATGTCTTTTTTACAGAACTGTTGTATAAAATCAATATCACACTTGCAAATAATGATGTAGTTCGAATATCAGCATGACTGTATTTCAGCTGTACAGCTATGCTGAAATTCAGTACAATAGTTGCTCATGTGATATTGCTAGAGTAAAACCAATCATAGATCATACAAGTTTGAAACGACATAAAGGTGATTAAGTGATGATTTCTGTAAGAGCTATTCTTTTAAATCACATGGAACAAGAGTGTGTATTTGAATAAAGTACTTAAAGGGATAGTTCACTCAAAAAAGAACATTTTGTCATTAAGTACTCTCTGCAGTGTCATTCCAAACCCATAAGACCTTTGTTCATCTTTGGAACACAAATTAAGATATTTCTGATGAAATTCAAGACCTTTCTGACCCTGCATAGACAGCGGTGCATTTGAAAGGTGGTTAGGAGATCATTAAAATAGTCAATGTGACGTCAGTGGATCAACTATTTTATGAAGTTACGAGAATACTTTTTGTGCACAAAGAAAACAAAAATAATGACTCATAAGAGTACCAAACGCATGTGTCGTGATACTGTAAATGGCGGCAGAGACTAACACGGAAGAAAAGAAATTGTTGAATAAAGTCATTATTTTTGTTTTGTTTTTTTGTGCACAAAAAGTATTCTCGTGGCTTCATATAAAATTAAGGTTGAACCACGAATGTCACATGGACTGTTTTACCAATATTCCTTTTTTGGGCCTTAAATGTGGTAGTTGCGTTGCTGTCTATGCAGGGTCAGAAAGCTCTCGGGTTTCATCAAAAATATCTTAATTTGTGTTCTGAAAATGAACAATGGTCTTACGGGTTTGGAACGCCATGAGCGTGAGTAATTAATGACAGTATTTTAATTCAGGGGGAACTATCTATTTAAATCACAAATTACCCCAAAGTGACTTTCCTTTTATTTATTATACACTTTGGAAAGTAACTGCTAAATGTCAAGTGAGATTTTCCAAACTGAAAATAATTTATTCCACACTTCAGAAGTGCTCACGGGAAAAAATTAGATGAAAAAGAGTCGAGCACGGTCAAATTTCTGCGCCTATGAAACTGATATCCCTCCTAATCTCACAATCACTTTGTCAGCATTAGTCAGAAGCCTCAGACATGCTTTAATGTTTCAATGTGCATTTGGAGCTGAAACAATAGTGTTACTCATGCATGAAGCACTTACCAGAACCTGCTAGCCTGAACATTTACTACGATAGTAAATAGTAGTATAGATGTGAGAGAAACTTTTGTGCACCTAACAAAATCTAACAATTGGACAAATTTCAACCCCCTGAAAAATGCTGCTTAACATGTGAAGCTAGAAAAAAAGCTTAAGTATTAGTACTACATGTGTCATTCTTATGCCATATGAATGAGGATGTGACAGCCAAAAAAGCATATCCTATTCAAATGACATAACAAACTAGTTGAAACTGCACAAGACTGATTTCTGGAAACAAACTTGTTTCCTTTATAAGCTTAGGAATTCTGTCATGCAGGTTAGTGCAAAGTACATGATGAAAAGTGTAAATAGCAAAGTGCTTCATTAACACCTTCATGGAACACATTCTGTCATGGGATGAGCATGAAAAAAATTAATAACACTTGCTTTGCTCTACTATCGCTCTTCACCCTCATATGGGTGACAGGTAAGGCTAATACAGCTGCTGTAAAAACTATCCAAGCATCAGTGAGGAAATTAATATTTTGTGTGATGCTTCAAGTGAGATGAAACTTTCAGCCAAGCGTTCATGACAGAGAGTGTTGGATGATGGGCAGATCTTTAAAGATATGCTGCAGCTTGGTAATTAAGGAGCTATTTTTAAAACATGCATAGTGTTTCTTTAGCAGACTGGTGTGGAGATTTTTTTGGACTAGTGCTAAAGAGATGCAGCCCCAGACAACATAATTTGTCTTACTGATTAAGCCCTCAATCGCTGCCAAAATGTGAAGAGAAAAAGAGAGAAAATGTGAAAGATAGAGAGAGAAAGAAAGAGAGATGAGAGAGAGATGGTCAAAGATGACAATGACTTCAACCATGCAACTGTATAACACATGGTGTCGCTTATATTAGACTTATTTTACATTACAAGTAGAGGAGATTTGCTTACACATCATTATAAAGCACTTTCCATGAAAACAATATACTTTATAATGTTTAATGACGTTTTAAAAAAAGCATTAGAGGTACAAAATCCCATGCTTTTTAAGGTCTTTAAGTAACATAATAATCTAGCATGAAAAGAAGCTTTAAACAGATCAAATACCTAAAACCCCCTTAAAATGGTCATTTTAGCCCACTTGAAAGGTCTTGATTGTAACAATAAAAAAAATCATACAAAAATGTCCTAATTTTAAAGCAATTTATATTCAATTTATTGTAGAAAGGAACATTATTATTATTATTATAAACTATTCATATTTTTTAATTAAGACAATTAAATACTGTGTGTGTGTGAGTGTGTGTGTGTGTGTGTGTGTGTGTGTGTTATTATATATACAGTTGCAATCAAAATTATTCACCCCCTTAGAGACTGCAGTACTTTACCAATACAAGCTTTTCTGAAGATCCAGGATTTTGTAAAAAAAAAATTGCATCTATAACAGTTTACTGGCATTTTAGAAGTGACAATGTAAATATATAATGTATAGTTATAGGATTTTTAATAACACAGCTATGTCATACTTATGCAACCCCTTTTCAACATTGCTGTTTTCAAGTCACTTATTTGTATGGTGGGTAACAAAATTGTCTTAAAACATAATTAAGCCTTTAGAAACTCAATTAAAAAATAAAATTAGCTTGGGCTGTTACACATACATACCATTTAGCCAATGCATGTGCTGAAGTCGAGTAGCTAAAATGGCAAAGTCAACAGAGCTCTCTCAATAGCTATAGTGTTATTATATTACATTACAAAGTCTAAGGCTACATGAAGATTTCCAAGAAATTAAAAGTTCATAGAGACACAGCTGACAGCCTTATTCCTTAGCTTAATATATTTTGTACCACAAAACCTTTAAGGCTGTTGAAAAGAAAAGGCACAATATTAAAATAAATTTGATCAGAGCAACTGAGAAAAACATGCAATGTACAGCCAAAGACTTTCAAGATGACCCAATGAATGGAGGAAAAATATTTAAATGCAGAGTATAAGAAGAACACTAGACTAAGATTGTGTTATTGCATCAAAAGGACATAAAAGGCAGACTTGAACATGCTAAAATTCATTTGGATAGACCTGTGGAGTTCTGGCCAGAGCGTATAAGCAAAAGAACACCATCACCATCGTCAAACATAGAGGTGGATCAGTCATGTTGTTTTACTGTAGATCATGACTATGGAAATCATGACTGTATGAAGAACCATATCAGGCCATTTTGACAAGAATTGCGATGCCTTTGGGGCAAAGACTGAAGCTGATGATCAATGGACTTTCTTGCAGGACAATCATCCCAAAATACATATCCAAATCTACTTAAGCTTGGTTCAGAGTGGCCTGTTCAGTCTCCAGATATAATTTTCATTGAAAATATTTGGTTGAATTTGAAGAAACAGTGGCTATGTGAAAACCAAAGATTATCAGTGATCTGAAAGCTTTTCAGGCAAGGAATGGGAAAAGATTGCAGTAGAGAGGCGACAGAATCTTCTAAGCACTTCCACGCAGCTTTTATTGGTGGTTTTAAAGAATACAAGATTCTACACCAAATTTGACATTTGGGGGTTGAATCATTTTGAACAAGAATGTTTAGAGCCTGAATTTTATCATGATTCATCAATGTTACATTCTCAGAATCACACAAATGTGTATTAATAAACTTTCTCTAATAGTTTACTGATGCCTTTGTTGAATTGTTTTCATAAAATTTTGTTCTCCACAGCAAAATGTCTTGCAGGTCAA